>CM063505.1:182670211-182702711 GCA_032207245.1 Pardosa pseudoannulata | reverse complement strand
ACATTCTTTTGCAAAGATTTTATTCTGTCCTCAAACCACGTCCATTTTGTTTCTCTTGCAGTGGTAAGTTTACATCGTTCTTCAGATTGACGCAGCCTAACATATATATCATCTAATAAATTTATGTATATAATTGGCTATTTGATCCATCACAAAGGTAAAAACATGATTAACATTTTTTGGATGTAGTCGTTCGTAAACGAGTGGTCGAAGAGAATAGACAGAAATTAAAAAAAAACATGTTATCTTATCGATGCAACATATTTAAGGGAATTTTCTGGCACGAAATATCACGTAAATGACAATATATAAGTGTGTGAGCCAGACAATAAGGGTTTTAGTGGTTAGTCATGAGAAAAGTGACACTAAGTTGTATAAGAATGATTGAAGGACTGAAATAATCAGGAATGAATTTTCGTGTATGCGAAATCCAGAAAGAACAGAAAATCCATTTTCCAAAAAGATTATTGCTACTAGCTTCAATAAATTCTTCTGTTACGTTAAACGGTGTGTTTATTCGAATCATCGCGACAATATATATATATATATATATATATATATATATGAAATATGGGCGAGATTCATCCAAAAGCACAACACATTTTAGTACTGATGACGATACATCAAATCCCTACAACAGTCAAGGATTTTTAGAACATAGTTCACACACCCTTTTGAAGTAGGGATTTCTCCAGTAAAAGGACTTAGAATAATCACTAAGCACAATTGATCACGTGATACATATACCCATGTTTAAAGAGAATGCGTTTACTATTGGCTAAAGTAGTACAGACAGAGGCTGAATTAAGTTTATGGTGTCCCTGTATTGAAAAATTACCACACACACCCCAACGTAATTTATGAACAGAAGTTATTAAATTAATATTAAAATATGTAAACAAGAAATTTTAATATATATATATATATATATATATATATATATATATATATATATATATATATATATGTGTGTGTGTGTGTGTGTGTGTGTGTGTAATATATAAAAATATTTAAAATTTCTTTAAAAAAAACCTCTCTCCCACTAATTTCTTAATATCTTTTTCCCAACCTCTAAATGTCCTATAAAAAGGAGCGTCCTCGACTAAAAATTCTTTCGACACATTTCCCAAAGCTTACTATCCTATAGATGTAAATTTTCTGTCTATTCAACACGTTTCTCAGCTGTCTCCGATAAATGGATTCGTGCTTTTCCTGATCTTACTCTTAAATTCACTAAGTGGGAAAATTCTCTCTGCTGTCGCTCTTGGGTGCACCTCCGTTCGACCAGAGTGATTTTTGTGTCGTTACTTTGTCTGTCGTTGACTCTTAAAGATGTCCGTTTTAGCAGCTCTGAAATAAAGTTTTAATTAAACTTGTGCAGTTCTCTTCAATGTCGGCAGACTGCATTTTAATTATTGCTAGCTGTTTAGCTTTCTCTTTGTCCAGCAGTTTTATAATTATTGGATTACACACACACATGCATATATATATATATATATATATATATATATATATATATATATATATATATATATATATATATATATATACAGAAACACACAAATCTTTGTGATGGCTTGTGTATGTATGTATAAATAAATATATATATATATATATATATATATATATATATATATATGTGTGTGTGTGTGTGTGTGTGTGTGTGTTTATTTGGTTGCAAACACACGTATATGAATATGAGGTGCGCATGCGTGTAAGAATAAATAAGAGTAAAGTGCATAAGTAATGAAAGACGTAATATCGTTTAATTAAATTTAAAGAAAATCTTCATCTATTAGTTCAAGTAAAATATATATTTCCACTAAAAAACCCCACACAAATTGTGTAATACAATGATTATAATTTAAGGATTTTCGATTATTTTAAAGTGAATGACTTTGTTTAATTAGTGAATCCCCTATCACAAGAAGGCTGTTTAAAAAATTAATTTTCGAATCAATTTTTCCAGAAAGATCATATTTTTCTTCCTCAATAGCATTTTTTTATCATACTCTAATTTCTCGAACGTGACTTTTTTATAATTTTGTTTTATATTTTAACCCTTACAAAAAAGGAACTGAATTTTACGAGAAGGGTAATAGCAAGTACAATGATGAAAAAGGGAGTTTTTCTATAAAAAAAAAGTCCTCCAGTTTTCCCCAATCTTCTCGTCTTCATTCATTATTGGTTCATAAATTCTTAATTTGTGATTTGGTTCTTTGGGTGTCGGTCTCTTGTAGTTCGTTAGCTTTTATTCTTTATAACCAACCCATTCTATTTGGCCCCTGCTACATAATACTCACAGAAGTTATTCTTCGACGTGCAATCAGTTGTTTCAACAGCGTCTATAATAATAAGTGAGCTGTCTGAAAATTGGGCGATATGACACAGCAGATACTGTGTGTAGCACTTGTGGCACACTGGTTATACACAGCAGATGTGTGTGTAACCAGTGAAAATATATTTCACTTATTAGCCCCGGTTATTTAATTTGAATGGACTTAACAGTCTTAGGACTGTTAAAAATACAAACACATGTTTTTTTTTTACTACTTTTTGACTGTACATAACTTTTTTTAATTTTATACTAAGATGAATAACAATTGATCACGTGATAAAATTACCCATGTTTAAAGAGAACGTGTTTACTATTGGCTAAAGAAGTACAGACAGGGGCTGAATTAAGTCTAGGGCGTGTCTGGAAGGAAAAAGCAGAATTACCGCACAAACCCCAACGTAATTCATGAAGAGAAGTTATTAAATTAATATTTAAGTATGTAAAAAAGGAACTTTAATATTACATATATATATGTGTGTGTGCATGTGTGTGTAATATATTAAAATTGTTTAACTTTAATATTTCCTTAAAAAACATCCTCTCTTCCATTTTCATTCTAATTCCTTAAAATCTTTTTCCTAGCCTCTAAATGTCTTGATCAATGGAGCGTTATCGACTTAAAATTCTTTTGATCCATTTCCCAAAGCTTTATATCCTATCGATGTAAATTTTCTGTCTATTCAACACGTTTCCCATGTGTCTCGGCAAATGGATCCGTATTTTTCCTGATCTTACACTTAAATTCGCTGAGAAAGTGGAAAAATTCTTTCTGTCTCTCCTCTTCTTTGCACCTCTGTTCGAGCAGAGTGATTTTTCTGTCTTTCTTTTGTCTGTCTTTGACTCGTAAAGATGTTCGTCTTAGCAGCTCTGAAATAAAGTTTTAATTAAATTCTCTTCAATGTCGGCCGACTGCATTTTAATTACTTCCAGCTGTTTAGCTTTCTCCTTGTCCAGCAGTTTTATAATTATTGAATTATGTATATATATATATATATATATATACATATCTGTGTGATGGCTTGTGTATGCATGTATAAATATATGTGTATGCTTGTGTGTATTTGGATGCAAACACACGTCTATGAATACGAGGTACGCGTGCGTGTAAGAATAAATCAGAGTAAAGTGCATATGTAATGAAAAGCGTAATATCATTTACTTAAGTTTAAAGAAAATCTTCATCTATCAGATTAAGTAAATATATATTTCCACTAAAAAAAAACCCACAAAAATTGTGTACTACAGTGATTATAATTTAAGGATTTTCAATTGTTTTAAAGTGAATGACTCTATTTAATTAGTGACTCCCATATCTCAAGAAGACTGTTTGAAAGATTAATTTTCGAATCAATTTTTCCAGAAAGATCATATTTTTCTTCCTCAATAGCATTTTTTATCATACTCGAACTTCTCGAAAGTGACTTTTTTATAATTTTGTGTTATATTTTAACCCTCACAAAAAATGGACTGAATTTTATGAGAGGGATAATATTAAGTACAATGATGAAAAAGGGAGTTTTTCTTTTAAAAAAAAGACCTCCAGTTTTCCCCAATCTTCTCGTCCTCTTTCATTATTGGCTCATAAATTCTTAATTTGTGATTTGGTTGCTTTGGGTGTCGGTCTCTTGCAATTCGTTTGCTTTTATTCTTTGTAACCAACCCACTTTATTCGGTCCCTGCTACTTAATATTCACAGAAGATATTCTTCGAGGTGCAATCAGTCGTTTCAACAGCGTCTATAATAATAAGTGCGGTGTATGAAAATTAGTCGATATGACACAACAGATGCTGTGTGTAGCACTTGTGGTAATACACAGCAGATGTGTGTGTAACCAGTAAAAATATATTTCACCGATTACACGGGTTTGGTTTGAAGTGCTTCGGTCTACATTTTGCAAGACGAGGGATAATGAGACCGAGACCTACAGCTTAAAGCCGATTCCGAACGGCTATGAACATCCATGCCAATGTGGGATTGGAACCCACTAACTCCGGTACCGAAGGCCAGCACCCTAACCAATCGGCCATCGTTGGGCTCCGATTAGACTGGGAGTTTAGCTACTGTTATTTTAGTTGAAGGGGCTTAAGTGTTCTTAGAGAGTTGAACATAAGAACCCATATTTTTTTAACTTTATTCGACTATCCAAAACTTTTTTTATTTCATATTAACATGTCTGAATGTTTTTTGTAGAAAATTGTTATATATTTCTGTTATGTACTAACATTAAATACTTATAAAAACATTAAAAACCAAAAATATTAAAAATATATATTTATGACTTTGTTCGTTAAAACTGTTGTCATTTGCAAGTATATTTACAAGAAATACACTGAACAAAATTGTTAAATTTCAAGATCTTAATGAATAACATACTTCTTAAATTAAATATGACTAAATAAAACTATACGTTTAAGAACATTTTTTTATTTTTATACACGTTTATATTTTTACCCCTTTTTGGCGGTAATTTCAAAATGCATTTATTCTTTACAACAAAAAATATGACTCTAGTATCAATAATTTTAATTTAATTACAAGAAACCCTCATTACATTAAAATGCTGAAAATTTAGTGCAAAAATATTAAATAATTTTTGAGAAATCTTGTGTGGAACATTAAAAATTTGCATTCTGAGAAAAATCAAGTTAAAGTAATAGGTAAATATCTCCCAAGCCCTAGATTGTCTTTTATATATTTAATCAACTTTAATGTTTAAACTATGAAGAGTTTTTATGCATTTTTCTTAAATGCAAAGAACATTTCAATCTATATTACATATACATATGCAAAATTAAAAATTTTGGAGGTTTACTGGTCCTGAAATCCCTTAAAAACTCCTCGTCGAAATGAAATCACGAAATCATCAAAGGGAATAGATTTCTACTTTGGGAAATTGCATATTTATTCATTATCAAAACACATCAGTTAACCAACTGTCTGTACAGTCCAACAGTTCTATACAGAATTCACAAAGAATTTTCACATTTGTAAACAATGTCGTCTCCATAGTAAATGAGCAACTTGATTTTTTTAACGTTAGACTAAAAATAGATAAAGAAATTTCGAGAGGCAAGGGTGAACCTTGGTCGTTCAATTTAGAACGAAAACGAACAAAGAACAATTTAATTTTTGCAGCAAAAATACCAGTTTCTTGTGACAGCGCAAATATGTGACCAGTAATAAAAAAAAATAGCATTTATATCAAAATCAGTTTTGAGAGATGGGTAAAAGGCACTTAAGTCACAGAATACTCCTTTATCCTATTCCCTTTATGATTAGCAAGTTATTAAAAAATAAAATAGAAATTATAATAAAATAGAATTAAAAAATGAGGCGGAGAAAAAAGGAATTTTGGATAGATATTTAAGGGGTAATAACTTTGATACATTAGATGTATAAAGAGATATGTGTTCGCCTGCTTCTAAATTATGATATGTATAAATATATGAATATAAAGGGGTAACCGAAAAGGTATATATATATATATATATATATATATATATATATATATATATATATATATATATATATATATATATATATATATATATATATATATATGCATATATATATATATATAATATATATATATATATATATATATATATATATATATATATATATATATATATATATATATATATATATAAGATAATATATAAATATATATATCATATATATATATATATATATATATATATATATATATATATATATATATATATATATATATATATATATATATGTGTGTGTGTGTGTGTGTAATATACCAAAATTATTACTTTTAAAATTCCTCCTCTTTCCATTTTAATTCTTTCTTATCTATTTTCCCCATCACAAAATCTCAAAATTAAAAGGAGTATTCGGTACTTAAATTTTTTCAAACCACTCTCTCAAAGCTAACTCTGAAATAAATACTAAGTTTCTGTCCACTCTAAACATTTTCAAGCTGGCTCAATGAAATGGTTCACTTTACCAATAATCGGATTTCCTTTTTGACGATTAATATCGTTAACTACTCTTTCTCTGATGGGCCGATTTTGCAATAGAAAAGTGTTTCCATGTCACTATTAATTGCTCTGTTCTTATCGAAGAAACATGTCTTTTACCTAGTCTTAAATAAAGTAATGTTCCACCACAAACTTAGTTGTTGGAGCCACGACTACAAATTAATAAGGATTTTCATTGCCAAGTAATCCCGGGGAATTAAATAATTTTCTTATGTTACTAGCTGTTTAATTTTGCAGTGTTACGTATATATCCATATATATATATATATATATATATATATATATATATATATATATATATATATATATATATATATATATATATATATATATATATATATATATATATATATATATATATATATATATATATATATATATATATATAGATAGATAGATAGATAGTTCTTCACGGTGGACAAGTAACTTGACTCAAATGAATCAAGTAAGGTAGAGGGCGCTACTGATGTGTAAATTCTGTATCATTTCGCTATTGGTAGCAGTCGTTTGTTTTTAGTACGTGGACTTTATTTTTGATTCAGTACGCGAAAGATATTAGAAAATGAAAAAAAAATAGGATTTAAACTAGAGGTAAAGCATGGAACATAAATTTTCCATCTTTTCAAATTGTTCCAATTAATGGATGAAATTATAGATAACCTAACAACTGATAATTAAGGTAACTCAAAACAAAATAACTCTTTCACAAATAAAGTTTATTCTTACAATAAAAGTGTATATAATCCTTTTTTATTATGTTAAGGGGTGCCATTAGTTTTGAGCTACAAATGGAAGAATTTTTGTTTCTTTTCGGCTTACCAAACTTTTCTTTTTATTATTATCTCAAGTTGCTTGAAATTTTCAACATTTGATCTATATACTACGTTAAACATTTTCTTAAGTTTACTTTATTTAGAAAAAATATTTTTTTCAGTAAAGTACTTATTTTTAAAATTTCGCTGACACATTATCCACTGAACAGATGCATAAAATACTATAAAATGAAATATTACTTATTTGGAAGAATTAAAAAAATACAGAAACACAGATAAATATTCACAGAGATTATTACATAATTTATCATAAAATTTAGTTTTAAAAAAGAGAATATTAGAATGACTGTAAGGTGCGTATGCAATTTATGGAAGCACGGATTGAAGCATAGCTTTATATTGCATATTTTGCATGCTTATTATTATTACTATTCGTTTATTTTGTTGAATTTTGTTTGTTTGAATGTCTAAAGATTCTAAAAAACATGTACACTTTCTCCGAAGATTTTCCCTTTTACATCTTATTTATTTAATTTTCCCTTTTATGGAAAAATTATTTCCTGCTAAAAGCATTACTGACTTATCTAAATATCTTGAAATTCACCCTCTCTAAACAATCAATTTAATGATATCAGTCATATTCTTTTCTAAACATTCCACACACGAAACATCTGCTAAATTGAACACCTGCCTAATAAAAATTATAAATTTTACACCAGGAGCATGAATATTCAAATAAAGCTAAAATAGTATGTGAAAATTGCATTTTAAATTCTATAAATACCAAATTAATTTAAAAAATAGAATTAATTAGATACTCTCAAAACTCTATAAAATTTCCGTATATCATTACAGAATATTTTCTCGAAAATATTCTGTTTATAGTCTGCAATAGTGCTTGTTTAGAGGCAAGTTACTTGACTCGCAACTTGACTACGTGTAAACACATGAATTCAAGCCCCTTGTGAGTCAAGTAAACTAAGAAAAACTACGCATGCGCGGAGTTACTTGACTTGATCGTCTACTTGACTCGTGTAAACGCGGCGTGACTCGTGTAAAAGCGGTGTAACTGCAATTGTACTGTTTTTAAAAGCCAAAATTATCGTCTGCGGCTTGAGTGGTTTATTTTTATTCAAAATGGCGTTTTTAACGGAGCAGTGGTTGGAAGGCTATATTTATGCTCTTTCCGAAGAGAAGTATTCATTTTCCGTTATCCAAAAACAATGTGAGAGTCGTGGTTTTGTGATATCTAAATCATCGATAGGTAATATCGTCAAAAGAAAAGGAAAAAACGTCAATTTATAGCCTCAAGTGGGACAAACATTCCAAACAAATATTCAAGGAAATAACGAACATCTTCGATTATTGCAAAAGTTAGTTGTTTATTGTTAAAAGGAAATCCCCTTCGTCAAATGGTAGTTGCAAAATCATTAAAATGCTCGGTGTCCACTGTAAACAAAATGATAAACATTGATTTAAATCTTAAGAAAGTGAAAAAACGCAAGGTGCATCGTCTTTCTCTAAATCATATCGCCGAAAGTAGGACAAGCTGCGAAATTCTGTATGAGAAACATTTATACAAAGAAAAATGAAAAAAATGTCATAATAGATGAATCATGGGTGTATTGATAGGATTGCAAGTAAAAAGAGCTGTTTATTATTATAAAATGAGAGAAAAAAAAATAAGTACATGGTTCAAAGGATCGAAGTTTTTCTAAGGGATTCATGATTGTTGCTGGTTTTTCATATAATGGCAAGTTAAAAATAGAGTTGAAAACAATGTCAAGATTAACTCCAAATACTATCAGGAACCTATTTTTTCATTAATTTTTTCTTAATGAAATACCATCGCTTTACCTGCAGTGTCATCAATCTATTGAACTCCATCAAGACAAAGCTAGCGGTCACACATCAAAATCCACTGCAAATTTCCTAAAAGAAATGGAACAAAAAAATATGTATCATGACGAAACTCTTCACTGATATCCCTACTAAATCTCAGGATGTATTATCTACATATTTTTGTGCTTTCGGAAATTCTGCAATATCTAAAATTCTTCCCACAACCCTTACAGGACTCTGGAAAGCTCTTCAGGAGGAATGGAACTTCTGGCACTTCAAAAGGCATTATTATCCTGGAAATTAAGGTGTCACAAGATAGTTCAAAATTAGGGCTATCAAATAGAATTTTTCAAACACAAGAATTTTATGAAATTTAGTTTGGTGACTACAAAATACATCAAATAAAAAATGTGTAAACAGTTTGAATGCATGTGTTCCATTTTGATCAATGCATAATGTAAATAATCAACCAATACCATCAAATTCGGCACAAAATAGCAGCAATATGAAGTATTTGTTTTCAAATCCCTATCTCCATTCCATACTGATTACAATCTGTAAGATAATTACATCAGCTTAGAATTAGTGTATAAACGCATTTTTGGGAGAAAAAATATAATCACACAACACACAATAAAAATTTAATTGAAAAAAATATTTTAACAATGTGTGAATTTCTTTGATCTAATTAAGCATTTTAAAATCCCTCCCCCCCCATGTAGGAAAAAAAGAACAAAACGGAAAACTTTAAAAAAGATCCAGAGACTAGCAGACATGAAATTAATTAAGTGGTTGTTTATAACGACAGAAACCGTTACAGAAGGAGAATTAAAACTTAAAAAAAAGTACAGAAAATCTCAGAGAGGGGGGGAGGTGAAAATTAATGACTGTTGTATTTTGTTAATTGAAATTCCCCCCTTTTGTTTAAGATTCAGCTGCACCCCGATATTTTGGAGGATGTAAAATGCAAACTAACAATGGTGGACTCACTCGAAACTTTGGATTCAATTTTATTCTACAAACAAGTAATCGAAATTGGATTTATCACCAACGTTGTACGAGAGGTAGGATGGTGACAATGAGGGTTGTGGAAGACTTTCTAAAAACTGTTTGCATCCGGAGAGAAACTTATAATGCGTTTTACGTAGTTAAATTCTTTCGAAACATTTGAAAGATTGTTCGTGATTTTCACTTCTTCCTACATTCCATGCTGCTCATGGTTGGCCGAACGATGACCGAATGGTATAGCACTACTCTTCGGTACCGGAGTGCATGAGTTTGAATCCTGCTGAGGCAGGGATGTTCTTAGCCATTCGGAATCGGCTTTAAGCAGTACGCCATGTCTCATTAGCTCTCATGTAGCAAAACAGTAGAACGTAGCTCTCCAAACCAAACCAAACCATGTTGGTGGACTGCGTAAATACTACAGAAATAAGATAGGAATCAGGTACTGGATATTTTCTTAAGACCGTAATCACACTTTCTATACTTTCTGCTATGTAATCTATATAAAATTATAGATTATATAAACGATATATAAATTGAGAGATTGGTGTATGTATATATATATATATATATATATATATATATATATATATATATATATTGGCCAATATATGTTGGCTTTATACGTATGTATGTATGTATGTATGTATGTACGTACGTACATACGTACGTATGTATGTATACATACCTACGGCCGTATCCCAGTTCGGGAGGCTCGCCGAACCAAGTTCAGTGGGCTCGCCAAATTTTAGAACACAGTTTTCTGGGAAAACTTACTCTGTATTAATAGTAAATTTGTATTCATCTTAACAAAAATTCAAACCTTTTTTTGTTCAAAATATGCTTTGAAATTGGGTATAAACTTAATACAAAACGAAGCACAAATTGTAAACATCACTTGGCGACAATTTGGTGATCACTTGTACAAAAATAGAGCCAAAAACATGGCGGCCTATTTTTTTTTCTTACTCGGGCTACTGGACAAGGAGAAACCTAAGCATTTAGCTTATAATGAATAAAGCGGTCTTGACTTCATTGAAAGAGAACACGCAATTCTGAGAACAACTTAGATCTTTATTCAGGAGCTACTAAAAACACATCTTCAACAGTCGACGACAGACAAGTGAACGTATATCGAAACACGTGCTGAAACAGGGATAGACCCTAGAGTGAGAAGGAGACGAAATGTATCCCAGAGAAAGTATCTTAGTTGGCTTTAGGACAGGAAAAGGGAACTAAGATCGGATGGGAACAAAGAAAGGTAATAGCAAATACGATTAAGGAGAACGAGGAGTAACTCGGGATTACTGAAGAACTGGGTTTCCCTTGGCAAATTTGGCTAAAATATTGTCGATATTTTCTAGCACACAAAGGTAATCCATCCAAACATTGTATTTCTTGCTTTTTCTGGCTACTTTAACTGATTCACAGTGCGTCATCGTAATATAATTATATACTCTTACTTAATTAAAGAAAACGAACCATTAATGGTTTGTTATATCTAAATTTTTTAAGCATTTCGCACTTTTAATATATAAGAAAAGAGTGACACAAGGAGCGTTGGATGCAAATAACATATAAATCCTAATTTATATACAGATTCTACAGTACACGGTGAGATCAGGAGAAAATGTTAGGCTACCATACTCAAACCATTATCGCCAAGTTGGCGGGAAAACCCAATTCTTCTGTCAACCCGAGTAACTCACCAGCCTTAATTGTGTCATTAAACAGAAAAACTAATAAAAATGTGAAAATAAAAGGTCGGAAATACGTATCGAATAAATCATAATTGAATTAAACTCTGATATCAAAGTCTGCAAAATTTGAAAACTCAAATCCGTCTGATTCAGTTAGATTTGTTTATTAACTTATATCCAATTTGGAGAATAAAAGAAGCATTTTAGTACCTACCCTGTTTTTAAGTCTATCCCAGGGACCGTATAAACACGTAAATTTTATAATTTTCTTAAAAGTTTTCGATTCAAATGTATCTTAAAAAGAATCTTCTTTGATGCATTTTTGTAACTGAAGTTATATGTTTATGACCAATGGTTGGAAAGAAACAGACACTTCATGCACTTTACTTTTCACTCTGCATACTACTCATTGTTGAATTCACGTCTACTCATTGTTGAATGAAAATTATTTCAACTTTCTAACCTTAAAGATTCACTTAACATCCTATATACTATTCACTGTGGAATTCAATTCAACTCATTGATGAATGAATATTGTTTAAAATTTTTGCATCGCAAAGATTTAACTTTGTACTCTGTGTACACTCATTGTTGAACAAATATTACTTTAACTTTCTAACCTCAAAGATTCACTTAGCATTCTGTATACTATTCACTGTGGAATTCAATTCTACTCATTGATGAATGAATATTGTTTAAAATTTTTGCATCTCAAAGATTTAACTTTGTACTCTGTGTACACTCATTGTTGAACAAATATTACTTTAACTTTCTAACCTCAAAGATTCACTTAGCATTCTGTATACTATTCACTGTGGAATTCAATTCTACTCATTCATGAATGAATATTGTTTAAAATTTTTGCATCTCAAAGATTTAACTTTGTACTCTGTGTACACTCATTGTTGAATTAATTTCTACTCATTGTTGAATGAACATTGTTTGCATTTTCGCCACTGATTAAATTCTTAGGACTCTGTATACTACTCATTGTTGAAGGAATATTGTTTATTGTTTTATATTAAAAAAGGTAATTTTTGAGCAATGGTGTAACTGTCCATTTTATTGTCCATTAAACTTTTTTTATTTTACAGAATTGTAAAGTACCCTATGAGGCAGGTAAAAAAATGGTTTGTTTTTTGGTTGAGAATTATCTGGTACGCTCTCAATAATTTCTTTATCTTCATACTCCTTTAAAATCTTCCGATACTTTGATTGCAGTTTAGAATCAATTTGAAAACATATTAATCAAACCGTGTGGTTATGTATAAAAAACAAACACACAAACGAACAAACGTCTTACTTTTGAAATATATATAATGTAACGCTAGATATTTATTAGTCCGGGAAATAGACTCGTAGACTTTTACGAAAAGAATTCGTTGTTAATACCTGTGATAAAATTTTCCTTGCAACAAAAAATAATCGCTGATTAAATTTAAAATTATCACATATGTACCTAATCTATTATTTAAGTCAAACACAAAAGAAAATTATTTACTAAAAATTTAAGTTCAGTGGTAAAACGTATGAAAATAATGCAAACGATATTTAAATAATTTAAAATAAGAAATGATTAAATGAGATGGTGGTTAAAGGAATGACGTCATAATGCTAGAAAAAAATGTTATTTTTATCTGTTTGTTATGTCGTAAATTTAATTGGCTGCTCTTAACCGGGGAAAATAGGGCTTGAAATAATGGATTAAATGCTAGAAAAGTTAGGATGGGGTCGATTTCGAACGTTGCTAACCCTAACTCATCAAGAAGCCAATATGGATGCCTCTATCCATTCTAGGTACAACCGCTTCATTAATTCGAGGACAGGCGGACAGATAACTTAAACTGTTATTATATTTGGGTTTAATGAAATTAGTTTAAGAACCTTAAACACTCAAATGTTTTGATTTTTCAAAAAAAAAAAATGTTATAGATTAAAATTTTCTAAGCATTTTAAAAAGTATGAAAAAATTCTGCTTCGTTCTAAAAGTTATGATTAAAAATATAAAAGATGCTCTAATTCTTGGCAGTTGTTTGTTGTACTTTAAGTTGATTTTACTCATAACGCAAATTCTTATTGTTGCACACAAGATTTCTAAAATCCTATTTAATATTTTCTGCATTTTAATATAATCATGTTTTCTAGCAAATAAACTAAAATTATTGCTATCAGAGTAATATTTGTTTGCTTTAGAGAGGTAAGTACATATCAAAATGACCTCCCAAAAAAGAGTAAAATTATAAACATGTTATAAAAATATAAAATATTTTTACATTTATGAAGGTTTTTTTTAGTTAGATTCAATTTTATAAGTATGCTCTTCATTAAAAAAATAAAATTTAACATTTGTGTGCAAAATATTAAGGTACAACTGAAGAATAGGATATCCCTTGGCAAATTTAGTGAAATTAATTGCGATGTTTACTAAAACACAAAGGTATTTAATCCGAACAATACTGTATCCCTTGCTATTTCGGCGACTTTAATTGATGTAGATTGCGCCATTGTAATAAAATTTTATACATTTTCTTAATTAACCAAAGCTACTGAGACAGTGTGCATTTATGGGCAATTAATCCCTTAACACTTTACAAAGCCAACAGCTCCAAATTATAAAAAAATTGGTCATAGTGACCCTTTAATGGTTCATTATAGCTAATATTTGTAAGCATTACGGGCATTTAATATATAAGAAATGGGTACCACAAGAAGATATGAATACAAATATAATATAAATTAAAATAAAGATACATATTGTTTGGACACTGCAAGATCAGGAGAAAATGTTATGCTGCCATGTGCCGAGCTTTATAGCCAAGTTGGCGGAGGCACCCTGTTCTTCAGTCAAGTCAATATGGTATTTTTTGTAAATTTTCTCGAAAATGAGAACAGTTTTGACGAAAAAAAATTAAGTCATAAATATATATTTTTAAAAATATTTTTAATTTTTTATAAGTATTTAAGGTTAGTTTATTAAAAAGATATATAACAACAAAATATAGAGATACTATATAGAGATATATTCTAATTATACAAAATATACTATATAGAGATACATTCTACAAAAAAGATTTCAGACATTTTAGTTTAAAATAAAAAAGTTCTGGAAAGTGGAAAGTAGTAACAAAACCATAGGATTCTTATGTTTAACAGTCCTAAGACCTCATAAGTGAAATGAATAATTAATAGGTGTACAAATAAGTATTGTAGTAGCCACATCAGATTTCTTAAAATTGAACTATTACTAGGACTCTAAAAATCAACAAATTAGAAAAACTTTCTTATCTCCTAAATAAAAATATTAGAAAAAGAGAGAACGAAAGTAGAGGCTCTCCCTTTTGTGCAGCCAGATAGCACTTGTCACTATTTTTTAACCTTTAAGAGCATAAATAAAAGAAGAATTCTGGGTGAACTCTCTACAGCAAATTTGACAAGAGAAAGACGGTTATAAAATTTGAAAGGGAACAAACAGAAACCGGGTAACATTTGTCTGGGGGATGCCACTTTAAGTCTATTTTTCTTTTGTTCCTTTTTTCTTTGTACTGGATGTGTGTAAAACATTGCTGATCTTGGTATCTTTTTTTGTTACAGTTTTTTCTCTATGTGTGTGTCCAAGGTAAAGAACTTGTTTACTTTACTTTTAGAATAAAGTTTATACGAGAGGAGACAAAAAAGGCAGAAAAGTTTTGATAGACAGTGAACATTTATTTTTTCAAAAAGGGCTTAAAGATAAAACAGTTTTAGAATTTAAACTGGATGCTTACTATACTCTTTGAATTTTATACCTCTATTATCTCTTTGAAGAAAGCAGGTGCATTTTTTTTTGCTTTGTAAAAATGATTAAGACATTCATTATAAGCTTAAAATATATGAATATTAAGAAAATACTTTGAAATATTTATGAAGGATAAAGCAAAATTATAAAGGATAAAGACGGTTTTATTTAAAAGTTTTTGAAGCAGCCACTCTAAAATTTTGTTTAAAACACTTTACTTGAGTGGTAAAAAATAAAATAACGATAATTTCATAGAGAAACAATTACAAACCTCTAGGAAAGAAAATGAATGGATAAGAAGTAAGATCATTTGAGAGGGGGACACAGATTTTAAAAAGTAAAAAGAAATTTTCTTCGTTCGTTTTTGAGAAACAATCAACGATCTTTCTGCAACTAAGTTAATACAGATGACCCTTTGATTCATACTGGGATAGTAATAAAAGAACTAATATCACATACAATATAACATAAATATATATATATACATATATATATGTATGTGTGTATTATATTAAACACATTAATAAATAGGACCCCTCTTAATTTACAGTTAAAATGTTTCTTACTGATTTTTATATTTCATTGAAACGGGTTTCTTTTTAATAGAGTATCTGCTCTTATTTATTTCACGATTTTTCTTACTCCAATTTATTTTTCATGTAGGTACAGCGACCTAAATTACAAAAATTAGGAACAAAGTGTTTTAATGTTTTTCAAAATATTCGTCTTTAAGATTTATACTTTCGTCCATTCGTCCAAACCAATTCTTGAAGCAGTTTTTCCCTCTGAAGTTGATATCTCAAAAACATGGTTGTGGAAGGCATCAAAAGCGTCTTCAAGTGATGAAAATTGCTGCCCAAGCTTTTTTTGTTTTACATAAGGGAACAAGAAAAAGTCGTTTGACGACAACTCAGGAGAATAAGAGCAATGGGGCATTAATTCGATATTTTTAGACTTCAAATATTCAATTGTTTCACGTGGTGAGTTTGAGCTACCGTTGTCATGATGAAGAATGATGCTCCGATTTTTGTTATTTTTTCCTGATTCCGTTGATGACTTTAGCAAGCAAATTTCTGTATACCATTTAGCGTTAACATTTTTTAGGTCCTCTAAAGAAATTGTTGCAAAATGTCTTATCAGGTCGAAGAAACAAGCAATCCTTTTTTGGAAGTGCTTCTTGGACGAACAGTTTTCATTGGATTCAGTTCATTTTGTAACAAGCAGACATTGGACTTTTCTTTAGTTTCTGGCTCATACGAATGTTCATCACTTGAAACCATGTTGTATACGGAATTTGCTGTTCCCAATTTAAATTTTGTTTAAGCATTTCCTTACACCAATTTTCACGATCCTCTTTTTGAGCTACTGTCAAAATGTGCGGAATCCTTTTTCTGGAACAAATCTTTTTACCAGCTAAAGTTTGTGAAAAATCGAATGTATTGCAATCTGTGATATGTCAAGGGATGCCCTTATCTGACGATATGTGACATGCCGATCTTCTTCAATCATCTTACGCACAGCATTAATGTTTATTCGAATCACTACCGATTTTGGTTGTCCTTCTCGAGATCCATCACTGATTGACACACAACCAAGACGAAAATCTGTAAACCAATTATAAACTGTTATTTTTGATGGTTTTTCACTACCAAAGATTACACAAAGAGATTGTCTGCCTCCTTGTCGAGTGAGCCTTTTCTAAAAACCATAAAAAAGCCTTCACGAGTTATCTCCATTTTTTTCACTCATTTGCTTATTTTAAACATTCACTGTAAACAAAATAAGCAGACAATTTCTAAGATGATTCATTCTGAAGGTAAACTTAGTGCCTTCTATTGCTCGTTTGTAAAAATTTAAATGGCTTTCCTCGTACTTAGGATATCAAAAAAAAATATAGCTTATAATGAAGTATTTCTTTTTTTATATAAATAGCTAGCTTCGTATGATGTTAAAATCGCAGTTTTTCAGTCATAAAGACAAACGTACTATTTAAACTTACCTCAATTTCCTATCTGTTTTACTGTAAACAGGTCATAATAACCAAAATTTAAGCTTTTCCTATATATGTTAAAAATTCTTCCTGTTATTTTTCCCTCTGTGACTGTAAACTGATCAGTATAAAGACATTCAGGTCTAATCACATACAAAAATCCAATATACCATAACTGTTATAACATAACTGAGAAAGAAGTTACTGAGTTGGACCACTGATTAAAATCTATTACATTCAAAAGCAGTGAGTATGAACTCTATTTTAGAGAAGTTAAATTGATTAATATTTTAAACTGTCTATCAAACCTAGAGCTCGAAACCTTCTGTTTCCCCCGGAACTTTTACTTTTCCGACAATTTCGAGTCAGACCATGAAAATCATGCTTATGTGTTTTATATAAATAAACGCAATAAAATATCTTTATATATGTATATGTTTAAATAACTTATAAGTCGTTGTTTCATTGAACTTTCCTAAGAAAAAATAGCTGCAACTAGACTGGAAATATTTTTACATTCCGCTGGATTCGTTCTTTTGGAAGCTTTAAGCTACCGTACAAGCTTCTTTCTCACCCCTTTTCCTGAAGGTAACTCCTAAATTTGACAAGAAAAAGACAGTTTTAAACGGGGAAACACATGCACTCTAGAGGGAATATTTCAGGGGTGTCGGGAGAGACCTTTTACTTGCTCTGTTTCTCGGAGCTTGTGAGGACAATTCAGTTTTTTTGTACTTTATTTTTTATAGCACAAGTAAAGAATTCAGTTGTAATTTAAGGGGTCATACGACTGTTAAATCGACAAAAAATTCGATTTTCAGAAAAAATATATGTGAAAAGAAATTCAGTTCTGAACATTTTAAAACAATCCGCTTAAAAAATTAAAATTATGAAAGGAGTTCGAAATAAAAACATGTAAGCTCTTTACTGCAAACAAATTTAAACTAAAAAACTTTAACTTGATTTTTCTCAAGTTGTGTTTTTTTTCATGTAACGCATAATGTTATTTTAAAAAGTTTTTAATTTTTTTTCATGAAATTTTTACAGGTTGTATGCAATATAATTTTCATCCCATTGAACCTAAATTTTCTTATATATTTCCTGAAATATGCTGCTTTTGCAAAGATACATTTTTAATTTTTAAGGAAAAATTCACTTTATTCAAATATTTTTAAATATATATATATGTATCTTAAATATATAAAAATTTAAGTTTTAAATTGTTTTGAGATATTACAGTATGTTTTATTGTTAGTAATCACGTGATTTAGAATTGTTGACAACAAAGGGTTTCTTATTTAAAACTTTCTAACAAAAATACTTTTTATGTGTCAAAAATGAATGAGATATGAATGTAATTTATTCTAACTATAAATCTAAAAAATATCTAAAAGTGGTAGTTTTAAAGTATAAGAACTCGAAAATTATAATTTTTTTTTACATATTTTTGACTTTTAAGAGAGACCCCTTAAAGGATAACGGAAACGACAACCGGGGTTCAGAGGATTTATAAAGACACTTCAACTAGATTAAACAGTTTAATTATAGCAAGTTTGCCCGTGCTTTGCTACGGTGAACTTAATATATTACTTTTAAACAAAGATTTATTTTTCGTGAATAACTCTCTAAATTCGTCACAGTTCAGCTTGAGTCATTGGCATATTTATATATTTCTATCATAGGCGTATTATAACATTATTCAGTTTTTATAATCGAATTTGTCTTATATTAAATTTGCTCAAACTTTTTTTATTGTAAAATATAAGCTTAACCCTAAATTGCATTACTGTATTACTACTGTACGTTGATTAGCAAAGTTAACAGTTCTTGCCATATTACGTGATAGAATAGGAAGCAGAGGTTTTGACAGCAACAGTGCTAATTTTGTTGGTAGTAATAAATGTTTTCCAAAATTAAGGAAATTTATGACAAACCACATAGTTTTGTATGAAACAGAAACACACATTCATATCGACAACCATATGAATATGAAGATAACTATATAAAATGATAGGTTTTATTTGGCCATGAGAGTCACTGAAATTTGTACTTTTTGTACTTAGAATATTGTTGATATGCATTTCATTGTAACATAAAAATGAACCAAGAATTAAATTTAAAATTAGTTCTCATATAAAAATGCTATAATTTGTATCACATAGAAATGAAAGTGAATCACTTTATATCTCAAATTTCAGTTCAAATCGAATAGATACTAAGCAGACGATTTTAAATAATATAAAATAAGAAATGAATAAATGAAATATTTAAATGAATGACGTCATAATGATAGAAAAATATCATTTTCGCCTATTTATTATGGGATGAATTGAACATTTTAATCTCCTGCTTTTAACCGATCAAAACTGCGTTTAAAACAATTACTTGGGATGACGTCACATTGCTAGAAATATTGCGTCTTCCCCTAGATATGATGCGATAAATTAAAAACTTAATCGTTTGCGTTTAACCGGGGAAAATAATGCTTGGAATAATGACATGAAATGCTCGAAAAAGGGGGAAGGAATGAATTTCGAACGTTGAAAATTTACAAAAACCTTCCCAGGGATATACCTAAACATTTCCCAAATTTTCACGGCGATTGGATGCATAGTTTTTGAGTCTATTGAGTACAGACAGACAGACAGACAGACACACACAAATTCATTTTTATATATATAGATATTCTAACAATTTTTTGACGATTCTATTCCTTAAAATACAACTTTTATAAACTTTCCATTTTCACCTTAAAATAATATTGTAGTGTCGCCAAATCCATTTGTTAAGCTATATGTTGAAGTCAGTAATAATTACAAAATCATTTGTAAACAAAGAAAGCGTCACCTTTTAACCAGAGAACTAACATCTAATTGGCTAATGTTATTGTCCCAGATCCTTTTTCTAACTATGTGTGCAACCAGCACACATGGTTTTTACCAATCACGAGGGAGAAAACTCATATTTTCAAGCGCCAGGATTTTCTTTGGCAATGTAACTCTGATGAAATAACAGACAAAATACTTAATAAAAATCCTTTGTTTTCCCATTAATAATGTAGATCTAACGCGTCTACAGTGAAATATAAACGTGCATTGGTTTGATCTCTAGAAATACCGTTTTGAAGAGGAGAAAATCACGTAGATGACTTCTCATGAGAACGGGGTTTAGATCAGAGTTTCTTTTGCCGCTTGTTAAAACATTGATGGCAACGAAGTAGCAAAAATTCACATTAAGAATGTAAAGTTCTTTATTTTTTAATAGAAAAAATGACAGCTGGATTGGAGAACGAAAAGAAAGGTATTAACTTTTAATGCAGTTTTCAGTTTTTGTATGTATATATGGAATGACAATCTCAATGTTTCATATACTTGACTTATTGGGGGTGACTGGGAAAACTAATATTCAGAAAAATTTAACTTGAATTGGGAAAATTTTTAAAATCTTTAGTTAATTTTAACTTACGAAATGTACTGAGGTTCCTTAACAAATAGAGCGCAGCGTCAGTTCCTGGAGACTGAAAGAGGTCTTTTCATTTGAATGGCGTTGGTTCAAAGAAAGCCTAACAAACGCCTCCAAAACCAAAAGTCTTCTGTTATAATACATACAAATGTATGTATTATAACAGCCTATTTTTCATTTAGTGTAAGTTCTACTTTGTCAAGAATATATCTTTTCCTAAATCCATATTTAACTTCATAAATTCATATAGCTTTGTTATATGAAGCTGTACATTTTAAAAATATATAAAATATGTATACCAAATGAAAAAAAAAATATGGAAATCGACTCACCCGCAATATACATTTTGAAATATATAAACTAGAAAGTAATTTTTCATATCAAATAGAAGTTAATTACCTTCTAGATAATAGAAGATATTATTCTTCGAACCTCAATTACATTAATACTGATTAATTATGTATAATCTGATATGGATGTATAATCATGTAAGAATGAATTATTATGTATAATAATTGTTTAGCTTTCATTTTATTAACAGATTTTAGTTTTTTTTAATTGTAAAATGTCCGCTACTAAACGTATCAGAAATTTAAAAAATCTTGTGGTTTAGAGAGTGAAATATCCCTCTTCAATTTGATATCAAAATTTAGTTTCTAATTTATACAGTTCAAAAAGAATGTTGGGAGTAAATAAATTTACTTTTTTTTTAATTTGGAGTAACCTTATGTGTTTTAAATGATATTCTGCTATGAGAGAGAAATTATTTTTTATAAGTGAAAATATTGTTCTAATTACATCTCGAGAAGTACTATGTCTTCTTAATAAACATTGCAATGCAACTATACCTAGTTTTGTTAAATTTTAACTGTCCAATTCTACTAAAATAATTTATGTCCAGCTTATTTATTTTATATTAAAATGACATAACACCTTTAAACTTTCAAAATTAAATTTTTTGCATTTACATTTTTAAAGCATCTGGACAATTCTGGATCTATTTTTTTTTCTAATGCAGCTGATAACTCTCCACTATAGGCCTATATTTTAATACAAGGCTGCAAAGCTGTTACCCACTTACCACCACAGTAGCACGTGCAGCTTAAGATATGCTACGGACGAGAGTAATATTACCTCCACTGGGTCAGTGTAATTTAGAAGCATGGTCTAAGATGACCCCCCCCAGGCTTAACCTGCCAAACCTAGAAGTATCGTTTTAGAACTTGGAGGACATCGTGACTACGAGTATATTTTATGTGACCCTGTCGCCTTTAACAAGGCATATCTTTGGCCGACTCCACCCACGACCCCGCAACCTTTCAGTTACGAGATCGCTGCCTTTGCCGACTGAGCTAGAGCTGCTATATTCTGAATAGTTTAAATCAAACCCCAATGAAATATTCAAATTAGGACCTGTATGACTATACAGTCTTTGCATAGAATATCATAACTTTTACTATAAAAACTGTAAACGCATTTTACTGAAAATGATAACTTTTAAGTGCTCACATTGTAAATAAAAACCTATTGTATATATTGATTTAAAATTTTCCCAAAATATACATTAGAGACCTACGATACAGCTCTGCCTGCATTTTTCGTCGTTTTTTATTTTATTTAGTATTTATAGAATTTGAAATGGAATTTCTAAATATTATTTTGCTTTATGGAAAATTCATTTGCCTTGTGTATGGTTTCTCATACTTTTTAAAAATTAAAAGTATGGACAATTATACATAATAATTATTAATTATAAAAAGGTAAAACTATTGATGAAACTAACTTAATGTTGATCTAAGTCTAAGTGCAGTATGTCAAAAAAAAATTTAACTTTTTTAAACAGGTTCTCACTTTTTATATTGTATAGGAAAATTTCAATTTCTTGATAGCAAAGTAAATTCTGGAAATCTAATTCAATAAAACCTTAGAAAAAATGCTGAAAATTCCATGCATTTACAATAATAATTGAAAATTATATGATAAGGCGAAAAATAAGAGAAATATATTCTATTTGTAATTGCTTAAGGGTCTTAGGGGTTTCAAATGTTCAAAAAATCCAAACTTTTTATAACTGATTATATTTTCTTCATTTGTTTCTGAACATGTTAAAAGAAACCATATTTAAAAATTCGCAGTAGATCGTGAGTTATAGACACAACAATGTTTAGATATATGGCTTTGTTGACACTAGACATGCCAGCTAATTTATAATCTTTAGATTTTTTTTCTCACTATAATTTTCACCACTATCCCTAAGATTATAAAAAATCCATCGTATCTGCTTGAAATTTTCTATGTTTGAATATGTGTTTATTATTTGAATATTGAATTAATATTTTATGAAAATTTAAAATTAATAATTTTTTGATTAAAATGAAATTAAAAATTGTATATTTAATGCTTTTTAATTTTGAATTATTTTTTAAATAGTTATTCAGGCTAAATTCATAATGTAATCAATTCATTCTATAGAGCGTTAATTTATTCTGATCAATTTAATAGAAAAATAAGATTTATAATTTAATTAGAACTTGTGCTTGTTAACACGTTGACGGACACTTGCGTCTATAGCCGTAAAAGTGAAGTTCACTATGTGGCAGGAAGAAAATAGTCGTCCAAAACCAAACGGTCGTATTTAGACACTACGGTTATATAGCGGCACAAATGGGCATTTACCGGCGTACAGGTAGTAGCCTAGTGTCATGTTTTGGAAACAATGTTTTAGGTTGAATTTTCTTTTCCACCTGTTACACGACTTACAACGTCAGTATACACGTGGTTGTGAAGAGAGTAGAGCGATCGTGTTTTTCTCTTGAATTTATAGTTGTTATTGATTTCTTGTAAAACTCTCAAAAATACTTTGTTGCACACAAAAAAATTGATTTTTTAAGTCATTAAACCTGTCATTTACGTTTTTAAATTTTTGCTGTTATATCCGCCATCATCCCATTACTTAGTGTCTAGAGTTCTGGATGGCTTAGGCCGGGGCAGAGTAACACCACTCTTACTTAGTGTCTAGAATCCGCTGGCGTCATGACGGTTATAGCCGCAACCTAAATGAACTTGCTGAATTAATTAAAATTATGTTTGTTTAAGCAGAAAGAGTAAAATTATACTTCTAATAGTCTAAAAATTACAAACACATATAATGTTAATTTTTTAACTTGTTTCTACTGTCTCAAATGTCTCAAAATTTTTTTTTTATTTTGTTCTGATAAATATTGTATATATATGTATATATATATATATATATATATATATATATATATATATATATATATATATATATATATATATATATGTATTTAAAAAACACTTATTAATTGAAAATGTTAAATTTTAAAATGCTATTAAAAGCTGGGAATTTTTTTTTTTTGGTTGTCATAATATTAAGTTATTGGTATTCGAAATAAGAAAATGTTTACAATGTTGCGTGGCTGTGTAAAATCCCTGTGTAAAAGCTGTGTAAAAGAAAATGGATCCTGATAAAGTTCCTACCAAATTGTTGAAATCACTGCCTTAACACTATAACGGCGGAATGGGTCATTTTGACCCAAAAACTATTTAGTCTACAATTTTCTCAAAACGTTACTAACGAAATTGAAATCAATTTTTTCACTTTTCCTAATTTTATACCCATAAAAATCTATGGAAATATAATACTGAAGAATCTCAGCCTATGAGAAAAATGGTTTTTTACTAAGCTTCCGAGTGTAGAAACAAATTTTATAGATATTTGTCCTAACTGTAAAATATCGATATGTAGTAAATGTACAAAGTAAGAAAATTTCACTGGTAAGATACTAAATAATTCCATTAAAGTTGTCTATATTTTCTAACTATATACACTTTTCGATATCGTAATATCTTATTACTATTTATGAATTATTATAATCAATAAATGTCTAAAAATGAATAAATGTCAATTTACAAATATAGTGTACTTTTTAAATAACAACATTAATCGGCGATTAATATAAATCGGCGTAAATTTGACTCAGCTCGTGGCTTTAGGTAGACCGCTGTCATCAATTGTCAATTTTTATTTATTTGTTGACGATCAAATCATACGTAACTTGAACATATCACTCCACTATTCAATTTTAAAACACTTTAATTAATCACAAATTTATAACTTCACACTGGCTCATTATACAGCGGAGCAACAGCATATTTCACAATAGCAATCAAATCCGAAAAACCTTTTCCACCCGAGGTAGAAGTTGTAGTTCTTTACATCAAGATTCTAGTGTTAAATACTTGTATGAAGAATAAAAGTGCATGCATCGAGATATTTTTAAACAAGCGATTCTCTAATAACTTTTAAAAAGACTCATCTGACACAACCAGTAAAGTATTCCTCGTGCAACTAGATTAACCCAATTACGATTATTTGTTTTTAGAAAAGAATTTGATGTATGATTTCGAGCCAGTCCATCCTTTTTACTACCCTTTTTACATCCGCCGAAAGATCGCGGTGCAGCTGATTCTCAAACAAAAGGAGGGAATTCCAATTAACAAAAAAAGGAGTAATTAACGTTTCCACCCGACCCACCTCTTTCTCTCTCTCACTGATTTTTTCTGTTTTATTTTTCGAATGGCTTTTGTCATTATAAGCCTACGTTTAATTAATTTTATGTCTGTCATTCTATGGATTTTTTTTTTATTTTCGTTCCTTTAATTTTTTTTCTGCTCGTGGAATTTTTTAAAAAATTAATTAGATTAAACAAATTCGCACATTTTAAAAACATAAAATCCCTTTTTTATTAAATAAATACTCAGTATCTTAGGTGTAATCATGAATGTTTATAATTATTTTTATATTTCAAAATGCATTTGCTTGAAAGAATCGGGTTGTCGGGATTAGCGTGAAATATGAATGAATTCTTAACCCGGAATCTGGAATATGTTGTTTTAATTGGAAAGGTCAATTTTCGATAGTTCTTATGTTGTCTTTTGTTTGTGGCCTAGTTTAAAAGCCTCAAAATCTGACTAAAATATTGATCCAATAATCCAAAAGCAATTAATAGGGTAAATAATTAAGAATTCGTTAATTTTAATTGGCATATATTTAAGTCATTCACTATTGAAAATATTACCAAAAACTCAACTGATCTCACATGTGCGTTAATAAGAGGTGCATCCAGAAAGTAAGTTTCCCGATGTTTTCCCCTTTAAAGTAAACGTAATTTACCTTGTCAATTGAGCATGCGTAACAGATCTATGACGTATCAATCATATGCCAGCTGGACAGTTCCCGCCTCTTGCCAGTAGCGTGGTAGCAGTGGTCCAAAATGGAAGCTCTAATTCCTTCTCCCGCTCCTGCAAGGGTATTGCAATCTACTCATTGTCTTCTTTCCACATGGTGAAACTGTAAACACTGACCGTTACTGTGAAACACTGCGGAAATTACGATGTGCCATTCAGAATAAGAGGCTTGGAATGCTGTGTTCCTACATGACAATGCTCGTCCATACAAGGCTCGAAGCACAGCAGCTGTTTTGACGAAATTTGGTTGTTAGTTATTGGATCATCCACCCTATAACCTGATCTTGCTCCCAGCAATTTGCCCGTTTTCTTGCACCTCAAGAAATTCCTCTTTTCCGGTGAGCGTTTTGGCAACGATGAAGAGCTGAAGACGTCTGTCACACGCTGGTTTCATTCACAGGCGGCAGAGTTCTACGACAGAGGGATACAAAATTTGATCCCACAATACGACAAGTGTCTCAATTCTGGTGGTGGCTATGTTGAAAAATAACTGAAACATTGCTGTACTTGTTGCCAATAAATATGTTCCTGAAAGTGCGAGCTCTTTTTTCTTTTAAATAGGGAAACTTACTTTCTGGATGCGTCTCGTAGCTTATTACACCTGCCTAAAATACCACTTATAAAATATTTTTCCTGATCAGTATATAGATTAAAATTTATAAAATAAATCATGGAATAGTTGTTATTTAAAAGAGGAAAGATAATAATTTTTACTTCATTTCTTTTTTAAAAATATTATTAAAGACAGATTTTTGTCATGTTAAAACTTTAGGGACCAAGTGCTTCCAGCTGCTATGTTTTCCAGTCCTGCATATACTATTACTTTTAATTTATAAACTGCATCATATGAGTATATTTTATTTTATTCCCATTACGAAACTATCTCCAAACAAAAATATTATACTGTTACCGATAACGCAAATAAATTTCAATTCTTGTCCATCGGCAGCGCAGACTGTAATGTCGTATTATAGGCTAGAAAGTGTCATGGGTTTGTGAGGACGGGATGTGAAGGAGACAGTGTTAGCAAGCTTGTGAATGCTGCGTAACTCATGTTCGTTCACAACATTATTGCACAGCTTCTGCCAATTGAATCCAGTGTTGCCAGATAAAGATAGGTTTCCCGTGGCATTGAATATGTGGTCATGTTCAAGACTGTCGGGAATTTTAAATCAAACACTTTATTAATTTAGAGCATAAGAAGTACCTAAATTTCGGATGGAATTGTTTGAGGAAAACAGTGCGTCTTATAGTCCGTAAAATATGTGTGGTAATCCGATTTAGATCATTAATATAATTGATAATTGATATCATTAATATAATTGATTAATTACTATAATTGATATAAATAACACAAGAAGTGAAATGCTTGGGATCTAAATCTGACCTCATCACATCTTTTGTAAAGGAGAGAGGAACTATAAAAATTAATTGAATGGATTCGTCGTGTGCAGGATTCTCGAACGGGGGTTTGATCCCAGTCCCAGATTAGAATGATGTTTGCGTTTATGACACTAAATAAGAATGTACCTTTGTGGAGTTATTTATGAGTCCCTAAGGGACAGTGCCCAATTTGAAGGGGTAAGGTTTTCCCCATGTTTGCGGTTTGAAGGCGGGGAAAGGGAGACCAATGAATATATACAGCTCTGCTGATTGGACGAAGAGAAGTAAGAAAGGACAGAGATGAAAATAATATAAAAAAAGAAAAGTAGAGAGAGTTTGGGAGTCGAAGAGCAGATTTCGAAGACCAAAGGAAGAGTTAGGTCCAAGAGAGACTCAGAAAAACTAACGAGGACACATCACGCAACGACCAGAAGTGTTCAAGCGCATCCGCCTTTCAGAATCGCCCCAGACCAGTGGTGAGACTGAAGTCAGCAATGTCTACATCCTTTCACCAAGAATTTCTAACCTGATTATCGCCCTGGCACACCCAATAGATCCCCAAAGGTATTTACAAATATTTTGAATTTGAAATTAGGTCCTCCTTCTTTTTTTTACCTAAATGTTAGGATATTAATGTTAAATCTTGAATAATGTGGCACCTAATAGAAAGTTTGGAAAAGCAAATTTTATGAAGTTTGAATCAAATTTTTGGACATAGACATGTAAATAGTATAATAATAAATTTGCTTATTTTTTATTTTAAACTATCAACCTTGTGTGTGTTTATTTTAAGTGTGTAATATTTGATTTTAGTAACTTTTAACTTAGCTTATTAGTTAAAAAAAATATATAAATCTGTAGTCTCTCAGAGCCTGTGGTTAAATTTAGAGCTAAAATAATCTACACAACAAAAATAAAATTTAGTCTTTGACTAACAAAATAATTATCACTATAATTTTTATCATAGGTAAATACCTAAATCTAATGAGAGCTACATGACAATATGATAGAAGCACAAAAAAACCTTCAATAATAGTTTTTTCTCGGCAATGGAAACAGAATACGATGAATGTTATAAATGATGTGGAAAATTGGTATAATTATAGCTACAGGTGCATTAAATAATAAAAATGCATAATGTGACGTACTTAAAAAATTATAAAAGTAAGAACCAATCAACTAAAAAATCATAGTTAAACAATGGACATAGGGATGAGAGAAGAATAACCTGAAGACTCCAAAAGTAATCTTGTTTGAAGTAGTAGTACTCTAAACACATGTTATGTAAGGAAAAAACGTTGCTTGTTACTTAGATTCTTACACATCAGAGTTACAAATTTGACTCAAATTTTTCCTAAGTTGACATTTTCTTCTTCTATTTTTTTTAGTTTCAATTATTTAAAGTAAAAATTTCTCTGAATTTTGGAGATAGAATAAAAGCGAAATTCATAAATGTACGTTATATCTTGCTAAATTTATTTTTCAAAGTGGTTTTCCTATTCATCATTAAGAAGGTATAAATATAATTTTTCAAAATAAATATAGAAAATAGTAGGAGGCAAAAAGATGATTTAATTCATGAAACAAAAGTGTAATTTTACCTTATTTAATAATAAAAAATGTGATATAAGAGAAGAAAACCCCAATTTAGGTATATCAGTGCAGACGTATAGGAACTGTTTCCCCAAATTAATATATAGCGTCATATATAAAACAAATTTTACCGAATATTTATACAGCTTATAATGATTAAATGCGATGACAAAAAAAGTAATAAGATAACAGAATGTAACTGTGATTTTGCTTTAAGTAATACCCCAAAAATTAACATCTGGTGTAAAAACAAAATCAATGACACTTATATGTCTCATTACAGATATATAACAAAATCAATTTTCCTAAATACATATAACGAAGATACGGAAATGCAAAGGTAAAACTCCATAGATTACAAATATAACTGTGATTCTACTATAGAAACAGACAAAATATGCTATAGGGGAAAAACAAATGCAATTTTTGTGTACCATTACACCAGCAAAAAATATATTTTCCGAAAGAAATATAGAAAACGCAATCGAGGACATGAAGTATGAAAAACTATCTCAAAACAAGGGACTTACAATTGGAACAAATAGCGAGACGTCAAAATTTCGGAAGTATGTGTCAAAGAAACAACTCAAGATTTGTTTTTAAGAATAGTTCTTCGATCGAATAAACACTTGAAAAGTTTAGTTGTTATGAAATAACTGTCAAACGCTTCATCTGTTATAATTTGTTTACCAAGTCTTACGTACCTTGTCAAGGATTTGGTGAAACGCGGTGAACTGTCGTGTTTTCGGAGACTCAAAGCTGTAACAGGTAGTGGAAAATAACATATGATCTTCCATATAAATGTCTGATTGTACTAGGTTTATAACAACTATGTATATTTTCTTAACCCGTAAACGCCCCACTTAATTTAAAATTGAAATTTTATTAAACACTTTTAAAATTATGTTCTAAACACTTAAATTAAATATAATATGCAATTAAATTCCACACCATTAATTTGGGATCCGAGATAATTACTTTCCTATAAATAAGACGCTGGGCTGATATGGAAGTTTTTGAACACTTAGTACTTCTCCTTTGCTTTTAGTTACTTGATTATGTTACTGTTCCCAAACAATTGAACTTTAATATTTAATGCAAAATAAAATGAAACACAAATAAATTTGACATTTTTATTGAGTTTAAACGTATTTACACTATTTATGGTAATTTGGAAAACATTTTGTACATAGAGTCACATTACATTTCATGCAAAATGTAAGAGGTTTTCCCGAACAATTTTACATTTGACAGCGTCTTTGTTTTTCTCTTTTACCAATTATATGACCAACTTCATCACGTCTAACAGTGTCTATTTTCTTCACTCGAGATGAAATTGTATAACTTGGTTAACAGATTATTTTTTTGTCCTGTGTTGCTTTTTTTTAGATAGGCTATTGCAATATGTCTCCTTATTTCTTTGATACTCTTTTTCTTTGCATTTACCAAGTTGGAAATAACACAGGTATTTACAACAGTAATGTCTACAAATTGACCAATAAGATTTTTTTCGACGGATTTTTATGGTATGTTTCTCTAAAAGCCAATTATGAGAACCTGCACCATGTTTTTGTTACAATTGTTTACAAGACATGGATGTTCGATTTTTTTTTTCATTTTTTCATTTTTCAGACCTTGAAACAGATATTAGTGGCTCAATTATTTTAAAAATGATCGCAAGTGTAACGCATTTGTTATCAATCCCTTTTACCGCAGTAATTTTATTTTTCACATCAAAATAGAAATCGTGTGAACCATGGCTTGTCTTTTGGACAATTTTGTATTCTGTCACTTCTTATAGTTCCTGTTGCTCGAAATCCACTCTTTCTTAGGTCAACTAACAAATTAAAGGAATTAAAAATTTATCAAAATAAGCTATATGTCTCTTGGGATCAGTAACTGGCTGAAGCATTTTTTTACAACTCAAAATTTCAATACTACCTGCAACGTCTCTTACAGATGTGTCAAGAGTTTCAGTATCATCAAAGCCTTCTTCATCTGTTAATTCATCCTCTTCAGGTAGCAAAGTAATCATTTCGAACTCCAATTCCTCTGAAAATAGATATTCTACAGTTTTCTCGGCAGTTTTAAGAACTTTTTCCGAGGCGTCTTGAGCACCTTTGAAATAAACTAAATATCAGAAAATTTAACGAATCCACCCAGCACCCTATTTTTAGGACAGTAGTTTAAATTTGTAATTAAAACTAATAAAAGTAAAAATAATTTTAAAAAGTTATAAGATATCTGTTAATAGAATATCTGACATATAAATTCTGAAAAAATATTTAAACATACTTTTAAAATCTTTTCGTACGATTGCAATAAAATTCAGCAAGAAAAAATCATGAAAATGGCGAAATTTACGTATCTACAGCTGGCTGAAAAATGCTTCAATCCAGTCCAAACCGGTATAAGTAAGTAGGATGAAACCATTACTCTTTAGGGGGTAGAAAAAGAATAAGCAAAACGTTGAATAGTTTTATTTATAATGGAGAAAATGAACTGTTCTATAACTGGACGCTGGGCGGAAACGGATTAAGGTTCTACACTTCTTGTGGGATATTTTTATGAACATATCTTCATTTAAAGTATTAGTTTGGTAGACATGGCTAAACATGGCATAGAATTTTACATATAGGTGAATTATAAAAATTTCTGCACTGTTTAATTCTTAAAACAGTAAAAAGGTGCGTTAAAAATACATTCAAAACTGAATTTTGCATTGGTATTCACTTTACCAAGATTTCAAAACTTTTCTGTATAAAACATGCTTTGAAATCCTATATACGCATAATACAAGACGAAACCCAAAGTGTAAACATGATTTGGCTTCAATTCATTGATTGCTTTAAAAAAATATAGCCAAGACACGGTGGTCGGCTCACTAAACATGGATTTAATCCAGTGATTTTGTGCTGCAGATACCGCTGGTGCTCTAATACATTCGAAAGATAGAGGCCAGTAATTTTTCGATATTCTTTTAGTCTAAGAATTTTATCTACTATGCGATGCGTTGATATCTTCATACGTCCATCTATTTAGCAATGTAAATCTTCTTTTCAATGAATTTCAATGAATTTTCTTCCTGAATGCTTTCACGACAGTTGGTGTTCTAAACGAGCATGGAAGATCCCTTTCAGCTCGCTGAGCAATGGTGTTTTCCTCGGAAAATCTCATAATTTATACGATGTTTAGTATATTTCAAAATTATCTCAAATAATGTCTACTATTATCTGCATGTTCGCAATTTTAATGCACACAAACACACACATATATGTGTGAGCGTGTGTGTAAACCAGTTATTTTAACGCCCAGTCATATCAAATTATAGTCCCTATTTTTTTCCTTGCCCGGCGTACTTGG
>CM063505.1:182662711-182665211 GCA_032207245.1 Pardosa pseudoannulata | reverse complement strand
TTGGGCACCCCTGCTATAGTCTATTTAAGCTAATCAGCAATTATTTTCTATAGGGATAACCCCAGCTTATTTCTATTTACACCTAACCGACTTTGGTGAAGCCGGAACTCAATATTTTTATAGAGGTCTTGATTCTCTTTAAAAAATTCGAAAAAAATACGATTGCAATGATAAATTGGTAAATATAACCCTTGTAACGTACTGGGAAGAAAGTAGGCGAGGCCGTCAATGAAACAGGCTAAAAACCTAGGTATTCTAGATTAAATATTTTATTCAATCGAATAAATTATGTACAGCTATGTACAAATTCAGTAGGATGTTAACATTCGGGGATCTCGTACAGAGATGATATTCACACACAAGGATGCGTGGGATACCGGAACAGTATGGCTAGGGCTTCCAATCACAAGAGTTGGTAACTAATTAGTGTCGGGAATAATGCTGACACGATCACTCCGTCTGTCGATTAGCACAGTTGGCTTTCACAGCAAGGTTCGAAAGTTCTGAGTGCGTATCACGCTGGGATTCGTGAAGAAAATCTCAGGATGCAAGACGATCCAAATTCGAGAGCAAGTCACTCTCGGCTGCCTAATTCTATGCAAGAAGTTAACTAAAAATTAGCAGATAACGGGAAAGGAATTCCCAAGTCGAAGGTCGACTTCCTAGCAACAGAGACGCTGACGGTCTCTAAAAAAAAAAAAAACTCCAGACACGGAGATACGAGCGGTCCTTGAGCGACCAGTCTCTATCAGGTAGAAGCCTCGAGAATAATAAAAGCCCCCGTTCTAGTCCTGTCCTCCCTTTTATAGCGGCACTCGCTCCCTTTTCTCGGTACTTCGAGAAACTTCCAGAACCAGTGTGACGTAATCTTGCGGTTGCTCCCCAAGTCTCGGATCAGCTGTTTTGTTTCCAGATGTGGTCGAAAGGCAGTTTCTCAGATCCATCAACTTAACCAACTTAATGGCCTTTTTGTAACCGCTAATGGGCGGCAAGGTGCACTCTAATTATGTACACTCTTTTCACAGCAACGTTCCATTCAACAGGTTTACAATGCCCAGACGTAGAGGAGCCGGCAACGAACAGTTTTCAATTAAGGTGCTTAGACCACCTGGTTCTATTCGAGGCTAATCGTGAGTCCACGGCGAAAGGTCACCTTCGGGCTCCTCGTTCTTTTTGGGTCATGTAACGGATCGTTACGCCCTCTTTTCTAAATTTTATTCAGAAAATTGAAATGTGTTGTTCATTTTATTGAATTAAGTTGTTTTACTTTCAAAAATGTGTATTAGTGCATAATGTACTAGATGTGTATATGGTATTTTTATATGGGACAGTTTACCTTTCGAGACATCAAATCTTCACTATAAAAGCCTTTTAACGAGTTATAAGTCTAAAACATTCTGCTCCCCTTTGGAGTAAATTCCTCTAATAAAAAATCTAAAATAAATTATTTATTTTTTTATTTAAAGTATTATATTTTTCATAATAATATAAAAGTACACAGAAAAAGAAAAAATGTGGAAACCACCAGCTGCATAACTTATGAATTATATTTATAAAAATTAAATTTTTATTTTAATTGAAGCATAATATTTGTTTTATACTTTAGACCAAAATTTAAGATTAATAAATTTTTTTAACTTAGAGTTTAAAATTAAAACAAAGTTTAAATTATTTTGTGCAATTTAAAATTAAGTAAAATATTACCATTTATCATGCTATAAAGTAAGATTTATTGTTCGTGTTATTTTAATTGGGGCTTATGAATTAAGACTTATATTTATCTAAACTATTGTAGTATCAAATATAAGTTTAGAATTATACATTAATTTCAATTTAATTGTTATTTTGGGGTAAGGGGAATTTTTACAATTTTTTATATATTTTGCTTTAAAAAACATTTTTATTTATGTAACAAAATTATCAAATAATTTTTAATAATTTAAGGAATGAAAAATTTATTTTAAATAAAGCATAACTTGTTTTATAGTGAATCAAAAATAGGATATTTTAGTGAAAACGTGTCATCTCGAAAGGTATGACCCTTAATATAAAATAAAACATCAATTTATACCCAGACCTAAGGCTTGCGTGAAGCGATTATGTTAAAGTATTAAACTTATACAAGAACAGCCATACTCGTGAAAACTCTTCTAATAAAGAAAATAATTCGGTTTTCTAACCTTCAAATTTTTATTTTTTCCATTCTATACTTTAAAAAAAAAGAAGAAATATTTTTCAATGCTTTTTTTCTTCTCTTCTTGTAAAATATTTTCTTCTCTTGGAACGTAGTAAATCCTGAAAGATACTTGGCTATATTTACCACATAATACAGTGCACCAGTTTTTGCTTTCTTTCTTTCTATCTTTCTTCTGTGTGGAAGGTTTTTATTTGTCATAGAACGAATTCGCGATCTTTCCTATTTCTGAAATAAGGATTACCCGTCAATTGAAAACGACCGTCACCTCCCTCGCTACACAACAATAAAAAGCAAGGGGAGCAG
>CM063505.1:182652711-182660211 GCA_032207245.1 Pardosa pseudoannulata | reverse complement strand
ACTGGAAAGGGAATGTATCACTCGAATGGATTGTCCAGTGTACTCCCCTGATTTAAATCCCATCGAACATGTGTGGGATGCTTTGGGGGGAGAAGAATAGCAGCACTCTTACATCCTCCGCAGAACACCCAACAACTCAAGCATGGACTATACTACCTCAAGAAGTGTTGGACCAGTATGTGGTTCTGAATATGCGGAGACGGTGTGAAGCAACCATTGCAGTTAGGGGCGAGCATATCCCATACTAAGGAACATCTGCTTGTTGTTTTTCCTCTTGAATAGGCAATCTTAGTCACGATATAATGCGTTCAATAAAGCTTGTTTTAGTTTGATTCCATACCGTATGCATTGTATTCCTTTTTCAGCGCCGGTGCTTTCATCATTCATTACGTACATAATACTCTTCTCTCGGTTTTAGGGCAAAAAACTCACCTTTTGCTTAAGTTTTGCACACCAGAGTAGAAGCAGTGCTACAATGACGAGCAGTATAAGTAGTTTAACCGTTTGAGTCCCAGTATGTTTTGAAAAAACATTGTCGAAGAATTCCGAACAGCGCAACTTTCCTTTATCTACATGGGTCCGGCTTTTGATCCATTCTTTCAGTTTACACAATTTTCTTCTAAGTTACAATCCGTTTTTAAGTGGTCCATTTTTACGGATGGATCCAGGATGAACTCCTTAGTGGGTTCAGCCTTGTAGTTTTGGATAACCAAAACATTCTTTTTCACACCGGTTGTTTCAGGATTAATGATAATGCCTCTATTTTTGACGCTGAATTTTTTGCCATTTTCAAGGCCTTTTGTTGGGTCAATATGTTTAAGATTTCTTCATTTATTATTATTTCTGATTCTTTGAGTGCACTTAATACAATATTTAAATATCCTCGATACAATCCGATTATTCTCCAAATACACGAACAACTTAATCACTTTATTTCTCTCTTTGGTTCCGATTCTTTTCACTTCTGTTGGACCAGAGCCCATGTGGGCACGACTGGTAATGAACTAGCTGACCTTGCCGCAAATGCAGCTACAAGTTTTACTTCTCTTGATTACACCTCCTCCATTTCTCCTAATCGATTGAATAATTTATTATTAATGTCTTTGATCTTTACCTGGCAGTCCCGTTGGGACACTGCCGATACAGGTAGGTTTACTTACTCTATTCTCCCTTCAGTCAACACACACAAGAATCTTTCGAATCATTTTTTAGTTCAGTTACTTACAAACCATGGTAAATTCCTATCCAACTACAACAGGTTTCTCAGGAAGGAGGTGTCCTGTGGGTGCGGTGCTTGGACCGCAGACGCCCTTCACTTAATATATCATTGTCCACTTTTATCTCAGTTCCGTGATAAGTTGCCATACAACTTACACCAAATTCCGATGAAAAATTTGGTTTTACATCCAGTTTCGAGAAGAATTCTCATCTCCATCATGCATCACGTTGTATCCCACGAAGACACGTTTATCACATAATTTTCAGTTACAGTCTCTCTTTGGTTGCTATCTCCATGTGAGATAGCTAGTTTTTCTTTTTGTTCTCCTCGTGGGACTTGGTTTTGTTTCGTTTTGGTAGTTCTGGTTTGGTCAAACCCCTTCGGGGGTAGGTACCAGCTATACCTTTTGAACTTTATCTACATGGGTATGAAAAGACTCAAGCAGCACTATAGCTTTTCTTTTATTTTATATCGATAAATCCCAAGCGATAGCACTTCTTCTATTTTATAATCTAAACGTATAGGCTTTAATAGTGCACTATTATTATAGTAATGTGCCTACTGTAAACTTTATTATTTACCTAAAAAGAGGAGCTGTGTGATTTACTTTCGTTAGTAAATCTGAGCATGCTTGACTTCGACAGTCGATGAAGCACCATCAGCGGTCCACTACACTCGGAATATATGCTGGGGTTGCTTGAATTAAAAACTGAACAGTGCAATCATGCTGCTTGGAACTCAAATGGTTAAAGAGGCAGACATAATCAACTATATTAATGTGAACAGTATTAAAGTTGCTGGAAAGATTTGTAAAATTGCACCCCTACTTTTTAACATCCAACTTAGAGGCAGATCCAGATTAAGGCGGATTTTATTGTATTGATAAAGCACTAAGCGTGACCAACTGAAATACCCTAGCGAAGGAGACTGGAAAAAGGCCCTGGCCCTTAAAAGGGATGTCGAGTCAATAAAGAAGAAATTTGATTAAGAATTAAATAATTTTTATTAAATAAAAATTACTAAACGTTAAATTTTAGTAAAAGAAAAGTAATTTCAAAAGTACATCTCAACTGCCATATTACTATACGAAAGGATATTTTTTTATTTAGCAGAATATTTTTCCTCTATATTAAAAAATATAAGTTCGATTCCGTGGTTTCACATCCTGTCATGTTTTCCTCTCCAAACACACCAAATAAGATCGCATTCTCCTCACGTACCAGGATTTTTATAATATCCCTCGCGAAATATATCCACCGCCGTAAATGAAAATCGACTGCCAAACGCCTCAGCTGAAGAATGGAATTAAATAGTAGAAGTATTACATGGGAGAATTGAAATCATTTATAGGGAGAAAAGAAACAGATATAATGGGATTTTACGAGGAATAAGTGGCTTAAGATAGCAATAGCACCCTTTTCTCTTTTAAAACTCCCTTTTTACAGAAATGTAATATTCGTCTCTTATGCAGGTGCATACGCGTGACATTTATTATTTCACAAACATCAGAGAAAGTAGTACGTTCACAGAATAACAATAAAGGCATAAGAGATACTATTTTATTATATTCATAATATATATATAAAGATAGATAGATAAATTGATTGATTGACTGATGGATTGATAGTAATATAGATACACAGTAATATAGATAGATAGACAGAGAGATACATAGATAGATAGATAGTGGAAACTCACTTATGCGAAATATTTCTGAGAAATTATACGAAAATATTCGATCCACTAACTTAATTTTTATTTAGTTATGCGGAGAAAACTCCTATTATTTCCTTAAATATTTTTATGATTTGGAGAAGAGATATTAAAGTAACAAACCAAATTTCCTAATTTACACAAGACCCAAAATGAGTAATTTTTCGAATTTATAATTTTAAAAATACCTTGATTTAACGTTTTAACTTTTTTCTTAATTTTTATTTTTATTATTCTTTATAAAAAATACAGATGACTAAGTTTTCATTTGATTTGGGCTTTTTATTTCTTGTTATATATATAGATTAAATGATTGATTGATAGACAGACAGACAGTAATATAGATAGTGGAAGCTCACTTATGCGAAATATTTCTGCGAAACTATACGAAAACATTCGACCCCCTAACTCGAATTTTATTTACTTATGCGGAGAAAACTCATATTTTCATTAATTATTTTATGATTTAGACAAGATATATTAAAGTAACAAACCAAAATTCTTAATTTACGCAAGACCCAAAATGAGTAATTTTTCCAATTTATAATTTTAAAAATACCTTTATTTAACCTTCTGACTTTTTTTCTTTATTTTTGTTTTTATTATTCTTTATAAAAATACATATGACTAAGTTTTCGTTTGATTTGGGTTTTTTATTCCTTTTAACGTTTAATTTGATTTTTTGTTAAAGTGTTCTGCAAAAATGGCCATTGTATATTTTTATGCACTTATGTATTTAAAATATACATCAACTAACTGTCTTTAATATAAGAGAAAAGTTCATTTTATTATAGTTTACAGATAATAAATACCTATATATAACTTTTAATCTATGTCTATTTTAAAAAACAAATTAAGTATAATATTGGTTTCATGATTTCATTGTTGGAAAAGATTATTATTCACAAATACAAAGAGTTATCGTTGTCCAGGTCTTCGTAGAGTGAGTTTTTATTACATATACATGTTTAAATACATACATACATATATATATATATATATATATATATATATATATATATATATATATATGTATTTATATATGTATATATATGTATGTATATATATATATATATATATATATATACATATATATATATATATATATATATATATATATATATATATATATATATATATATATATATATATATATATATATATATATATATATATACTAGATACATATATTCATTTATATGTATTACTACACACGTGTATATATATGGAACTACTTGTTAAAATGTAGTATAACTGTTGCTTGAAGAGCGTCTAGACGTGTAAAGAGACACGCAAGGTGTTGGGAAGTTTTCGAATTAATGTTTTGCTTTGCTGATTACCTTGAATAAATATTTATAAAGGTAAAATGAAGTCAGTCATCATCCCTCTTACAGTTCAGTCAAAATTTGCTATTAGAAAAGGGAATATACATGGTGTGAATAATTCTATCAATGAGGTCCCATAGATGCTCGGTTGGATTATGTCTACAGAATTTACATGAGAGAAGTGCGAAAGAATCATCTTCATGCTCCTGCGTACACTTTCAGATGTATGAAGTTTTGTCTATAGTTGGGAAATGGTGAAAAAAATCTGCATGTATAGATAAATACTTAAAGAAATGGTCCATACGTACAAAGCATGTTCAAAAGACCGAACTGTTGCTGTAACATGCATATCACTGATTTCACAACATTTCAAGTACTGCCCAATTTTAAACAGTCTTCTTTATTGGCATTAACAACATTTATAACAGTTTTTGAAGTCTTTCTGGATTGCATTATCTGGGATGGTGTAGAGGTCTCTTATCACACTCTTCTGAAACTCCTCTATGATTTGAAATTGGCTTGCTTTCAAGGTAGTTTCAAGTTTGTGAAATTGAAACAAGTCTATTAGTGCAAGATCCAGGGATTGGAGTCATTATTCAGTTAATTAGGGTATCTATAATTAGAGATTCATAGAATCATTATGAATCTCTTATCTTTGGATTTATAATACTAATCTAGAGAAGAAGTCTCGTATACAAGTGATTATATTATCTATAATCAAGCCAGATGTTATGGGAACCTGCTGAAGTCTGATATTTTGTCTAATATCTGCGAATGACGAACAACACATGATCAGGCGTTCTGTCACGATGTACCGCCGAAATCTATCTTTTCTATGATTCAGGCCTCTTCCTGCTTGGAGAATATCTGAAATCAGCTGAAATTTTATTGGTACACTTGCTTGTTTACATTTTACCACATGATACAAACTCATGAGCAATTCATTTCTAATTAAAAAGACAAAACCAACATCACATTAATATTTCATTAACAACAATAATTTTCACATTTGATCCCGACCAAAATTTTATCCATTAAAAAAATTTAATTTTTCACAAAACTGTATTGGAAACACCCTCCTCCCACGCCTTGGTTAAGCAATTTTAATGTCTCTGTAATTTTTTCAAAGTTTGTAAGCGAAATTTCACTCGCAGATACACATTGTTCTTCAAGATCTATCGTTCTCAACCTCTAATTTTAATACGAATATCTTTTGAATGTGTTCATTTCAGCCAGTGTAGCTAGAGGACTAACGGGTATGGTGAGACAAGACGAATGATAGAGATTATGTATACACGTGTATGTGTATGTATCTATATGTGTGTGTATCATAAAACAAAGCGTAAGACAAGGGGACGTGAACTCCCTTCCCCTCGTCTAGTTATCCTCGACTATTATGTATAGTTGGTGTAGTAAAGCAAGACACCATTTCAAAGACGACAGAATATTTATTATCGCAGTTTAGGTTAGATGGGTTCCTACTTCATTCTAGAAATGGGACAAACTAAGAGATAAACATATTAGACAATGCAGTACTTTAAGAATAAAACCTTTCAAAATCCAAGAAAAATTTATCTCCGACAGTTTTCATCCCTTACTCGTTCAGAATTTCCTAAATTTGATGCTTTTTACCGTTAAATTTTAATTAGTTAGACCCTGCGACCTTAGGGCGTCTGTAGCCTTGTGGTAATTTAGAGATGGTTTGGTTTGTTTTGGGACTCTACTGTCTACTTTTCTGCAACACGATTTTAGAGAAGGAATTAAAAGAAGATAAAGCGTAGAGACTCGTATTTTTCGTCATTGATTGTAGATTTAGAAACCCTTGACAGTTTTCTAGTTTGGAAATGGGGCTTTTGACTATGAATTTATTTTAGAACATTAACTCAAACAGATTATAGGATTCGTTTAATAGTATTTTCCTTAAAGGGACGTCTTCAGTGACTTATACAAAATCTCTACATTTGTTTACAGATTTGATTATTTTCCTTACAATTTATACATATATATATATATATATATATATATATATATATATATATATATATATATATATATATATATATATATATATATATATATATATATATATATATATATATATATATATATATATATATATATATATATATACATATATATATATATATATGCATACGTATATATATTTATATTTATATATACGTACTATAGGTAGTATATTTTGAGGCATATGTAACACGAAACCCTTAATCTTCCTTGTTTTACTGTACTCGAAATAAAACATATCTAATATAACTTTCCATCACTTGATACTTTTTTATGATTTCGTATTTTAAAAGAGAACGGAAAGAAAATCTGCTATATTAAGAGACGGAATTACTCGTCGAACGAAAGAATCTGACAAAATCCTCGGAGACACGCCATCAATTACAAGGATATCCCATAGTGATTCTCCACATTTTTAACCGTTATCTTCTTTCACAAGCCGCTTTCCATCGACTCTCTTCCCCCTTTCTTTTCTTTATTATTATGATCGCAAAGATGTTTTTCCCTTACTACTTCTGTTTTTTATTTTTTAATCAAAATACTGATTTTTTTTACACTTTTATGTTATGCCTTATAAGGATTTTGTTTTCTTATTTCTTCCATTTCTTTTTAAAATTAATTTTGGTATTACAGTCTTCGTGAGAAAAGATAGTTCTCGTTCTTACTGCAAAATCTGAAAGGAATTTATATCTCGTTACCAGGTGTGTCAAACATAATGACAATGATTCAGAAGCACTATATGTCTTCAATAGAGACACAGATAGCTCTTCTATAAGAAATAAGATTACTTTTATACAAAAATAAGATTACCATTATTCGTCATTATTTACGTAGACTTTTTCTATGTAACTACTGTGATATGTAAAGCATATATTCCTAAGTTATGGCCACTATATAGATACACGTTTGAGATTAATTTCCAAAACAGAATCATCAGCTTTTACGCATGCCTTGTTCCTTTAAAGATAGCAGGAACAAGTTTAGGTTTAATGAAACAGACAAAATTAGGATTGTTTGAAAGATGTGAAATTAACTTTGTATTGTTTTTCCGTGACAAGTATCCAGGTGGTATGTATGTGGACTTGCATTATCGTGGTGCAATAAGAAATACTTCTTCAGCAACGGACTCTTATTTTTGGCTTGTCTGTAATTCTGCAGTTTTCCTTGATGAGACTCGCTGGTTCGTTTTTGATCACTGTCTCTGATAATTGTTGAAAT
>CM063505.1:182612711-182647711 GCA_032207245.1 Pardosa pseudoannulata | reverse complement strand
TTTTGCTGGCCTGAGGTGCATTTCTTCCTTAACTTTACCGATTGAAATTCCAAACAAAGGCCCTTGGACACATTCAACATCTGATTGTCCAGTTACTCCCTCAGTTTCTATGGATGGTGCAATAAGGATTCCCTATCTGTAGGGTGTGGTTAGAATACAAAAGAGATAACAAATTTAATCTTTCTTAGAAAAGGGGAGGGAGGACCACAGGAATGGACTTCTCAAGTTATTCCTTTGTCTTATATCCGACCATAAACTTGACCTTGAGTTTTTTCCCTCAAAATTAAAGCATGGAGGGAGTAGAATTTCCCGAAAAATGAAAGGGGCAATCCCACTTGGTGACCGTTTAGAGGGGGTTGGGATACAGGTTATTTTACCATTAGATCTATGAGTCGAATGAGTGCCATGAAAAATTGGCCGTTTAGAAGGGTGTCCGCTTTCAGAAGTTTCACTGTGTGTATATATATATATATATATATATATATATATATATATATATATATATATATATATATATATATATATATATATATATTATGTGTGTGTGTAATGTGTGTTTATTATAAACCCATTATTATATCACTGCTCCTTTCAAAAATTGTAATTCTATAGACAATAATATTATAATCAGTTCTGATAAACTTATAAAAATTATAAAAAAAGCGTTACTCCTACCTCACTCAACACTAATCTCCTAGAGAAAACAGCATTACGAACACTGCTCAGGCAGTTTAACCATACTGGCAATTCCAACTACAGATTCAGAACAACCGCAGTACACGTTATATATGCAGTTACCATAGCACCCTCCCTTGCGCATAAATGATGCGCAGCACTATACAATTTGCATATCCCTTGCTATCCATAATTCAGTGGTATTTCATTGTATATGAAAAGAGAAAAAATAGTGTCATTGTACAGAAGTTAACTGAGAGGATTAACGCTGCGAAACATTCTAATAATAATCTAATTAAGTGTGAAAAATTTATGGGATGGGGACTCTCTATAGGAACACTCTTAAAAAATTAAAATATTTTCTTGCGTATATCGCATACTAAAGAGAGTTTTCAGCTAAGATTTTAAGAATTCAATTTTATTTTTTTTACATTAATAGCTTATAATAGTTCCAAACTTTTAAGCAAAGTTACGACACATATTGAAAGAAGAGGTTTAAAATATACGTTAGAATATCCTTTCAAATAGAAATGGCACGAAAATGTTATTCCAGATTTTAACAAAATAATTCTTAAATGGAAACATGCCACTCCGGAAATAATATTAATAACTGTTTCTTTGAGAAAAGAGAGTAAATGCTTTTTCTGAAGAATCCTACTTTTTGAGATGAAACAAAAGTACAAGTAATTCTATCGGAAAGATCTACAAGTGAAGTGATTAGAGAGAATTTTGCATTTTATGTGCATATTTATAAAATGATGATAATCTTAAACTTCCTTGTACAATGTAAAGGAAGTATTGAAATCACTAAATATTTCAATGTTCAGATTTCAGCAAAAATACTTTTTTAATTCCATCTTAATCAGTTTCGACAAGATTTTGACAATCTGGTCATATAAAGATAGAAAACGTACAAAAGTTTAGATTTTACAATTTTTAAATTTAAAACAGCCATAAAATGGATGCTTCTCATATTAGAAACATATTTAGCTGCACAGTTTAGATTTTACAATTTTTAAATTTAAAACAGCCATATAATGGATGCTTCTCATATTTGAAACATATTTAGCTGTATATGTCTAAGACTAATGGCTTTGTGTAAAAAAAGCCTGTAGAGCCTTTGCTATCCACCGTATTTAGAGAAGCACCAGATATAAAGAATAGAATCTTTGGTCCCTTCAAGTTCGTTATAAAGGAGTTTGACTGTTTGTGGCTTTTATGGAAAATGCAACGAAAAATCTCCTTCTCTTTTGATGTATTTTTCAAGTTTGTATTCTCTTCGAATTCGGTTCAATTTCATTTTCGGATCAAAGCTAAAACCGTACATAATTAAAAGGTTTTCATGGGCGTTATTTTACGCCTCTCGTTTACATCGTGCTCCGACGTGCTTGGGAAATGTCGCTGTTTGGCGGTGGATCTATGTGTTGTCTTGGCGCATTATTTATTCCACATCTTTTGTGTGAACCGCTAAACCCCAGTGGAAATAACACATTCGTGCAGCCATTTCCATCTCAAAGACGACGTTCATTTTGGAATAAAAGTTCACCGCTTTTTTTTTCTCCCCGAATTCAGAATTTTCCAGTCTTTGGAACATTCTTAAACGTTGAGAGTTCTTACTTTGGAATTCTTCGGTTTCAAACTCATATTTATGAGTCCTATTTAAAAGAAAGGGAATTCAACAAGAAAAATAACATAAAAGCGGCCTTTCATGATTTTGGCATATATTGTATCGCTTTTTGCGGTCCAAGATTAGCAGTTAATTCAGTCAAATGCTATGATTCTTTCACTGCATTATTTAGCACTGGAACTACGGTATGGCCATTTTGACCCAAAACATATTTTGAAACCAATTTTTGCAAACAGTTATTAACGTAATTTAAATAAATTTCTCGGCTTTTCCTAAATTTATACCAATAAAAATCCTAAATTACCAGGTGTGAAACACAACTATAGACATTTGTTCTAACTGTAAAATACAGATAAGAAAATACAGATATGTGCAATATATACACTAGACGACTCGACAGACGTTGTCCTGTTTTAACGCTGTGATCCCAAAAATTGTAATATGTTTTTAAATAAATTATATATTGGAACTATTTGATGGAAAAGTAAGGGGAAAATATTTTTAAAATACTTGACGCCACCTCGTTTACAGCCATCACGAACTTTATTAGATTAAATTAAAATTCCCATATAGCCTGTACGGGGATTCAAACCTGGGACTTCACGTAATGAAGCCACGCAAAGCTGACCAATGCGCCAGAGTTATGTAGGCAATGAAGGGTTTCGAGCTTCCTTATAACAATCAGTGCTCAATTCTGTATTTATAATAGAAAAAACATTTTCTATTGGGTCAAATTGTGAACCTAAACCATTTTTGAATCAACTTAATTACATACACAAAATTTCATCAAAATCAGTCCAGTTGTTTAGAAATTCTACTACAAACACATAGACTGAAGAATTTTATATATATATATATATATATATATATATATATATATATATATATATATATATATATATATATATATAATTCATTTTTTAAAAAACTCCTTGACAAGAAACAAGCTCAACAGCTACCAGTAATAAAAATGCAGTCGGGCCGACATTGAAGAAAACAGCACAAGTCTAATTGAAACTTTATTCCAGAGCTGCTACAACGCACATCTCTTCTACTGAACGACAGATATTGAAAAGCCACAGTGATCACTCTGATCGAACAGAGGTGCACCCAAGAGCGAAGACAGAATGAATGTTCTTACCATTAAAAAAACGTAATAAGAGAATTAAATGCAATATGAGCAAAAACGCGAAACTATTTGCCACCGATAGCTGGGAAACGGGCTGAACAGTCAGAAAGTTTACATTTTTATGATCGAAAGCTTTGGGAAGAATGTTAAGTGGAAAATACTTATTTGATTAAACTATTTACAGGCTGGGGAAAAGATTTAAAGGAATTAGAATGGGAGAGAGAAGGTTTTTAAGGAAGTATTAAAGTTAAATTATATATATATATATATATATATATATATATATATATATATATATATATATATATATATATATATATATATATGTGTGTGTGTGTGTGTCTGTGTGTGTGTGTGTGTTTATGTCAGGTCTAAAAAATGGGTAGTTGGAAATTATGCAAGTTAATAACAATTTTAAAAAGAGAACTCTTTTATAATAATAAAATAAATGAAAAAGACCCACGCTCGCTTAGACTTTCAGGATAATCCGATCAGGAAGCCTTTTTGAGCTATTTGATGACCTTGCAAACAGATAAGTTTGTATTGGTGCGTGGACATAGAGCGGTCAACACCTTCACACATAGCTCCGCCACGAACAACGAAAATGGAGCATGTTGCTTTCCTTAAGAACGATGAGTTAATAAAGCTTATTATTATCAAGAAGACCGTTGTCCATTCGCCTTAACTCTGGATCACGACTTGTCATATATATATATATATATATATATATATATATATATATATATATATATATATATATATATATATATATATATAGATAGATAGATAGATAGATAGATAGATAGATAGATAGATAGATAGATAGATAGATAGATAAATGAATGAAGTCGGCCAAACTTGCTCTTGAACTGTGTAGGAAAACTTGACAGGTAAGTCACTTAATAATTAATTTAAACTTGTCTATATAGTTTTCCGACTATATATACTTTTCGATACTTAAGCAATAATATCTTAGCAATTTTCTAAGAATTGTTATAATAATTTAATGTCTAAAAATAAATAAATGTTATGTATAATACAGTCAACTTTTCAAATAACAACAGAACAACGCAACACGACTCTGATTATCTTTTTTGGCGCTATTCAAAAGAACTTTTAGTAATCACACTTTGGAATCAGAAAAACACATCCGCACGGCAACTGAAATGCTATTTTTCGCTATGGGAGCAGCGGTACCTCAGGTGACAGAAACAGCGATTTCGTATCTGAAAGATTGCGGGTTCGGGGCTCGAGCAGGCCTAAAATCAGCCGTGTTCGTTGAAGGTGACTGGGGCACGTAAAATATGTTCGTGGTCGTAATGTCCTCCAAGTTCTCAAACAATACCTCTGGGGTGGGGAGCCAAGCCCTGGGGGGTCTTCTGCTTGGTCCCTGCTACTAAATTATGAGGACCCAGCGGGGGTATTGTTACTACCATCCGTGGCATACCTTAAGTTACACGTGTCCTCTGAGGGGTGCTATATCGGTAACAGCCTCGCAGCCTTGTACTAGCATAAAGGCATATAGTGCCTGCATTCCCAGCTGCGTTAAGAAAAAAAAATCATTATATTTGTTTTATTGCATCTACAAGTTTTATAATGTCATTTCCTTTTTGATGTCTTGTGTATGGCTGCGTAATAGAAGTTTTTGTGTTTGAAAAAAGAGGATTTTCATTCATTTAATTCACTACATAGCAACAAACACGTATTCATATTGGTCTGATGTAAGAAGAAGTACTCGTTTAAAACTTGAAATGTTACGTTTGTATGTAATTACAAGAAAACATTAAACATTCCTCTTAAGCATCCTTGAGAGTATTTTGACTAATTTTTCTGCGACAGGCGTAAGTATGTATATTGTGTACTAAAAAACTTATGTATTATACATGTGGACGTACATACATATGTATGCTGAATAACTAATAAAATAGTAGGAGTTTAATATTTTGGATTCATGTCTGCTTTCCCCTTTAGCTGTATGTCTTTTTCCGATTAGATTACACTCTCTTTATAACGAGTAGTTTCAATATAATGAATATTAACGTTGAATGGGCTAAGTTGAAAACGATTAGCCATAGAATGTTAAAATTTTGTATTTGAGACTGATGTAAGTCTAATTATTCATTTTTGGATGCCATTTGAATCCTAAGAAAAATTAAATATTCAAAAATTGAATGAGTGTATAGTTATTGAATAATAATTGAATAATAAATTAATAATAATTGAGTAATAAATGAATAACAATTGAATAATTGAATAAGTATTAAATAATTGATTAAGAATTGAATAAAAATTGAATCTGAATATAAATAAAAATTTCAATAGATGGAACAGTAATGCTAACTGCCTTAAACGAAACTTTTTAAACAGAAGAGCAATTTTCAATGGAACATGTCGATTATTAGGACACAAAATTAAAATTACTATTTGGGGAGAATCCTTTTTAGTTTCCCCTGCTTAAAATATCATATCGCAGAGTAACAGAAATACTGTAAATTGTGAATTATTTTGATGTAGAACAAACTATCTATGTAATAAAGAAAAAAGAAATTATCTAAAAGAAAGTTAACTCCCACATGCTGGCGTTAGCACTAATCGAAAAGGGCGATTATGCCATATTGGAATATTTTAAGTTCGTGAAGTTTCTACACGAGGAACTTTGTAAATAGCATAATCGATTCTGGTGTGACGTCTGCTTATATGGAAACATTTTGGCGAAGTATATATTTTACAACGTTTTCACATACGTCCTGATATGTCATTGTACGTGTGTCTACGAAATGAAAGTATTCGTCTAGCTGGTCATTTCTTAGCCTGAAAACAATTAGCCAATTCCTGCAGTTTACTTCTTAAATTATTATTAATCTTAGAGAATGTTAAAGAATGTTTTTATTTTGTATGTAGCGGAAAAGCCTTTTAAAGCTCTACTATCCTGATAGTCATCAGTACTTTTATTCGAAGAGTTAGCTCTAAAAATACTTTTATTTTTCTTTTGTTACAGCATTTTCTTCTGGTAAAAAACATCCGTGGGAAAATAACATATTCGAGTTTAAATTTCCATATGAAAGATGACATTCATTTTCAAATAAACTTTCTTCCTGCACGACTTTAGAAACTTTTCTCTTTTACCAAACATACGATTTCAAAAATGCTTTCTAATTTTAAGAAAAACCACAAAAGTTATGTATTTGTACAAAAGTACGAGCTAATACAAGTAAAGGAAAATACATATAAGTTTTTTAAATTGAAATTTTTACGTACATGTATATAATGTCCTGTATTCCATGATAAAAGAAGCAGATTTAGCGAATCAGAAAGAAAACTATGAGTTAGTATAGTTAAGAGGTAAAGACCCCATTTGGAAAAAAAACTTATTATTTCTTCTATTTTCGTATGTTCATGGACACTATATTTTCCCAGTAAGCTAAAACACGTTTAAGAAGCTTTTCACTAAACACAAGGCAATCTCAAGTAATCTGTAAAAAAATCGTTACTACGCTCTCCCTTAAAATTCGAGATTTGTGACTTAGTGTCTTGCTAGCATATGTACTTTAGTATATGTTTATCAAAATACATATATGTACTTCTGATGTATATATATATATATATATATATATATATATATATATATATATATATATATATATTTATATATATATATTTATATATTTGTATGCATATATATATATATATATATATATATATTTGTATGCATATATATATATATATATATATATATATATATCTATATATACATATATATATACATATATATATTCATATATATATGTATATATATACATACAAACACACACACATACACACACACACACATATATATATATAACACTTACTTTGAGATTATTAAAATGAATATTCTATCAAACGAAAGTAATTAAATGCATCTTCAACTGTATGTAATCTTCTAATTTTCTTACTAGCCATTCAGTCAATAATATCAAAATCAGTATTAACATTAAAATTCTGCATCATAGTTTACAATTTATCTTCATCATAGTTTACTTGTCATTACAAATCTATTTAGGCTTTTTAGTTGAAATTTCGGATTTTAAAAGAATTTCTTATAAAATGATGTAATATATTGTGAACCATTGTCTTTTTTTAAATAATCATAACAATGCATTATTATTATTATTATTTAAAAATAATAATAATAATTGTTATTAAATAATAATAACAATGCATGAAATAATACTTTATAAACAGTAACAAATTTATGACAATCGTTATTCATAGACTTAAAATGTACATTTCTTACCTATTATTTCTTAAATATTATTGTATGAGATAAAAGTAACTACATTTTGTTACTAAATATTTTTAAACAAACTCCTTAAAAAAGCTTTAGTTACCTCGTTTCAATAATGACTAATCTAAATCGGCCTCCCTAGAAATGTGGCCTCCAGCTTGGAAACGCGCTCTGAACAACTATTAGTCTGGGACCTGTGTATATACAGGTTTTACTTTTGAATTATGCACCACAGCGTAAATACACGTTATATTGAATTTTTTGTCATATAGACTACATAATTCAGTCAAAAGATTAGGAATATAACTAGATTATATACTTTTAAATAAAAGATTTCTGTATTTTATATCTTATCATTTTTGAATTATGCTCAAATTGTTAATTTTCTTTATACAAAGTGCTAGTAACAATTAGAAGAGAATGTTAATAAGAAAACGCTATAACAGTCCTAAATACAAAATTTTGACATTTTACGGAGAATCTTATTTTGCGATAGGTGTCAAGAGTAAACTAGACATAACTAGTCCACAAATTGTCCTAATGGATGTTTATAGTTTCAATACTAAAGTTTTCTTGTATATACCTACAGACATAACACTGAAATTAGTTAATGTTTGGTCTTTTATTTGTACCAAGCCAGGTCTTTTATTTATCTCAGACCTGGTATAAATGAGGTAAAATCTGAGCCAAAATCTGAAAATGAATCTGAAATTTATCATGATTGTAATAATTCCTCTATGTTTATAAGGAAGTTATGTATGATGCATATTATACACATATGTATCTAATGTCATAGAATTAAGTAAAACTGAAATCAGAAACATAAACAAAGCATAATAAAGACCAAACTGCAGATAACAATGAAAAAGTTAAAGAATGGATTGGATGTTTGCTAATACCAATGGAGAATAGGGACTTTAATTTGGGATTAATACATTTTATAGTGTGTACAACCCTCGGCCACGGTACAAACATGGAAATAATAGGCTAATTAAACCAAAATATCTTAATAGATTGGAAAAATGAATGCAAAATTAATTCAACACGAGATTATTAAATTAGAAGCAATCATAACAGCAGCAATACTAACAACAGAATACAACTGAATGCAAAGCATCCGCCCAAATAGGTGTTGTCATACTTAAAACTTATTACTAAAAACATTACCATCAACTAAAAAAATTAATACAATCATCTCTTTTGTAATTAACAAATTCGTTATAAAAATCAACCAAAATATTAAATATTATATTGTATACATATATCAAAATAATTACACCTAAAACAGATATCTATACTTTTTCTTTTTTTCCTTTTCATTTTTAATACCTAATTTCCTAGCCATAAAATGAGAGGCAAAGGAGTGCTCTCGATTGAAATTCTTTTTACCTGTCTCTGAAAATTTCTCTGGTATAAATGCTAATTTTCGGTCCACTGGCCACATTTCCAAGTTTTCGAACTAACTTAAATGATCAAGGCTAATTTAAGTCATAGACTCCCAAAAAGTATCGATTTATCTTTAATGTCGTGGGAACAAAATAATCGTTCTTTCTTGGACTGACATTGGTGACAATTGTGTATATTCTAGGATCATTATATGTAGATCTGTATAACTGCACAGGCAGTAAGTAGACAGATGTGTTTTAATCCTCAATGAATGTAAAGTTTAACAACGCTGTAATTATTTTTCTTTGGTGGCTTTATGACTGTATTTTGACTGAAGAGTTCCTTTTGCCCTCCAAGCCCAGACAACTTACATTATAGGATCTAATTCTCCAGTGGAACAACGGAAAAATATTTTCACCAAGTTATTTATAAGTATACAAATGAAAACATAGAAATACAATTGCCTACAAAATTACTTTGGAAATATGTTAGTTAGAAACTAATTTTTATAGCAATTAGTATCTAATTAACTTTTTTTTTTCTTACTCTGCGAACCTCAGTTATATCATTGCAAATGATGTATTTTCTTTTATGACATGAAACAGGCATTTTTTATATATTTTATATAGATATTTTATATTTTGGGTGTTTTTAGTTAGTTAATTTTAGTGGCATAAGTCTATTTAAGACTTTAGGTTTACAGAATTAATGAAAACATAAAAATCCAATTGCCTACAAAATTACTTTGGAAATATGTTAGTTAGAAACTAATTCTTTATATCTATTAGTATCTGATTGGAACAAAAACACTTCAATTGAAGCCTTCTGTGCACTTACGGCTGCAAAAAAATATAGGATTAACGGTAAATGAAGAAAAAACTAAATTTATGTAGTAACAAGTAGAACTTCCAATCTACAGCCTCTGAGATAAATGAATACGAATTTGAACAAGTAAACCAGTTTAAATACCTAGGCACTATAGTTAACTTAAATAATAACGTAAAACTGAAATTAAAGAGAGATTAACATGGCTAATAGATGCTACAATGGTTTACGGAACCAGTTGAAATCTAAGTACATCAGCAGCAAAACTAAAGTACAACTATATAAAACACTAATTAGACCAATAGTACTCTATGGCAGCGAATGCTGGACCTAACAAAGAAGACAAAAGCTGCTAACTTTTGAGAGAAAGATCTTAAGAAAAATCTATGGAGCAACTAAAATTATGGAGAATTCGATATAATCACGAACTCCAACTAAAATACAGGGAGCAACTTAGTAAAAGTTATAAAGGCTAAATAATTTTTTTCTAGGGCACATCTACCGATATGATGAGGAGAACTTAGAAGGGTGACTTTCCAAACACCTGAAGGAAAGAGAAGGAGAGGTAGACCAAGAACAAGATGGTTAGACAGATGGAGAAATGGAGAAATGGTTATTGGATGTGGGAGTAAACCGATGGAGGAACTTGGCGTCGAATAGATCTATGGAGAAAGCTAACGGAGACAGCCTTGGCCGGTAAATGTAGAGCTTGTGAAGAAGAAGATAGAAGTATCTGATTAACTTTTTTTTTCATACTCTGCGAACTTCAGTTATGTCATTGCAAATGATGTATTTTCTTTTATGACATGAAAAAGGCATTTTTTATATATTTTATATATATTTTTTATATTTTGACAGTTCTTAGTTAATTTTAGTGGCATGCGTATATTTAAGACTTTAGGTTTATAGAATTAATGAAAACATAGAAATCCAATTGCCTACAAAATTACTGTGGAAATATGTTAGATAGAGACTAATTTTTTATATTAATTAGTATCTAATTAACTTTTTTTTCATACTCTGCAATCTTCAGTTATATCATTGCACATGATGTATTTTCTTTTATGACACAAAAAAGGCATTTTTTATATATTTTATATATTTTTTTATATTTTGGGAGTTTTTAGTTAGTTAATTTTAGTGGCATACGTATATTTAAGACTTTAGGTTTACAGAATTAATGAAAACATAGAAATCCAATTGCCTACAAAATTACTGTGGAAATATGTTAGTTAGAAACTAATTTTTTATATCAATTAGTATCTAATTAACTTTTTTTCATACTCTGCGAACTTCAGTTACATCATTGCAAATGATGTATTTTCTTTTATGACATGAAAAAGGCATTTTTTATATATTTTATATATATTTTTTATATTTTGACATTTCTTAGTTAATTTTAGTGGCATACGTATATTTAAGACTTTAGGTTTACAGAATTAGAATTTTGTTTATATTGAAATTGGTTGAAATATTTCAGTCTCTAATACACATATTTTGAGAGATACCTCGAGGGTAACTGAATTTCATCTGTTTTTTATTTAATACATAATTTCTATGTATTTTTCTAGAAATATATTTATTGAAATGTCAAAACTAGATATTTTTTAAAGTAATTAACGAAATGAAATCAGCAATTCGATAAGTTGAGTAATGAAATGATAGCCATAGATAAATTGAAATTTTCATAAGTTTCATTTCAACAAATTCACTTATGCATATATTAATAATTCAGTCTAAGCATTCCCTGATTAATTAAAAAATGATGTTATCTACAATATTTTGATTCTAAAAAGGAACTATGTGCGTTAAAGAGGAAAGGGTTCATTTCTGTTATATTATAATACTTTGGTAAAATAAATAATTAAATAAAATTGGTTCAAAAAATTTTGACACATTTTACTGCCAAGTATATATGCCATTTCGCTTTCGTTAATGAACCCTAAATTTACACAAACGGAGAGCAAATAATATTTAAATAGAAATTTCGACATACTTTTCCTTTGATCACTTTTGATCCTTCACGGGGTTTAAAAAGGAACAGAAGAAAACTCTCACCACTAGCAAATTTATCTCGCTCGAAAAACCAACTTGTTGATTCGATGATAAAAAAGAGAGATACTCTCGGTAATATATCTTCACTAATCCCCGCCAGATGGCAGGACCTGTCGCAGCAGATGAAGGATTGATAGATTAAATGAAGATTCCGATCCATTTTTCTTTATTACCAGAAGAACATTGTTACTTCTTTTAACCGTCAATAAATAAAATAGTGCTAATAATAACAACTGATGTGGTAACGAAATAAATGTAGTACGCTTTTAATTCTACAATTTTAATATGATTATATACAACCTGATCTTAAAATATCAAGAAAGCTCCATTTAAAAAATACATCTGCAAGACATTGATAGAAAACTTTTTACAGTATAAACATAAGGCAACTCTACAGATTTTCTTTTTATTTCCGTTGAAAATAAAATCCTATTTAAAGAGCTATGAAATACCATAATGACAATTTTTCCTAATATCGAATGAAATTTAGTAAAAATATTGTGATTAAGTATTGTTTCTAAAACGAAATTTCTGATTAAAAAAAACTATTGGAAATGATTCAAAAAGCATTTGCTTATTAAAAACAAAAGTAAAAGCGAAAAACATTCGTCTTAGAGGGACCCTAAATTAACACATTGTGTGTGGGTATATTTTGCAGCGGAATTGTATGGGAGCGGGAGTTTTGGGAGTAAATTAAATTATTCAGTTAAATCTCAATAGATCGAATATTATTTAATTTTTTAACCAACTTTTCGTATTGTATATTGAAATATATAAACAAATTTATAAATAGAAATATATAAAAAACAACCATAAGATTTTTTGTAAACAAAACAATTTTTTTAGTGGGTAAATTTATAATATTATAGTAAATATGAAAAATCAAATAAAAATAGTAGTATATAGTTTTAATTTTTTCGAACTTTGTTATATATAAACATTTTTCCATTATAAAAAAATGAAAAGAGCAATCATAAAACTAATAGTATAAAAACTAGTTTTTATTTGTGTAAATTTATCCAGAATCTATGTAGTAGACAAGAACATTCGTCTCCGTTTTCCTGTATATATCTTTATTTTTGTACCCACAAACAAACCATGTTGTTACACTAATTCGTACTAGTACGTGACCCACGTTCAAGTATTAACCGTCAGAAAGCGTAGTAGTACAAGTCCCACGCTCAAGTATCAATCGTCAGAAAACGTACTACGTACAAACGTACGTGTCCTACATACATTGTGTTAATAGCTTAAAAATCAACATAATTTTGGCCATTATATCAAAGCGTATGGGGATCAAAGGGCGGGGTTTGACTACGACCCCCAGAAGCGGGAAAGAACTCAATAGTTAACTTAATATTATGGTATTTATATCACTCTTACTATTATTAAAATCAATGCTTAAAAGGGTCCGTGAAAAAATGTTATTCAACTTGCTGCAGCAGGTTTGTAATGTTTGAATCATGTATTACTTTCGATTAATAATAAAGTTTATTCAAGTAGAAATATAGCTTTTCAGTAATAATAATTTATTAATAATACATATGAACACCCGCATTCCCAATTAAAATTTATGTAGTGAAAGTTAAGTTTTGGAGGAAACAAATTTTTTTGCAGAAAAATACTTTCATCCCTCTTGAAATATTCATGCCTATAATATTATATAGAGTGCATCATTAAGTCTTTAACTGGCCTTTTTATCCAAAACCGTTGGTCGTAGACATATATTTCTAGCTACTAAAATGTTTCAAATAAAATGAGCATTCCTTTTACAGTATTTTTAAATATAAAAATTCCTTTCTATGCGTTCCTTAAATTATAAATTTAAATATGTTATTGTTTTATATATTGAAGAGCCAAAACTTTGTGACCCCAGGTTTTGGCTCTTCAATGTTATAAATTACTTCCTCCATTGCTTACAAGCATTTTACAAATATGTGTTTGATTTCTCCTTTTGTTGCACTTTGTTTCAGAGAAAGACTGAAATCACCTGAATGAAATAACGATATATTGTTAGATTTTCATAATATACACTTGTGTAGAAGGACGAGACTCTTATTTCAAAAGACGTTTTGAATTAATTTAGTCATTTTTTTAGGAACCATTTTTATTTCCTTTCAAAGTTCCACAACATAACACAAAACAACAAAGAGCACAAAAACACACTCTCATAGACCACTATATTAAAACACACTACATGGCTTTCTAGCGCCACCTATCGTAAAAAAGGAGAGGGCAATAATTGTACCCGCTACACTTGAATTTTTTACATAAGTAAGCTGCACAAATATTTAATAGAAATACATGTATATATGGAGCATGTGCAGTACGAGAGTATTCCTTTTACTTACTCATATCGGATCGTCAATTCAATTTTTTAAGCTTGTTTTGCACAACAATATTTTTTTACATAAATATTTTGTATAAATTTCGTAAGCTACTTTTATAAATTTTAGCAATAATAAGTAAAAATATCTAAAAAAATTTGGAATGTTTAAAGAAAACTTTCTTTACAATATATCATTTATATTTTCAAGCAATCACACAACCATTGCCTAAAGAAAGTTGAATATTATTTCAGCCGCTGTAGCTCAGTCTGCAGAAAAACGATAGTAATCGACACTCAACCCAGCCAAAGATCCACCGTGTTTGTTAATGGCAGCTGAGGCTCGTAAAATAGGTTCATGTGGGCAATGTCCTCCTAATTCCCAAATGATACCTATGCAGGTGGCAGTCGATGCCTGGGGTTATTTTGCTTGGTCCCTGCTTCTAAATTACGAGGATTTTTTCCGCCTGTTTGTGCTATTAAAATTAATTGCGTACCCTTTTATTTTAATACAAGTAACCACTGGATTAAGTGGATGGCTTGTCTAAGTGGCATTAGCAACAACAACTATCTATGTTATTTTAAATTTACACATTATTTCCAGCTGTTTATGTTATAGAGTTTTTAAATGCTTTTCTTCTTTTTTCGTAAGTAGGTGGTTTACTAACTGCACAAGTTTCCACTCTTTCCCCTTAAACTCTTTCTCTCCTTCCCTCAAAATCTCACCATCTCACCTTTCTCTTTCTTCCCTCATTTCTCTCCCCCTCCCCTTTTTCACTCTTTCTCCTCTCATACCATCTCCTTCCCCCCTCTCTCCCTCAAATCCCCTTTCTCCTTTCTTCATCGCATTCCACCTCCCACTCTCACTCCCTCCCACTCTCTATCTCCCACCCTCCTTCCCTCATCTCCCTCTCCAATCATCTCTCCCTCCCTCTCAAACTCTCTCTTCTCTATTTATCTCACTCACACACACACACACACACACACACACACACACACACACACACATATATATATATATATATATATATATATATATATATATATATATATATATATATATTTAATTTCAAGTAAATATACATTCCAAAATGTGTAAAACCCGTTCCAAATCATCTACCGTTACATGCAAATGCATATAAAGAAGCTGTACTAATAATTCTGTATTGGGTTAAAATGTACTATCCATTTCCCACATAACAAAAAGTTGAAAAGAAAGTACGTGAAAAATCTGCATTCGTTAGACGAAAGTTTTAGTTTGACGGAATCAACAGGCTACGATTACAAAAAGAAATGACACAATATCAACATTTCTCAGATTACAAATTTATGGCTAGAGAAAGATATTTTTAAAAAAATATGTTTAGTCTGGGTCAAACAAATTTGTTAAAGAACACGTGTTTTTGTGCAAACAAGAACACAATTGTGTTTTTATAATGCGCATTCCTATGTAGTGTTTTAATAATGCATTTTTTTTTTACTGTACGTTTACAAGTGAAACATTAATTCGCATCCAAGTAAGCCGTCCAACACACACACACGCATTAAATCTTTCTATATATTTAATGCATACATGTGTGTAATGATATTTTTAGCCTAAAAAATTAACCAACGTAATTATGTCTATCTTCAAATAATTTTCTGGCAATTCTATCCTTTTTTTCCATTTTTCTTTTCGAGCTACCTCAGTGAATATATTTTATTTCCCTATTGATGTGGCGATTTCGAACCGCCAAGCTTCCTGTTGCATAAATACTTTAAAATAACTCGTGACAATTAAAACTTCTGATTGGTTGGCCGACAACTATATAAACGAGCTGTACATGTTATGTGGACAAACTTCCTTGAGAGAATTTGCATGAATAAACTCTGTTCATTTTATTCTAAAAATTTGTTTTGTTTTCATTTCACGTTGTTTTATTCTTGGCCGCCCAACTGCCTGTAATTCAAGATGGACTCTCTTCTTACTGTATTGACACAAAAATCCCATCTCATATATACATATACATATGTGTGTATATGTGTTTGTTTACAATCATCTATCATATTGAAAATTGAGTATTTAAAAGAATGTGCAAATAAAATTTAAAAGTTTTAAAGATTCATATCTATTCGAAAATAGTACATACAATCTATACCAAAATTAGTGAAAGTATGATACCTAAAGTGACATAATTTAATATCTACAAAAATAATCTTGATTTTTACTTTTGCTATCGCTTATCACGTAATAAAAAGAGAACATTTTGTATCTTCCCATACTTAAAAGTAGACATTTTTTCATACATTAATTCAAAAATAGTCCCATACACCATATCAAATTTAGAACGGAAAACGAAATAATTTAATTTGTTCTCTAAATTTGTCAAATATATTCTACTTCCAAGTAAATACATATCATAATTTTATCTAATCAACTCAATCAATTCCGGTTATAAAAATTGCAGCAAATTAAATTATGCGTGCTCATATTTTTCCATTAACTGTTTTCTCGACCATTTTCCCAAATATTTCCTTATTATCGGCGGATAAAAATATCGCCCTTCTTTACCATTAATCTTCATCGCCTGTAAATTAATATTTATTTCAAGCAAACATTTACGTTCGCCCTCTTTAAAAAGAAGTAAAAAAAGATCTGCTTCTCATTAGCTTTCAAATTTCGAGCTCCTCAGCTTTTCAAAAATTTCCTCCAATCTGATTGCGTTAATTAGGAATCTTCACTGCTGCCGCAAGATCAATGTTTGTTACTAGTTTCTTCCATTTTAAAGTTTATCATAAAATTCGCTGCACACTTCAAAATCATTCCCTTTTGCTACTAAGAGAATGAAATCCGCCATAAAAATTTAATTATTCTATTCTGGAGGCTGATTAATGCGATATCAAAAGAAATGTGTTAGTTAATTAGCTCTCTTCGCAATTGATTCGAAATCAAGTTAAGAGTTTAATGATGACAATCTCGTGAAATTCCGTTTCCGTTTTACTCAGTGGTAACGCGACCCGGGAATGGATACATTTATGAAGGAATTTATTGGTAAATAACGGTAAATTGATTGGTGATACTAAGCTGCGATGTACCGCTACAAAAACGCCAAGGAACAAATAAAGACATTTAATATTTTAACCCTTTGCCTGATTTGCACGTACATCATACGGGCACGATTATTGTGTCTTTAATGATTTGCCCGTATGGCGTACGGCCATTCTGATTTCTTTGTCCTTCTTAACCCCTTCCCTGTTTTGTCCGTACGCCGTACGGGCACAGCTTTCGGGCCTTTACTGATTTGTCCGTACGGTGTACGGGCAATCTGATTTCTATTTCGCTTGCACTGTTTTGGCCGTATTTTATCAAATTTTAGTAACACATTATTCGTATAGTAAATTTTCGTCCAGTAAATAATGGTTTGCAATTTATTGTATTTTCTACTCTGGTTCAAAAGCGCGGGTTTTTTCGCCTATTTTGTATCAGAAGACGAATTGTTATCTTTCTGTGTATAGATTTCTGGTTATATTTTACTAACCGCCTGATAATTTTATTGATGTAAGAATTGAATAACATATTTTTAATTTTAAATAATGGATAATTCAGAGCGTATGGAGCTAATTTCTTGTGATTCGAACTGGGATTCGGAATCAGAAACTGAATTATCTGTAAATGATAGTAGCGAAAGTTTACTAGATGACCTGGATAGTAGTGACTCTGATAGTAGTACAGATGGAATCAGTCAAGCAAGACAGTTTTTAGAAATTAATTGTGATAATCCTTCGGTTCCGCCTCCTAGATTTGCTTTTACTAAAATTCCAAAAATTAACTTGGATATCGATGAGACTAAAGGTAAACTTCAGTTCTATGATGCTTTCATAGAAAGGAAAAAGTTGTAATAAATGCTTAAAAATATTAGAAATGTTAATTTTAATAACCTATCTTTACTTAAAAATGTAAAATGAACGAAAAAAATGCAATAAAAAAATGTGACATTTTTTTGACCGAATTCTGGAAAAAAAATGAAACTGTCAAAGGGTTAAGAGAATTCAATGCTGAAAATGCAAATTTTTGTTCCTCTTCCCTTTATCGAAATTCTCCATTCTCAAATTCCTTGAAATCCAGATAAATAGTAGAATAGAAAAATAAAATTTTTCTTAATATCCGAAAATAGGAAGACACTTCAAGATTCACCTGCCAGCTTTACTGTTCCCTCCGTTATTCATTACGTGAAAAATCACATGATTTTTTTTATTCCTAACAATAACAGTTTGAAAAAGTGCGTGTGTACAAACGAAAATTAGCATACAAATAACCTGCCTGGATCCAGGATGTCTTCGTAAGACACATCAGTTAGCGTCTGAATTTTTTTTTTCTTAATTCAAAGCTGTAACGAGGAATTTGACTCACAGTGAAGTGTAAATAAATCAATGGCATTTAGACAAACTTAACTTCTAGTAATATCCTCCGAAATAGAGTCAGATTAAATGGGGGGAAAAGAGAGAAGAAGAAAAAACATTTTTTGACCGAATTCTGGAAAACAATGAAACTGTCAAAGAGTTAATGTTTTGGCCGTATCTTTTGTATTTTTTATGTCAAATTAGTTGTATAGATATCTACAAGGCGTTAGTTTTCGAAGTGTATTCTGTTTGGTTTAAAAGCGTGGGCTTTCTGATAGGTTTTGTATTACTCAGCGAGTTTATATTTTTTAGTTTTTGAGAGACTGACCGAGACAGACTTTTTAGAAGTAATTCCACCTAAAAAAACTAAGACTTGCAAACCAATGCTATGTGTGCACTGAAGAAAAATAACAGCGGCAAAAGAATTAGAAAAAAGACTAGGTATTTTTGTCAGAACTGTGACGATGGACTATGCCTCTTGCTCTCTTTCAAGATATATCGCAATAAATTTTATCTTAAAAAAAACAGGTTATGTAAATGCACTTGTAGTATTTGCATTCGAAAATAAATATGAGTAGCAACTATAATCGGAAACATTTTTTTTTTTATTTTTTATACCCACAACTGTATATGTAACTTCCCTGTCTGGCGTAAATGAGAGAGAAAAGACAACTTCTTGGGAAAACATAATTTTATTTCCTGAAAAAAAGTTGTTATACGTGCTTAAAATAATTAGAAAAATATTACTTTTAATAACATTTTCCAGCTTACAAATGTGAAATGAAAAAAAATATGCAATAAAAAAACATGACATTCTTGGGATCGAATTAACGAATAAAATGAAACTGGTAAGGGGTTAAAAGAGAAAATTTAATTTTTGTCGGGCATTTATAACTACACAATATTTGCAGAAAATAATGTATATGTTACGCTAAAAATGATAAATCGGTGATTATATAAAATTACCGGTGATTATACATAATCACCACTAAATTTGGTAAATATGATAAATTATTTTATATTTATCAAATATACCGGTCAGTTTATAAAATCCCCAACTCATATTGAGGAAGATAATAAAACTCCCTAACTTTACGAAAATTCGTATATTAGAAGTTCAAAATGAAGAGTTTCATCAGTTAGGAACAACACAAGAAAGACTTTCAGAGTTGGATACCAGAAATCAATTCACAATTTGTGAATAAAAATTTATTTTGCTTGACGATGATCCGGATCTAGCAATATCACTTCGAGAATGCGCTAGAAAGATATCTCTATCTGGAAGTCATGATATCAGAGATGTGTTTGTATGGGACAATGCAAGTGTGATAAGTGCAAATGTAAAAAAATCTGGGAAACTTTGTTGTAATTCTAAATGTCATAATAGTCTAATATGTTTAAATAAGTAAGCTTAAAATATTTAGTAATTCGTAGTAATAGCATTTAACGTTATTTGAAAAAATGTTTTTTTTTCTTTAGAATATGGGCTTAGTTTGTTTTTATATCTAACTGCAGTTTTTTTTTAATGTGAAACTGTTTTGTACAAGCTCATGTAAATTGCATTTTTTTCATTTCACAAGACCCTTCAGTTCCTTATTCAAATTTTGTTCAGGCTAAATAAATGTACGTGACCTAAAATAACCATTTATTGAATTTTTAATTATAAAATATAAAATAATCTAATTTGTTGCCTCTTACTCCATATTGTCAAACCAAAAATATCTTTCTAAGTAGTAACTACTCAAAAAAAAAAAAAAACCTGTACTCTATTCTACTGGTCAATTAGTCATGATATTTATCACATTTACCATTACGAGTAGGACATTTACCAAATTTAGTGGTGATTAAGATGATAAGTGCAAATATAAAAAATCTGACAAGCTTTGTAATTCTAAACGTCTAATAACGTCTAAAGAAGTAAACTTACATGTAAATGCAAATAAATGATTTTTCCCCATAGAATATGGGTTTGGTTTGTTCCCACAAAATATTCCGAATTTATTATCTTCCCCATTATGAGTTGGGTACTTTATAAACTAACCGGTAAATTGTATAAATATGAAATAATTTATCATATTTACCAAATTTAGTGGTAATTATGTATAATCACCGGTGATTTTATATAATCACCGAATTTATTACTTTTATCGTAACATATATAATAACAGTCAAATTCACTTATAGTGAACTATAATTTAACGAGGGAATATTTTAGTCGTACGTTGAATGTTAAAAACTCTAAATAGAATTAATAGAATTAGCTGAAAGATGGTCTAATAGGTGCTGCTCTTCGGCTCCAGAGTTTTACAGGTTCGAATACCACTGATTGAAGGGATGAACGTAGCTGTTCACAGTAGTCTTTAAGAAATAGGTCCCGGACTCTCTAGCCTTTGTGCAGCAAAATTATATGCTGTTTCTCTTCAAACCAAAGCTAAATGAAATAACTTTAATATTGTGATTAGTATTTGGGATTTAGCGAAAACTTACCTGGACAAAATAACAGATTTGGTTTATTTGGAACACTACGATTTACTGTTTTGCAACACCAGGGCCAATGGAATCGGGACCTAATGCTTAACCCTTTCGAAGGTCGTGGGAAGATTAGTACTCACCTTCATGATCTTACGAAATACACCTGTGGGAATCGCAAAACCCATTATAATATATAGGCTTTTTATTATAACGATGGAAAGACCGATTCGCGCTTCATTTTTGTATCTATTGTTTGATAAATTTAATATAATTAGCACTTCTGTTTTTAAAGTTTGAAAACGTTATGGGGAAAATAAATGGCGCACGAAAGGGTTAAAACCAGTTCTAAACGGCTCTGAGCATCCATGACAGTGGGATTCAAACCATTGAACGCCGATATCGAAGATCAGCACCCTTCCAATTCGGCAGCAGTTCGACAAGAAATAACAGAACCTCCACTTTTAGCATTATTCTTTTCCTGTTTATTTCTGGAACCATTAACACGTTAACTGCCATGGGGGGGTCACCGGAAACAGGAAATGGACTTGGCTACAGCGCCGTGGGGGCCACCGGTTACCTGTGAAGTAGCAAATAATAAAAGTACATAATTGTAATAAATATGGATACTGATAAATTTTTCAATAATACCATTGTTATTATAATGATTTCAAGAAATTAATGCAATATAGATCATACAAAATAATTTTATTAGTGCATGAAAAATATACATTTTATCAGTGCATATTGCGATGAGTCAAATTGAAACATTCAGGGCAAAGAAAAGGTGAATCAACGCAATCGGAACAATATATCAACACTTTCTTAGTCAAATTCTTTGCTCTAGTTCTTCCTAGCAGCTTCATATGCTAAAGAATGAGAGTAATCACTTAGCAAACGAAGAACGATTGTTTGAAAAAAAGGGCAGTCGTAACAATTGCCTACCGCACCGTGGGAATAACCGGTAACCCCCACCAAGAAATCTGCTTCAAGCACGATTTTATAAATCATTTTATCTGCTGCAAAAAATATTTCAGCATATGCATCAAATAATGAAAAGTTCACTTCGGCACCTTGGGCAAACCATCGAAAATGAGTCTGGCAGTCAACATGTTAATACATCTGATACTCTTCGTTGCATGTTTCGGTTATGACCCAACGCTGGATCTGAGAGGGAAATTTAAGATTTTTTTATTGAATATTTAAAGTTTGGAGTGTAGTTCACCTCACTTTCTTGTAATTGTTTCGCTTTTTGCAGTATTGTTCGCGGTGGATTTCGTGTAAACAATTAGTGGCCAAACTATTAGGGGAACAAATCAGGCTTTGGTATTTTCCTTTAAGATTTTTTAGAGAAACCAACTGTCTTTTATAAGTTTATTGGCTGTATTATTGCAGTTGTTATCATTATTACTGTTTCGATACATGAAAGTACTTCAGTTTAAGGTTAAATTTCAAATAAGTGAGTTTACTCCTTTGGTGGTGCTCTTTGGTAAAACCTGATGTTGCAGTGAGGTTAAAAAGAACCCTTTAAAATTTTTTTATCGACAGTCAGATTTAAAATTTTGGGATTTTATTTTAGAATAACTGCTTACAAATCCACATATTACGTCTATGAATCATTTGTTAGCAGCAATTTATTCTTCACTGGTGGTTTTTCTCATGTCCGCGATAAACTTGTACGAATGTCTGACAACCCCCCTTCTCCTCACGTTATTATTTTGTAACAGATGAATTCCGACTTAATTTATCTCCTTCTTCCCTTTTTCTAAGCTTCCATTTCAGCAAAAGGTGAGGGAGCTCTATTCCAAAATTAATCCAGTCTTGTCTAATCAATTTTTTTATTACTATACACTCAGAATATTTCCTTTCAATCGCAATTCCTACTTTTTATTACATCATTACAAGATAATTTCTTTGGTTTTTTCTTTTCCTTTCCTATTTCGGCGTCTTTTATACTCAGTTTCCTATATACGTTCCAATTTCTTCACTGAACCCCCTCAGTTTAAGAAGAAAAAAAAAGATTCTTTGTAATTGAATTTATCCGGATATTTTTCATCCTTTGATTCACTCAAAAACTTTTGTGTTACTTGTAAAAATTTGATGAGATCTGAAATAACTTTTTTTTAGTGTGTATGGGCACGTGAATATTTGATACTTCTTACGGAATTAGATATGACGAGATCGTTTTATTACAAGAACAAATCGTGTAAAGTTTTTGACACACAGAAATTATATTTCCTGATTTTGAGTTAAATAAGCTGTATTTAACGTTTCTTTTAAACGGTTTTCCGAGTATTCCTCACATAGTCCAAAACTGACTTTCACTTATCTTTGAACTACTTCGGGATTCTCAGACAACTAACCAACTATTGTAGAACAAAATCGCCTTTGCCATAATTAAATGAGATCTGTGAGCATTGGTGGATGAAGCATTCTGCCCTCATCACGTTGTTTACGAAAATACAGATGCTAGGCTACAAAGACTCCACTATTCAAAGACAAATTTCAAAGACATGAAAATATTTCTAGATAAATCCCAAACTTTAGATAATATACAGACACTCAGCTACCCTGCTCAATTGACTACCCAGCCACTGCTGTTTTCATCACTAACCCAGAAGTTCTTTTACAGCCTTTATTCGATTCAACTTACTACCACTGTCATGTACGCATTTACAGTGATGTATATTAATGCATATCCGATGGTGACCTGCAGTCAAATTCAGTATCGTATCAAAATGAAAATGGCTAAAATAAAAATAATGTTCGAATAAAATTCTAATGCCTGAAACGGATGTTTTTCTTATTTTTCTTCGCACACTATGAGCATGACTTATATATATATATATATATATATATATATATATATATATATATATATATATATATATATATATATATATATATATATATATATATATATATATATATATATATATATATATATATATATATATATATATAATATATGTATGTATATACATATGTATATATGTATTTATATATATGCATATATATATATATACATATATATATGTATATGTATATATACATATATATATATATATATATATATATATATGTGTGTGTGTGTGTGTGTGTGTATACAGGATGTTTCTGCAATTACATAATTTTATGCACAAATATATGATTGGAAGTGAGGCATCAAGGCACAAACACTAAATTTGAGACATGGTTAATCATAACAAGAGACACATGCTTTGTTTTACAGCATCATCACAAAATCCTTCACTGACTATATATCCTTATAAAAATATATGTATATTTCAGTAAGTTGTACGAAATTTTAAAGGTTATCACAATGTAGAATTATCCTGTGTATACACAGAAGACACATTGCATTATGATCACTCTCCATTTATAAAAATGGTCTCTCCCAGAAACAAAACTACTACGGGTGAGCGGCTAATGTTGAAGTATATAAAACGGCTATACATTGTCTTTCCAAACCTAGAGCGATTAGTGACATAATGGGAAAAACAGCTGACTAATTGGACTTCGATAAAGGTCAAATCGTTATGACTCGGCTATAAGGAAGATTATTATCAGAGACGGAGCTTTTGGTTGGCTATTCACGGGTAGTTGTTGTCAATACATATCGAAAATGATGGGTGGATGATGAAACGACAAGTCACCGGCGAGCGGTGTGTCGTCTGCGGTGCATTGATTCCAAATAACAGTGGAAATTGCTAAGCATTTTTCGGCGAAACCGAAAAACTAGAACACATCCAGCTACAATAAAGGCTACCCAAACAGTGTTTCTCACAACACTGTCCAGTTACATTGCTGAATATCGGCCTACGCAGTAGGAGACCGGATCATATCCCTGAACTGACGCATTTCTTCGCCAGCTGAGTCTGCAAAAGAGCCAACAAACATTCAGAACTAGTGATTACACGAATGATAGAAAGTTGCATGGACCTACAAATTACGTTTTCTGGTCTATCACATCAACGGGCGTTTGCTGATAAGCTAACTTCCAAAGGATACCCTGCCTCCAGGATGCACAATTTGACGGAGGTAATACGATGACAGGGGAATTATGGTGTTTTCATTGATCTATTATCCCCATAGAAGAATCCCTGATGTTTGTTCGCTACGTGAAAGTTGTTGCAGATAACGTTCACTCATTCATGACAACAGTATTTTAGGAGAGGGATGCTGTTTACCAAAAGAATAATGCACCATTACATAAAGATTGAATCGTCAGGGAGTAATACGAGGAACATTCCATTGACATTCAAGTCATGTCTTGGCTTCCAAATTCAGCTGACCTTAATTCAATAGAGAATTTGCTGTTCCCCTGGACAACAAATTCGTGCCGCCAAGCTATCCCTCGCAATGTGCGTAAATTCCAGGACCAATCAATGACCGCTTTGTACCATTTACCTGAGATTACCTATTAGGATCTTGTGAAGTCAATGCCACACTGGATGCTGGCGATTTTGAGTGCTAAATGTGGTCCTTTATGTTAGTAATAGGGGGATCACAATGTAGTGTCTGTTTGGTATATATATATAATATAATATAAATATACATCGAAGGTTTTACCTTAGGTTCAAAGGAAATCAAGCTTATCTGTTTGACAAAGCGTATATTAAATTATAATAAATAGGAAATAAACTGAAAACGAAAGTTCATTTTCATTGTTCGTTTGATGAATTATTTTTACATTCAATTCATCATTCTGTCTGAAATGCATGGTAGAGGGAGAATTAAACCTACAAAGAACTGTTCAAAAAAAGAAAAATGTAATTTGTTAAAAATATATTTAAAGGAATTATTAAATTTAAATTCAACCTTTCCCCCTCTTTTTTTTTCAATTTGATTACTTAGTATATTCCAAATTCATTGTTACGTTTAATATTTAACAAAGCTTAAGTACTTAGACGTTTCTATTCAACTGTGTTTCTCAAATAGGCTTTCAATCATTATAACTTTGACAATTTTAAGAGATTCTCAAACCCCCAGCCTCACCCTGGGTATGCACCTGAGTGTATGCATACACACAATAACAGTCAAAAGAAAAAAATCTTGAAAAAAATTAGCAGGTTCAGTAAATTCAAAAATAGATGAGAACAAAATCGTGCGGACAGAATCAGGAGTGTATATGAAATTGTATAGAATTATGAATACTTAATGTTATCAATATATAAAGATTTAAAAAATATTTTTAATAGATCCATACTTCCTTTACCACAGATGTCCAGCCTAGGAATTGGTAATAAATAAAACAAGATACGGTGAAAAAGCTATTAAAAGAACAAAAAATAAAAACAGAAGCAGAAAATCGAAAAACTACATAACTAGACCAAAAAGGAAGTAGCAGCACAGGATTTATAGTTGAAATAACCAAACAAAAAAACAAAATCATATAAAATAATTAGAGTAAAGTGGCGCTATTAATGAAGGTTAATTAAAAACAAGAGACAACGTTATAGTTATTTTTAAGACTATACTTGAAAATAAAATCTATTGAATAATTTAAGTTAAATTTCATCAAAGAAATTCTTAATACTTGAGTCTATTCCACTTATTACTACTTATGTTTTTATCTTAAATAATATATATATATATATATATATATATATATATATATATATATGTTACAAAAAAATGTATACCTTAATATAAAGGATTTTTAGGACAGAAATTAAATTTCATTTAGACCTAACATTAGCCATAAGAGGCTTCACTAAAATAATTCTATTTGTGTAAAAGCTACTCCTGCGTCCAATTTTTCATTAATATCTATCTTTTCATTTCAAGATGATCCTCGTACCTTTATGTGGGGTGTCATTGAAATAGAATAGGTATCCGATACACCCATAAAAAGCAGTCCACCAATTCGCTCTTCTTTACAATTCCAGATTCTTAATTGATTTCGTGAAGAAGCAGTTAAATAGCTATTCAATTATTCTTTTACATGTTTCTTTGCAATGAGAATAATCAATTAAGGGCCGCATTTATGTCACTTAATTAAACAAATTATCTAATAAGTATTACAAATATTAATGCACCGTGCACTATTTTAGATAGCAAATGACTGAGCAGAGGATAAGAAGAAAAAACCCGACGAAAGGATAAGAAAAATCGCGTAAGAGTGTTCAATGAATAATTAGGGATATAAATTAATACGCACACAACTTCAGTTCTCCACAGGAGTAGATGAAAAGGAATGAAGAATGTTTTCAGAACGTTCTGTTTTATTTCGAATTTGTTTGACTGCGTTTTAATGATAATTTGTGAATTCCGCGCATAGGTCTGGATGTATATTATTTTGAGAGACGGAAATTGTTCTTATTCCACTAATTAAATTATCGATCAAAGGATTCGTAGTTCTTTCGTTTCGATGTTTTTGATCTATTTCGAAGCTTCTAGAATTCTAAGTCGTGAAGTGGTTCTTTTGTTTCTGCCATCACTGTGAAAGCTAATAATATATTCTGTTGCATCGTTGCACAATACAACTCAACTCTCCCTTCCATAGAGTATATTTTATGTGCAGGAGTATTGCAGTAAGGCTATTAAACATTTATTTTTTCATTTTCATTTCGTGTTTGAATTATAAAGCATTACCACTATTACCTATTTAGACATAACTATTTTAATTAATACTAAGATCTTACACTCCCAACTGTCCTTAAGGGCACCAAGACATGAACTAGCTTTAAAAAACTATTTTTCATTTATTATTTCAAAACATAAAGCACATTCAAATAATTGAATTTTAATTAATGAATATTGGTATTTAAAAAAGATAAACGAACGTATATGTAAACTCGCCGAGCGGTCTGCGAACGTTTCTATTTCCGACTTTACGTCATTTGGGTATGACTTCACGTGGGTCTCGTATAGGGAGCAGGTATGGAGATGAAATAATCAGCCGTAGATAATTTCAAACTTAACAACGTTGATTTATTACCACCAAAAAACATTTAAAGAAAAATATAGGTAAAGTCGTCGATAGTGGAGATCATTCTAAGCAACCTCCTCATCTGAAAGTTCCACCGGGAGTCCCCTCCCGTCTTTCATTTTTCAAACAGGAAACATCGGTTCCAGGGGAGATCGACCCCCCCCCCAGTTGACCTTTGTCCTTGGAGTAGCAGCCGCGGTCACACAAAGAACAACTTCTTCTCTCTGTCGGTGCGTTGACAAAACAGCAGATCTGACACCTCAAACAGTCCGTAAATCAAAAGGATCATTACTGCCGTTTTCCAATTGTTCGGCGTTTAAAATGTTCGGCGCCTTACAATGAACCAAAAGAATAAAAGTTCGCCCGACCACCGACAGAGACGGACGCGACTATTACAGTATATTTAAGAGAAAATAATATATCACCCTAGTTGCGGTAGCTCAGTCGACAAAGGCAATGTTCTCGTAACTGGAAGGTTGTGAGTTTAGAGCTCGAGCCGGCCTAAGATCCACCCTGTTCGTTAAAGGTGACTGGGGCACATAAAATTTTTTTCGTTGTCACAATGTCCAAGTTCTCAAACAATACCTCTGGGGGTGGTAGACAAACCCTATGGGCAGCTTCTGCTTGGTCCCTGCTTTAAATAACGAGGACCCACTTCATCAAAGAGTCATACTTTCACTCTTAGGTGCGCGTTAAAACGATAGGCTCTCCCCGCTGTTTTATTACAAGTAGCGTTATGCCTCAATCGTACTTGATTTGACCAACTGACATCAGAAACAATAACAGCAACAACAATTGTCTCTAATTTGTTTTATTAATCATACACCCCTTTTGTTCTTTAACTTATATTCAACAAATTATGGCGACCAGCTGCAAGGATGACTCAATCGTATGACTCAATTGTGCTTGGTTTGATCTTGAAAGAGAGCAAAATTCATAGTCTATCGTCACAGTTCTGACAAAAATACCTAGTCTCTTTTCTAATTCTTTTGCCTCTGTCATTTTTCTTCAGTGCACACATAGCACTGGTTTGCAGGTCTTAGTTTTTTTTGGTGGAATTACTTCTAAATAGTCCTCTTTCGGTCAGTCTCCCAAAAACTCAAAAATAAAAACTCGCTGAGTAATGCAAAACCTATCAGAAAGCCCACGCTTTTAAACCAAACAGAATACACTTCGAAAACTAATATCTTGTAGACATCTATACAACTAATTTGACATTAAAAATACAGAAGATACTTCCAAAACATTAACCCTTTGACAGTTTCATTTTTTTTTTCAGAATTCGGTCAAAAAATGTCACATTTTTTTATGGCATTTTTTTTGTTCATTTTACATTTTTAAGTAAAGATATGTTATTGAAATTAACATTTCTAATATTTTTAAGCATTTATTACAACTTTTCTTCTTTCTATGAAAGCATCATAGAACTGAAGTTTACCTTTAGACTTATCGATATCCAAGTTAATTTTTGGAATCCCAGTGAAATCAAATCTAGGAAGCGGATCCGAAGGATTATCACAATTCATTTTAAAAAATTGTCTTGCTTGACTGATTCCATCTGTACTACTATCAGAGTCTCTACTATCCATGTCATCCAGTAAACTTTCGCTACTATCATTTACAGATAATTCAGTTTCTGATTCCGAGTCACAGTTCGAATCACAAGAAATTATCTCCATACGCTCTGAATTATCCATTATTTAAAATTAAAAATATATTATTCAACTCTTACATTAATAAAAATTATCAGTCGGTTAGTAAAATGTAACCAGAAATCTATACACTGAAAGATAACAATTCGTCTTCTGATACAAAATATGCGAAAAAACCCGCTATTTTGAACCAATCAGAGTAGAAAATACAATAAACTGCAAACTATCATTTATTGGACAAAAATTTACTATACGAATAATGTATGACTCAAACTCAATTGTGCTTGGTTTGACCAAGTGTCATAAGACGACGACAACACCAACAACAACATGTCCCCTTAAATGATTACAAACTAAGCAATGTTGTATCTTCAAAATATCCTCAGATTCTTAACGCATAAATGTCGGTTAGAAAACTGTGTTCATGGATATAACGAAAATCCAAATGAAAATTTTGAGAGAATCATTTGGGATAGAATTTCAAAGAATTATTTTATAGAGCTGATAACATTAGAAATATGAGTAATGAAAGCTGTCACTTGTTTTAAATCCTTGGTCGTGGAATAAATTTGAGAAAAATATTCCAAAAGTAGAATTTTTTCTCCTTAATTTTATTCGTTATTATCATCAAAACGTGTGAAATAGATTATTTTTGTAAAAACTTTAAAAGAAATTACTACTATTTTCAATATTTTCACATATATAGGAAATGTTAATGGATTACAGTAATTTTTACTCAAATGACAGCGAAATAAATCAAATGACGTAATTTTCTGGATATATATAATAAACTAATACAACACTATTATTATCTCTATCAACTTGATCATGAATTAGGTGTCCTTCAGATTCCTAGGAATTTCATTAATCTTTACAGTATCCGAGAAATAGCGAGAAATGGTGCAAAATTGCCGAACTTTTAGGGAAAATGCATCTATCTATTAGTAAAATGGCAAATTAAATATTATGCATTGGACGAACCAATTTGAGGGGGTGCAAAGAATTGAAATATCGCTTTTTCTCTTTCCCGAACTCGTGTCGGGCATTCCAAAATTGGCGCATTTGTGTTGCCCTAACTGAGTTCAGGCGTCACAGGGTTAATGATATTGCAAGAAGTCGAAAACAAGTACTAAAATAAGTAAGAAAATTACAACAGAAGGAAAAGTGTGCGAATACATGAAAAAAAATAAATAAACAAAATAATAATGAAATAAAAAATAAATAAAAAATAAAATAAATAAAAAATAATAATAATAATAATGAATTTGTGTAGTGTAAATAAAATAACTAAAACTATAAAAAAGCCCATAATTAAAAAAAAAACAATATGACACTAAAAAAGCAATGCACCAATCTGACTATTGTACATGAATGTTTTAGATATATGTTTAATTTATTTGCGTTTAAAGTATTTTTTTCATTTTTCTCAACGTGTGATTTTCTTATGTTCAAGTAAACTTTGTACAAGTTATACTGGCAATAAATGTTTGAAACTTCAAAATAGCATTATTACTTAAAAAAATTTTAGAGAACTTAAACATTTCAAATTAAATGCAAATACTTTTTTCTGGTACTCAATTATTTTTGCAAAAATTTTGTTTTTTTATGAATGGTATAAATTATTGCTTAATAATTTAAATAGCTATAAAAATAAGATTATACTACGTTGTGACGTCGCGACACGCCATTAGCTTCACAAAGAGGTTTTGTTAAAACCCAGGCCAAGACGATATTCTGGCCGGAAAAATGACACAAAACTACAAAGGATTTTCGGTTCAACACGCCTTGAGAGTCCGAGGTGATTAGAAGGTTAGACGCGAAGCGGAAGTGACAGACTCTCAGACGCTAATAAAATTACCAATCGAAGGCTCACAAGACGGCGACGCGGGAACCAAAAACCAATAGAAAGAGACGAAAGGTGACGTCGGAAGAAGATTGACTACGTCTCCCGTAGTCAATCTTCTTCCGACGAAAACTCACCCCGCATGACGTCACCTTTCGTCTCTTTCTGAGGGGGAACAAAGGCGTTTTGCGTTTGTTTCAATTGCGTTTGTTTGATCTCCAGTTTTATGTGGGACTCAAGGAGTCTAAGCTGTACCCGTGTACAACTGTACATCTGTCGGGCACCTGACCACAGATTTCTCTTTATATTCCCTTGAACCACACGCTACCAGAGGATCCAGTGACGTTAGAACGTTTTATTTTGAAATTTATATGAATTTTTCTCTAGAAAATTTCTCTAGAAATATCTGCCTCCGACATACTGAATCTCCTTTCTATTTAGAAATTTCCTAAATTGTCCGCTTGGTCCATGTAGAATTGTAATTGATCAGACCTCTTCTCTGAGGGCGTAAGCTGTATCCTAATGGTCAATTTAGGTTAGAGGTTGAAAAGGAGAATACAAAAGGACGAGGAAATTTTTAGCCCTTGACTTCAGATTTGAAAACCGCTAAGAACTTTTCTTACATATATATAGGGAAATAATTGTTTTCGGGAATGAACATCATTGAATGGAAAAAATTAAATTTTAAAGCAAACATCTTCAATATTCTTTATTCATTCAAAAAATATATAAAATAGATTCGTTTAGACAATTATATGAAAATTATAAGGATTCCCAAGGAAGCAAATATGCCTTTAAAGCAGAATACGCAAGCTTGCAGAATACGAATTTTTTAAGCAAGTAAAATAATATCAAATAAAAAAATCGTAAAAAATCAAAAAAGCGCAAATGCTTCAGTCGTTAAGGAAATTATCAATACAAAAAATTTGCCTAAGTAATAAATAATGATTATTCTCCCAAATCTATTGGCTTGAAACAGAGTTGTATGGTATCTGAAAAAATCATAACGGTAAGAAAAACGGGTTTATTTAAGTATAACAAATCATATTGATTGAAGTAACGATAAAAATAATTATTTTAAGAAAAGCAATATATATTTTTTAATGGATTGCTGTTACTAAATATTCAAACAAATCAACCGTTTAATTTTAAAAATAACATAAATGATATTATCTTTTAAATTATAACTAAACTATTGAAATAAAAAAATACATATCCATGATATAAAATTATATAGTCGTAAGATATTTTCTCTTACTGTCAAAATGTAATTTTAAATATTATATATATACATACATACATACATATATATATATATATATATATATATATATATATATATATATATATATATATATATATATATTACGAATATTTTAAGATACATTATGGGAATAATATAAAAAAAAACCTCATTTTAAGAAGCATGAACAGAATAACCCAAATCTGTTAACACATTTTTAACTGCATCGTGCTTAATAAGAATTTGCTTTCATAAAATGTTTTGAAACTCTAAGAAAATATTTAAATTGAATGAATATTTTTACTGAGAAATTAAATTTTCTATTTCTTGAACACTCTTTTGATAACTTAAATGTTTTCGAAAATTTTAAACGTTATAAAATCGATAAAAAAACGTTATGAAAAATTATTTTCCCGTTTATTCTCAATATGTTAAAAAACTGACTTAAAAATTTCTATCTAGAAAATAAGCTGTAGACCTAATTATAAATTGTATTATATTAATAAATTAAGGATATATATATTTCTAAAATTCATATATTGTATATTACGTGAACAATACAAGTAAATAACTAATTATCATAAAAATAATAGTATATGAATTTATATTTAATTTCCATCCTAAATTTAAGAAACACAACCTAATAAAATAGAGATTTATCTTTGGAAGGATAAGTGAAAAAGACTTCGAATTTTTGTCGAAGTATAAGAGAACAAATATACTAAAATTATTATTCATGTGGTATAACTATTTAATAACTTTTTCAAAATATAACACAGTTAAAGACAAAATAACTTTAGCTTCCAGAAATTGGATAAAACAAATACTGCAACTAAATTCAAAAATGAAAGAAACATACCAAATTAAAATTGTTAAAATGAAATAAATCAAGCAAGTAAGGTGAAAAAATTAGAAAAATAGTTTTATCTAAAAATAATTTTTAAATATCATCAGATCAGTTAAATTTTTTAAATGATTTTAATTCTTTTAATACGTTATTAAATATATATATATATATATATATATATATATATATATATATATATATATATATATATATATATATATATATATATATATACATTAAATGTGGACTAAATGCAGTCTGCGAAACAATGAATTTCTCTCTCTACACGCCCATACCTCTGGACAATTTGTCCTGCTTAATACTTTTCTAGAGCTCACCTCAGTCAAGAAGCACATTTTTATGAAGCCGTTTAAGGAATACAGATCGAACATACATGCAAAGGATTTTCTATATATATAAATTAATGCTGTAAATGTACCCAAAAGCCGCCTAAAGTTTTGTGGTATGTAATATTATTCATTGCTTTCAGTTGTTGGAAGACGAAATTAAAGAACATTTCCCGTGTAATGTAGCACTTAAACAACCTCTTAAGAGAGTATTCGTCATTCAATTTCGATAAAATCCCGATGCCTGTTCAGCCACATTGCGTACAATACGTAAACACTATTGGCGTTAATCCTAAACAAAGCGTCCATTTAGCCCTGAGTTCGCGTGATGAATATTCATGCGATTAACCGAGAAAGGGCCGTTCAGATAGATAGATATATTGGACATTGAGAAATCATTGATTCACGTTTATAAAACAGGTTGAAACTAATATTGAAGCAGGCTACAAAGACACACTTACACTATTCGACCAAATACCTTATGTATAAATATAAGGTATTTGGACGAATTGTGTACTTGTGTCTTTGCAGCCTGCTTCAATCTTCATATATTTTACGAAATTCGAATACAGATTCTAGGTGTATGTTTGTTAGCTTGTTTTCGTGCACTATGGTCTACTGTTTTGCTCACGAGGTCTAATGAGACATGTACCTACTGCTTAAAGCCGATTCAGAGTGGCTATGAACGTCTATGCCACTAGTGGGATTCGTCATGAACTCCGTTACCGAAGAACAGCGCTCTACCATTCGGCTATCATTCGACTCGCTGTGTATGAGAACAGCTATACATACATATATATATATATATATATATATATATATGTGTGTGTGTGTGTGTGTGTGTGTGTGTGTGTGTGTGTGTGTGTGTTCTTGCAAGGTAATTCCTCAGCTGACCCAGGCATTTCGCCTATATAGCAGCTTTCACTGAAGACCAGTCTCCCCGACCGCAACCACAACAGCTACAGAGCTGCTGCTGACCTACGCGAGGTTCCGTC
>CM063505.1:182590211-182607711 GCA_032207245.1 Pardosa pseudoannulata | reverse complement strand
AAACTGAGCGTTTACCAGATAATTTTCAGCCAAAAAACAAGCCATTTTTTGGCCTGCTTTATAGATTACTTTACAATTCTGTAAAATTAAAAATTTTACTAATCCCGTCATATGAAGGGCTATATGATAGTCAATAATATATTAGAAACTACGTTTATCTTGTGTTACGCAATGTATTCCTGATCTATGAAACTGATGAACTGTATCGTCTAATTGTGCTCTAAATATGAAAAGATGCCAAGTTTTGTCCATAAAAAGGGCATAATTTTACCCTGCCTTTCATTCAAATGTTTTACCTAATATATAATGGCTATCAGAAATATGCAGGGAATTTTACCCTTGTGCATTTTTGTATGAGGTAGAAAGGTAGTTAACGGATGTGCCTATAAAATGAAAGAATATTTGAAAGCGGTTAGAAGAGAAATAGACCCACATGTCAAGTACAGTCTAGTTCCAGAAATTCTCGTTCCACATTTTGCAGTGGTTGCAAGTTATAGTCTGAATAAAAAACATTTCTTGAAATTCCCTCTGTAACATGAGAAAATACTAAATAATGTAAAAATATTTTGGAAAGTTTTGAGAATGTAGAGAAATCTTTAAGAAACTGAGAAAAAACAATTTTCGATATAGTTTGAAGTTGCTTACATGTTTTCAGTGAAAAAGACAAAAATATGTTTTAAGCTTTAACTCTAGATTTACGGTTGTTGATTATATACCTATTTTTACTGAAGTGAGCCAATTTCACTCATACACACACACACACACACACACACACACACACACACATATATATATATATATATATATATATATATATATATATATATACATACATATATATATATAAATACATATATATATACATAATGTATATATATATATATATATATATATTTCGTACATTATATTATATATATATATATATATATATATATATATATATATATATATATATATATATATATATATATATATTTCGTACATTATATTATATATATATATATATATATATATATATTTGTTGAGAAATATTTTAATTTAATTTACTTAAATTAATTTTGGATTACAAAATTCAATTTTACATTTCTCGTATAGATTATTATTATAAAGAAATTGCTAGTGCACTCATACAAGAAAATTGAAGTTCTTTGCAAAGAAAATAGCTCCAAATTAATTTAAATGAAATGTTTATTACAAAAAAATTCATAGAAAACATTTTTTATATATAAAATCTTTTTTTGAAACCCATTTCCCCAAATATTTCTATTACATTTAGCACAATGGTTTCTACATCTGCTTCTTTTGCATGACTGTTGACTTTTACAATTCTTCTGTGCGACAGTACCATGAAATTCTGTCATTGGAATGAAAGTGTTCTCGATTTCTTCTCTATATTTACTTTACACTTTATATTTACTTTATACTATATTTATTACTATATTTATTTATTTTCATATACACCCTATGAGTCAAATTGGTTCACAACAGTGAAAATAGGTATTCCACATTCAATAATGGGAAATGAAGGGGTCTGCGGGGAAGAGGAATGAAAGTTTACATATATTTTATTACTTAACTAAAAACCAACTTATGTTTTGGAAAAGTGATATTAAAGTTTTATATATATAGTGATCAAATTTTTAATGAGTCAAATTGGCTCTGTCCGAAAATCTAGTGTTAAAAAACGTATAGAACAAAACAAATTCATTACAAAAAAGAAAAGAATCAATAGCTCATGAGAGTACACATTCTTATTTTTTGAACAGAAGAAAAATTTCATATTTTTTCACCGATTCCGGAATTTCAAGGTATTCTGACCCCTTTAAGTGCAGATACGCTGCTATAAATTATGCGATTATACAATTTAATTGTATTTTCAGTGTATTTAATTTACGCTATTTTGTGATCGAGTGTTTTTCCAGCAAGGAAACGTTCTATACCTAGATCTGAAAGTATGTTTCTTAAAAGCTCTTACATGTTTCAGGGGAAAAAATTTTCCCTTAAAAGGAATGAATATTTCATATCTATGCAAATAAAACCGATTTTAGTGAAATTCAATAGCGCTTATTTTTTTTTCTACCTCGGAGAAGCGCCAAAGCGTCTAAATTTGATATCAAGTATTGGATTTAAAGAAATCAATTTCCAGGATGGAGGACCGAGGATACACAGGGAAAAAAGGAAAAGACTAAAAAAAACTTTTTTTCGTAGTTCCAACAGTCTTGGCACGTAGTTTTTTACGGTCTTTTTCATATTTATTTTACGGATTTTCGCCGAGTCAATTACATAACACTGTGTGGTTTAAGGACTTATTTTCCTATTTTGGCGCCAAAACTCGATTTGATGTTTTCCCCTATAAATGAATATGCAGGATGATGGCGCATTTTCGCATTTTGCGCCGAGAAAATAAAAGTGGTTTTTAGTATTCATACCCTGTTTATCTACTAGTTTTGTTTCCTTTTTTATATTTGTCAGCTGATGTACAGTCGAAGTTGTAGTGCATTTTTAACTTCTGGATGGAGCCGAAAATTACTTCGTAATCAATAAGCAATACATATTTATTTAAATTGGGCTTATTTTCATTTTTTTTACTTCATAGTCGTCTGCGTAAAGTTGCGAAATAGTGTATCGAAAAATATCTAGTATCTAACAAGATGCGTTATTAATATTTAAACGTAACTACTTTATCAATCCTTATAAAATTATGTGGTGTGTTTTTTTAAAATCTTTATAAAATGAAAATTGCACCAAATGACTAGTTAATTTGTGTTCCAGAGAAATGAGAGTGGAGATTAGCAAAAGCAACCATTTATTATTTATAAGAACACCATTTATTTTTTATAAGAACAAAAGGAAAACTCCATACAGTTAAGAACACATCTAGTCATACTGGCCAAGTTGCATTAAGTGATAATATACATATATATAATAAAACAGAACCAAAACACTATAACTCCATTAAGCCCAGTAAATATAAAACGGATAGGAAGAAAGATGGATTGGGAGTGGAAGGTTTACGACTTCCATACACGGTTAAAACAATTGTTTGAACAGGCCTTAATGTTCCCATACACCCAAAAAACCAGAAGAATATGAAATAAGAATACGAATTAGAAGAACAAAGCAATTATATAGCTATACAAAAAGCCAACTCATCCAGTATTTTTGTTTCCACTATGTCTATTTATATGTTTACCTCTATGTAATTGCAGTGTAGTAAGTTACATGGTAAGTAATTTTAACTATCTGTCTTTTTCTATCTAATATTTATCTGTCTTATTATATATATATATATATATATATATATATATATATATGTGTGTGTGTGTGTGTGTGTGTGTGTGTCAGGATTTAAAATATAGATTAATTTTAAGAGATTTTAATTAGGGATTCTTTTAATGAGAGTGACGTGGCTTGAGGAGTTAGCCACATAAATACGGCTCACACGCAGTGATATGAGCAGAGAGCAGTATGCACTGTCCACGGTCAGACCTGTTGCTCCTCGAAGCAGTAAAACCTGCCTTTGTTAGCAGTTGGGCGCCAATGTGAGACGCCATTGTTGAGTAGAGTGTGATGAGATTTAAATAAAGGATGAAAATGATGTCATGACTCAAGTGTGACTTAGTTTGGCTCTGACATATATATATATATATATATATATATATATATATATATATATATATATATATATATGTATGTATATATATATATATACATATATATGTATATATTAATATATTAAAAATAAGCACGGTATACAATATTAATTAAAGAACTATATAATATAAATTATAAATGGGTTGAAGTGATGTTATTAATTCACGAGGGGAATCGTTCCACTCACTTCAATTAAACATGTTTTACGTGTACAAAATACTCTTGGAGAGCTGTAACATCAGAAGATATGCATCAGTCTTAGACTAATTTTATCGAAAAAATAAAAATGAAAGAGCAATAGCTACACAAAACGTTAACTAAACTAGATTAACATACAGAAAAATATTTACATACAAAAGCAACACAGAAAGAAAACACAAAGATTAACCACACTAAATCTACTTAGTGTATAACCTATAACCCTAATGGATGATTGAAATATTTGTTATCAGTTTAGCTAATTACTCATTTAATATATTATATGTGTGTGTGTGGGTGTGGGTGGGTTTAGCCAGTGAAAATACCTTTCATCGATTTCACTGATGATTAGCCCTTATTAATTAGTTAGACCTGGCAAGAGCTCTGCATGGCATTCCACAAGAGAAACACATTACATTTTTCAATGATTTAGCACCCTATATCAAGTGATTTTGTCCCTAAGAGAATAGTGATTATTCTACACTTTTAAAGAGGCAAGACTGATTCTTCATCTGCTGCACCAACGAGGACCATCAACCTTAAAACAAATATTTAAAATGTTTTGGGTGTTTCCGGGGGTGTACAATTCACAGCAGCTCATAATATACAATGCAGTATAAATACAGTAAAAATATTGCAAAGCAACACATACAAATACAAAACAGACAAAATAACACTGGAAGTACAAAAAAAGTAATAATAATAAAATAAAATAAATTAAATTAAAATTAAAAAAATGAAAATAATTACAAAATATTTGGATGAAAATAAATGCAATAAAGCGGTACAGTGGAAGTTACATATTCGGAATCAGACTTGTTACGGGGCCTGCAGTTTCTCTGAATTTTCCATTAGCCCAACGAACAGTTTGCTTAGTTTGGACGAGAGGGCTTTGTTACAATTTAGCTAATCAGCCCAGGCACCCTCCAGGACTGGTCTGGAGCGACCAATTCAAGTGCCAATTCCTTGTGAAGGGGCAGTCAAATAGGTAGAGGTCGGGTATACCCGGGCCACCGAAAACACACCTCGTACTAACCGAATCGGAAAGCTGGAACCGGCTAAGATAGGCCGGGAATGGGCCATGCTCGATAAGGAAAGTTGTAAGGGCTGCATTGGAAATTATCTAAAACCACACAGGCAGCAATTTAGTTTTTGGTGAAGCTAAGTTAGTTTTCTGGGACAGCTGAAAAATTCTTCCAGTGGACACAAAATTAACATTTATGCCAGCGTTAGTTTATAGAGACGAGTGAAAAGAATTTCAGTAGGTGAACACTTTTTTAAATCTGACATTTTAAGGCAAAGAAATTAGATATTACAAAATGAGAAGAATTTCAGACAGATATTTTGGATGTAATAATTTCGATGTATTACATATACATTGTACATTCGAGTATAGTTACAATACAATATCTCACATTAAACGGCCAGCAAAACTGTATAAATTGGCAAACAATTATTTTTAAATTTTTGTATCTTTATTCTGCTAACACTTTCCTGTGTTCTTGGTGATAGTTTCAGTTTTGTTTTTTTAAAGTTTTAAAAAAATATTGAATGAGATTAGAACAACATACAAAATATGGATACATATCCGTTAATCCAATGAAGTATAGATCAAGAAATACTATTAAATAGAGCACTTTTAAACACATAATTTGTCTGAAATTTAAAGACCTAGCAAAAGTGTTTTAAAAAGATCATGTGACATCATTCATTATGTATAACGAGACCGCAGACTGGCTACAAAGCATTTAGTACTTAATACACAAAAAATACAAAATAAAACGTTCATAAATCGATACGTGTGTCGGCCCAAATCTTTTGATGTGGTAAATCGCCCACCAAGCTGTGGCCAGAGCCAGGCGATATAATAAAGATCAACCTGTTACTCCTAAACGTGTTAATCAGAGAAAATAATACTTTAGTCATACTAAAATTAAAGTCAGTAAAATAAAGATATAATTAGAAAAGATAACTTTTAAAAATCCCTCGTGCGATTTGGCAAAAATCAAAGAATCGCTTTTCAAAGTATATACATGTAAAGGAAAAGAGAACGAAATCTGTAAACTAATGTAGAGATTTTGTATAAAATCCCGAAGACGGCTTATTTAAGAATATACTGTCAGAATGTCCCTCAATCTTATATTTAAATCGTGCGGAAGTAAATTTATACCCTAAAGACTTTATTATGGCCCGAGAAATTTCTCACAGGTTTTTTAAATCTAATGTCAAAGGCAAAACCCACGTCTCTTTGATATTACCCTTTAAACCCCAATCTAAATTGACCGCTGGATCTACAGTTCGTGCTCTTAAATTTCAAGTTTCCTTGTACGAGCATAGAGATCTAACACTGATACTCAGAGAAACTGATTAAGACACATTCAAAATGTATATTTCCTATGAAATATGAGCACTGATATACCGGGTGGCCATAATTAAACTGATAGTGCTCAGAGTGTTCTGTAGCGCGATCTATTTGCGAGAATTTTGTAGGAAGATTAAACAAGACACGGGACGAAGAATTCCGCGAAAAACCAAATTAGTTCCAAAAGTCATTGTTAGGGTAATATCTGAAGTTGTTTTATGTAAAACAGAGTGTTAACAAATGCAAATTAATACGGAATAAAATTATCTTTTATTATGCACATTTTCTGATTTAGTTTAAGTGCAATATGGCAACACTTTTAAAAAAGCGTAAAATCTACATAAACTTCGATAAATTCTAGTGATCTGCAATATCACGTACGCTGAGCAGAAAAGAAGTTCTTTATTCAAATTTCCCGTTACATCCATTGGAACAGTTAAGAAATTAATTTCCGTATTGATTTGCATTTGTTAACACTCTATTTTCTATTACACAGCGCCAAATATTTCCCTATAGTTGACTTTTGGAACTCATTTGCTTTTCGCGGAATCCTTCATCCCCCGTCTTTTTTAATCTTCCTACAAAATGTGACTTCATTCTCACAAATAGATCGAGCTACAGAACACTGTAAGCACTGTCAGTTTAATTATGGCCACCCGGTATTTTAAGAATATAATACTTTTATTACTTTGAACGAGTAAGTTAAAGATGAGTAAAATGATTTAAGCATCTTTTATTTATTTACATTTAAAACGTTTTACAACGTATCGTCAATCTTAAATGAAACTCGTTCCACATAAGCGACAGTAAGTATTTTAGAATTTTTTTAACTGCAGATGTTTTATTAGTTGTGCAGAAATAAACTTGTACCACAAAATTTTTGCGTGTGTGAAAAGGTTAAAATATTTATGCACAAAACGTTTCTTTCAGCCATACAAGCGATAATAAACTTGTTTCTTAATGAACTAAGACCGTATGTATTTTGTGAAATTCATTGTGTGTTTCCTGTACATTTCCATATCCAGACAAATTATTTACTTTTTAATCTAAACTGTCTCCTGATGTTGCAGACTGTGGCGCCTAATGAAGTTCGTCGCCGAGAAGGACAGTTTAAGTATCTTAAAAACGATTATCTTTGAAACCGTCTGGAGAATCCGGCACAGTGTCGTAATTGATTCATTGCAGATTAGCATGCTTAGCGGAAAAAGGGATCGACGCGGCTTAGTGTCTTTCGGAAGCAGACGGTGATTTTTTTGTAAAAGATTACCGATTATAGACGCCCCGTTGTTAAAAGAATTCGGAGTTCTTGTAAGATGTTCGTTTTATTATTCAACAGGACATTTGAGTCACTGAAATGTCTCTTTTAAAGCTTAAAGTTTATGTTTAGCTTTATATACATGACAGACGCTTTTAACTGTGAATCTTCTTCTACAAGCCGCTGAGTTCTCTAATATTGAGAATGTTGCTCGGTCGGAGCACCGAAACAGCCCTCTGCATAATTTTTCTCTTGAATTATGCTTTGCATTTTATGCTATATTCCTGCACAAAGGTTTTATCTTCTCCTGAGATTTTAAGTGCACTGCCTATTCACCCCAAGACATACAATGACGTCTCAGAGATGTCAGACATTTCATGTGACAGTGCAGATTTTGACGTGAGGGACTGTCTAGGGCAGATGTTATGTAGAATAATATTAAAACTTTTAATTATTTAGCTGATGCTTCGATTCTCTTTCGATTAGAATGTTCAAGGTGTTATATGTCTTTAAACTATAATATAAGCAGCGGATCTACATAGAGGTGTAAAAATTTTCCGTTACTCTACTTATTTGAAAACACTTTGAAACATTTCATACTTTACAGAAATATTAATTTAATTTATGCTATTACTTAATTATTGTCCATTAACCTCTTTAAATGTTATACAACAATGCAAATTTCAAAATAAATATTCTATGTAAGTATCGCGTCCGTCTCTGTCGGGGATCAAGAAATGTGTCGGTTAAAGCGAACTTTTGGTTCATTGTAAGGCGCCGAACATTTCAAAACGCCGAACAATTGGAAAACGGCAGTAATGGTTCTTTTGACGCACGGACGATTAGAAGTGTCAAATCTGCCGTTTTGTCAACACACCGACAGAAAGAAGAAATTGTTCTTTGTGTGACCGCGTCGGCTACTCCAAGGACGAAGATCAACTGGGGGGGTGTCGATCTCCCCTAAAACCGAGGTTTCCTGTTGGAAAAAGGAAAAACGGGAGGGGACTCCCGGCGGAACTTTCAGATGAGTAGGTTGCCTAGAGTGATCTCCTCTCTGGACGACTTTACATATATTTTTCTTTAATTTTTTTTGTAATAAATCAACGTTGTTAAGTTTGAAATCATCTACGGCTGATTATTTCGTCTCCATACCTGCTCCCTATACGAGACCCATGCGAAGTCATACCCAAATGACTTACAATCGGAAATAGAACGTTCGCAGACCGCTCGGCGAGCGTTACACTCTATTTCTAAGCTTGCAAATAACTTTTAAATTGATCCGAATTCAATAGTGTTTTTCATGTGCTTTTTATTTGTTTATCAAGGAATTATTGGGTTTGTAACCATCTATGTCTGTTTAACTCCTTGCCTGTGGAATATATTTGAGAAAAACGTGCCAAAAACGGTATTTTTCTCTCTCTTTAATTCTGTTCATTATTATCATCAAAATATTAGAAATATTAGGTTGGGGAAAAAGAAATCTATTATTTTTGCGTGAAATTAATGATTTTATTTAACATGTTTCGGATTGTCCGATTTGGATCAAATATGCACCGTTTTGTTGTATAATTTGTTGCCATTTTAAAGGTAGCTTCATAATGCCTCTCTCATAGAAATCTTGGTTCTTATTGGTGAAAAATTCTAGTAATCGTCTTTCACAGTCTTCTCTTAATCCGAATTTTTTATCACTCAGGATGTTTTGCAATGCTAGAAAAAGGTGATAATCGCTTGCTGCCAGGTCCGGACTATATGGTGGATTGAAACTTAACACTAAAACTTCCCAACCAAGCTCCCTGAGTTTCTGGCTAGTCACTAAAGACATTTGTGGCCTGGCGTTATCCTGATGGAATACAACACCTCTTCTGTTGGCAATTCTGTCCGTTTCTGGCAATCACTAGCTTCAAACAGCCCAGTGGTTGACAGTAGAGATCTGAATTTTGTGTTTGGCCATACGGAACAAAAATTCATAATAAATGATTCCCTTCCAGTCCCACCAAATACACAGTAGAACCTTCCTGGCCGTTAGTTCCGGTTTGGCCACGTTTTGAGCTGCTTCACCGCTTTGACCCCGATAAAAAATAATGGATTTCTTTTTCCCCAACCTAATATATTACTGAAAAACACAAAGTTTTAAATGAAGTAGATACTAATTTCAATATTTTCACATATATGGAAAATGTTAATGTTTTACAGTAATTTCTGATCAGATTATAGCCAAATAAATCAAACGACATAATTTTCAAAATAAACAATATACACTATTACTACGATATTATTATTTATATCAACTGTCATGAATTCCATATCCCTCTGATTCCTTTCAATTTCACAAATCCTTTACAGTATCTTACAAATATCGCGAAATTACTGAACTTATGTGGAAAAGTATCGCTATTTATTGGGAAAACGGTAAATTACACATCATGGATTGGACGAAACTAGTTCGTGCTTCATGGAAATAAAAAGCCGATTTTTCGTTTGCCTTAACTCAGGTCGGACAATTCAAAACTGGCGCACTTGTGTTGCCCGAACTGTGTTCGCGCGTCACAGAAGTTAACATACTGATACTGATATCACAGTGGTTTGAATCATAAAAAAAGTTCTAAACCATTTTACAAGTGTGACGCGGGAAATCAGTGATTTGGAGTTTTTAGCTTTAAGATGTAAATATAGTGGGTGCATAGTAAAATTCTTAAACTTCACAACCGCTGGTCATATACACATACATTGAATTACAAAAGTGTTTCAGTATTCGTTTTATGGTGTCTTAGAACTAAAAAATTCAGTTTTGTGAGAGTTTTTTTTTATACGTTCCTCGGTTGCTTAATATTATGCTTAGTAAAATCCAAAAGTCCATCCAGAAGTCCATAACTTAAAAAGTTCCCCTACTCTGTGAAAAAATAAATAAACAGAGCTGTTTAAATTAAAAATTAAAAGGTTGTTATTTCTTCTATGATGATATTTATTAATAATATTAAGATATTAATTGCAGTCATTCGAAATGAAAATTAGGAATGAAAATTTCTTTTTACTTCGAATGGAGAGAGGGAGAATTTCCTAAATATAAACAGGGAGTTATCTATGGAAATGTGAAGATAAAGTTTATTTTCACCTTAAAATAATCCTTCAATCTCACCCTCCTTACCAACAAGTCGGACATTGCAAACTGATTTTAACCTTGTCACTATAATTAATCTCTTAAATAACTCCACCCCCTAGAAAAAATCTATGAATTTTCACAAACATTGAATTTAAATATCACAATAATTTTTTGTCATAGATTAGTCTAACTTTCTAGGTTACAGTTCTTAGGATGAATTTTTTTTAATATGAGGATAAAAAACCGGTGAAAGTTATAAAATTTAGAATTTAGAACTATCGAAACCCCGTCTCTTATTTTTTCTCTCTGTCATCCTACTCTTAATATTTGCATTGCAGAGAGAGATAAAGTCAAGAATACCTCCGGGTAACTCCTTACAGTAAGAGACAAAGTATAGTTTTATATCAGTTGAGATTAACGTAAACTATATTCTACCAGGATTTGTTTGATAGTGATTTGTGAATAAACGGTGCAGCAAGAAAGTATTTAATAGGAAATTTCAATTACAAAATATATTTATTTAAATTTCTACCTTATAATTTTCTACACAACTATTTGCTTCCAATAGTTATCCTCATACGGTATGGTTTAGTGGGTTAGTAGAGGTGGTTCAGGATATTTTTGCTGTTTACAGAGTACCTTAAAATTTAATATATCTCAGAAATAGAGAAAGATGCGATGAAAAATTAGTTTTCTAAACATACTAATGCCAGTTATTTCTCTCATAGATGGATAAATAGCCTAATTTAGGTAATCACGAGAGCTACAGAATAAAACAAATACAAAATTGAAAGAACTTTGAATATTACAAGCTGTTTCTATCTGTGATTAGATGTCATAAAATGAAAGGTTCGTAATGATTTATTTAGTATTACAATAATTCGATTTATTTATTTGGTATTTGGTAAATAAAGCATTGCAGTATTTACGTTTCTTTCCAGTGTAGTTGGTAATACTGACATATCTCTATGCCAAACATGGCTGCAAAGCTGTTATTAATTTAGCACCACCCGGGGAATATGTATAGTGTAAGGATGTTACACAGGTAACATTGACCTCGCTGGGTTTTCGTAATTTAAGATAAGAATCCCCAGGCTTGATCTGCCACCTCCAGAAGTGGGAATTGTTTAATTTAAAGAAAACTTAATCATTTTAATTGCTTCATCATCCATTAATGAACAAGGCAGATCTTTGTCTATCTCGAACTTCGAATCCACAACCGTTTGGTTATAAGATCGACGGCTTTTCTGGCTGTTGAAAAGTAAAGTTTTAGGATAGGTAACGCTATTTGTTATATTTTAAAAAAAAGTAAATTTAAGAGTGAGTATGAATAAATCAGTAAATATCGATACAAAGGATAAAACTATAAATGTTTGGAAATACTCGAAAATTGGGTAATCTGGTTACAGGGCTGTCATCTATTTTCGCTGAAAAGTAGAACTCGCTCTCAGAAAGTACAAAATTTCCTCAAATTATATGTTAGCTGTCTTTAAAAATGAACAGTATATATTAACGGGTTATTAGAGAAAAATCTGTCTTACTATATGTTATTATTTTCATGCAGAAATGGCAAAAAGTAGAATGTGAATTTATCTTAGTACATTATTTTTAGCTTGCATGCTTGCTGGCGATGACAGCTTCCCCTTACACAAACCAGATTATTAATAATTAATTACCTGCATGTATACCCAGGTAGCACAAATATATCAATCAATGTTGTACAAATGTTGGCCAATATTCCGAATGTCGCTGAACGTCGTGACATCAGGTTTTGGACACTTAACGACATAATGTAAAATTAAAATTTGAAATTGGTAAAAAAGAGCTATTAAAATAGTTATTTTGTATTACTTATAAGAGAAATGTTATTCTAAAAATACGATAAATAATAATTTTCCATTTTTTACGATATCATTTCTTTGTAATTTTTTCCTTAATGTTGTAGACAGCGTCAAAAATGATTTATTTTATTTTAATAATATTCCAAGATATGTATCGGTATTCGTACAAATAAGTATCATTTCCTGAAATCAAACGATATATCCCAATTTTATGCGCACCACACAATACTACATTAGAGGAATGAAGCAATCTGAAGTGAATTGATTCTGTCTTTTCTTCACGTACGTACAAGGCAACATAGAGAGTACTACGACTAATTGCAACTACAATTCTTAGGAAAGCTGAGATGATTTGATGCCAAGAAAAATTGCAGCGGCATTGTAGCGCCAAAAATAGCGATAAGGAAAGAATGTGTATGACTATACCGCCATTGGCGGTGCCACTTGATGACAAAAGTACTACAACCCTAAGCATGTGTTAAGAGGATAGTTGAACTGTTAACAAATATTGTGGATTACACAGCTTTCATGAATGTTATATTAGTAACCTATTTTCTTTTGTATCTTTACTCAAGTATCTAATTATCTCTCTAATAATCTTCATAAAAATGTTTGTTGTTTACTTGGCTTACATTGTTTATGTATTTAGTTTGTTTATGCATATATATGAGGTAACGGCCTGCAGCACCCAATCAGTGTGGCACCTCCTATCACCATCACCCGCCACCTGGCCACACACCAGAACGATGATGTTGTAGCAGAGAATAAGGAACTACGAAAAACCGCTCTCTTTATAAGACGACAGATGAAACAAGAACTTCATTTCTAATCTATGTTCAATATTATATGTAATCTTAATGTTTCGTTAAAATATATGTTCTGTCAAGAACTTGTGGCTTGAGTTATTGGATATGACCACCCAAATTTACTTGAACCCAACTCGCCCCACATATATAAAATATAACGGAATTTATAATTTCTTAACTTTAAAACATAGTGAACAGCATGTTCCAAAGTATAACTGGACTGCCGTAGATTTTTGTTCTGGGGTAAAATATTAGGTAATACAAATTTTAAACGTAAAGTTTCTAAACAAATAATAAAAAAGCCTAACTGCAAAGAGGAGTGAATAAATGTGTTCACGTGGTAAAATTACTAAATGCTGAAAATAACTATATATCAAAAATGATATTCAGGAAAATATTTAGCAACATAGCTAAGTATGAAAAAAATGATATTCAAGGATATCACAGAATTATGACAGGCCTAAAAGAAGCGCCCATTGTTGAATGGCTCCATATAAAACTATGATAATGAAAGGGAGTTTATATGAACTAAGGTAATGAAAGGGGGAAAGAACAGCGTAGATATACCACAACTCCCAAATAAACCCTATTTGGCCTCGTGCAATATATGACTGTTTCATCAGAAAGAACCACTACGAAACTACTATTTCTAAAGTAATGAAGAGTGTGTAAAATCCGTGGAGGAGGTTTTGAAATGACCCTCAAAATACGGGCTTTTTTTTTAAAAAAAGTGTACTGATCGTTATGACATGCATTGTGCTTGACGGTAGTTGTTACGAGAAAGATTATTCAATAAAGACGATTAAGAGTAAACTCATTTTCTTTAACTATATTCTTATTACTCATTAAATAACATTTATACTAATAAATGATATCTTATTACTAATGTTTTTCTAAATATTGCTAGTATTTAGTTGTTAGTTACGGAAGAATATTTCATGAGTATCAAATTAACTTTATCCTAAAATATTCATATAAGATTTCAAACAGTTTAACACTGTTATTGTATTTAAAGATGGTAATAAATAAATGTTTAAAATAGCGTATGTCATAAATATTGCACAGATACGAGAGAATTATAGTGCTATTAAAGCATATCGTATGCTTCGCGCATACATTATTTGACGCACCGACTGGTAATGGGTAAATAGAGAAGCGAATGGCAATCGGTGGAAAACACGACGGGTTTTTTTTTAAACTGCTGACAAGCCAATGCATATTTTATCCTCCACTCTCGTGTCCTCTCGTGTGGTCATTATTTTCTTCTAGACAGGGCGACAGATAGTCGCCTGGACTTGTCGCCGTCTTGCTCAAAATCCTACTGAAACGTCGGTATCCGGTTATAGACGGAAGAAAAATGAGGATCAAAGCTCGGAAGAAAAAATCCTTGAAAATTTCAGTTTTTAAGTGTCCAAATTTAGATCAAAATCGGTATTTAGAATTTTTATCGTGCAAAATAATATTTCGCTATTCACTTTCCCTTTCAAATGAACTTTATATATAGGGATATTAATTTAGGCAAAAAAAAAATTGATTAAAGAAGCCCTTGACTTCTCTTTTCCACCTACAATATTAGACTTTTTCCTTATTGTACGATAGTCCTTAAAATTAAGATTGTCATATTCTTTTAAGAATTGAAATTAGTTTCATCTCGCTAATTAACGCATAGTCTGAGTACTGTCATCTGGCGGAGAATGGAAGCTCTGGCGGAGAATGGAAGCTTTATAATATCTCTGACAATAAAAATTTTCTGTTACATTAAGATTTCATCACTAACCGATATTTTTCGTAACTTCAATACTTTTACTGCTTGCTGGGAAATAAAAAAAAAATTAATTTTTAACAACAATTATTCTTTTAAGAATCGAAATTAGTTTCACTTCCCTGATTAACGCAGTGTCTGAGTACTGCCATCTGGCGGAGAATGGAAGCGTTATTAATATCCCTTAAAATAAAAATTTTCTCCTAATACTAAAAATTTTCTGTTACATAAACATTTCATGACAACTTCAATACTTTTACTGCTTGCTGGGAAATAAAAACAATTAAAATTGCAAAATGATTCTTTTCACATAATATACTGTTATTTCTATTATTTAGGAAAGGACTTAAAAATCATTGTTTAAACTGCATGTGATTATGGCAATTGTCTTACTTGTTTTAAATAGGTAGCATTAATATCCGTTATATACAACTTTGTTTTGGGACTGTGGACTGCAAACAGAAACAGAGGTGGACTATTAGATGTTACAACATTCCTGAATACAAAAAGTAGATATTCTCAATTTTAAGAATGGAAAGGAATATATTCATACCGGTTATACCTATTTAGATAAAAACTCAGTAGATTTTTCCCATAAAAGCAAGATATAATTCCGGAAGTTTAACCCAAATATTTTAGATTACTTAACTAAAAGCGAGTTTGTACAATTAAATATAAAAGGTTTCTATATTTATACATACTAAAGCAAAACAGAGAAAGGTACCAGATACAGTCTCGTAGTAATGAAAGATGGAAATATCAAACACAATTAGTCCTACAAAATTCTGCATTTCAAGCAAAAAATCTTGCTATATGTGGTGCACTACAGTGGCTTGAATAACAAAATGACAATTGTTTAACAATATTTAGAGAATTATTGTTGGTAGGGAACCTTCAAACCTTGTTCTAAAAGCTAACAAAGTAAATTTTTAAAATTATTTTATAATTAAACAATAGACTGATAAATTGGATAAGGGCTGAAAATGGTAATGTATACGCGTGCGCACCAAATTTTTAAAATTATTTTATGATTAAACAATAGATTGATAAATTGGATAAGAGCTGAAGATGGTAATGTATATGCGTGCACACCAAATGTTTTAAATTATTTTATAATTAAACAATAGATTGATAAATTGGATAAGAGCTAAAAATGTAATGTATACGCGTGCACAGCAAATTTTTAAAATTATTTTATAATTAAACAATACATTGAAAAATTGGATAAGAGCTGAAGATGGTAATGTATACGCGTGTACACCAAATTTTTAAAATTATTTTATAATTAAACAATAGATTGATAAATTGGATAAGAAGTAAAAATCTTAATGTATACGTGTGCACACAAGATTTTTTAAATTATTTTATAATTAAACGATAGATTGATAAATTGGATAAGAGGTGAAGATGGTAGTATATGCTTGCACACCAAATTGGAAAAATGTTAATGTGAGAAAGCTTTTCGGGGATTTCGAGTTTAATTTAACCCTCATTAGTAATGGAATTTTTATCATACAGTCCTACTTTTCAATAAGAAAATAAGCATTATATTTCAAGTGATTTATCTAGGAAAAAACCTGCGAGGGCCTATTTCAGATACATTCTAAATACCTTACCAATATTCCGTATTTAATATTTTTAAATATTTTTATCAAGGTAAATTATCCACAAATTACCAAAATTAAGACAGATTTTTCTACACAAACATATATCTTAAAATGTTTTTTTTAATAATGTGCCATTTTCAAAATTCTTTTCATTACATTGTGACAGATAAAAATAAAATAAAATGTAAACGCAGAAAAAAAAGAAATTTTAAAAAGACATTTTTTCCGGTGTGAGAAATAGATTGATTCTAAATCCTTTTTGAATTCTGGACGACTAATTTGACCAATATATTAATTTTTCTAGATATAAAAAGTAAGAATGTAAAAACGATTAATGACAGGCAGTGAATCATGTAATCCATCATACTTAATTTCATCCAAATATGAAATGCATTTATTACCTCACTGAATTTTTATTATTGAATTTTTTTTAAATTCACATCTGTAATGATGAAACATGTTTGGATGAAACGAAAGGCAGAATTCAACAGGTTTTTACAGGTATATCAAAAGTATACGTAGATAATAATCCACTTTACAAGATAGTAATGCGGAATGTTTAAAAGCAATTACAGAATTCCTCTTTAATACCCTTTCTTCCCTATTGCATTACCGATAACTGTGAGTGACCCTAATCACCTCCACTAAATCAAATTTCAATTTTCGGTAGACATCTTATTCGCCTCTACAGACACCGCAGAAGGCGTTTAATGACAGGGCAAAACCAAAACAAATCGTTTGATCCACATTCCCCCTCCCCAACCCTATGATTACAAACATCTGTATAGATATATCTGTAAAAGTAACCGCCCTGGCAGAGAAGCAGATAAAAATCTAACTCTGTATTTTCTTCCTTAACCTGCAGCGTTTAGAGCTTCTCTTATTGGTTTAATATAAGGGTTGTTGTTGTGCAGT
>CM063505.1:182565211-182585211 GCA_032207245.1 Pardosa pseudoannulata | reverse complement strand
TATTAGTTTAGAAAGCTGTGACATTAAACCAGTTATGTTTAAAAAAAGTTTAAAAAACACGAAGTCTTAAGATATATGCGAAGCTAGTTCTACTTGCAATGTCTTAAAAATCAGCATAGTCAATGTATTAGTGATGCTGAAAGGTAATGAATAAGTTAGTGATACATAAATACGAACAATAAAAATTCGATGGATTTTTAAGCTATATTCCATTGGAAATTTATTCAGATATACATAAAACGTAATTCAGTAAATCTTTGTCTTCTACAAGAACTATAAACAGTGGGGGTTCGTTCCGCTCAAAAATCATCTGTGACATTGAAGAGCTCAAAATTTAGAACCATTAGAATTGTTAAGAATGTGGGAGGAAAAACTACAAAATTACCAGGAAAGAGAGGTTAAAATATTATAACTGTCCGTGGAGTAAATATTTATAAAAGAACTGAGAGTATTTTTTTAATTTGAGTAATTATTATTTTTTTTAATATTTATCAAATACCTCTTTATCAAGTATAGTCGAACCTTTATTAATTAATACATTTTATGATGTCCAAGGACCTTGATTTGGTTTTACCATACACCTATCCAAATGACAATAGTACATTTACTGTTATTCTTTGATATTTAACCTGCAGGTGTATTGTGACAGAAAACACAAAAAACTCAGACAAAATTAATCTGTATCAGCAGATAAGGGAACATTTAGATATGTATGCTTTAAATTATTCGACATAGTAAATATAATGTCATTAAAAATAAATTTATTACAAATAAATTTTAACTGAAGATACATTATACATTATCATGTTTTCTTTTATGTCTATATTCTCTTGCACATGTTTTTTTTTTTTGTTAGAAAAAATAAAAATCAAATATATTATACAAAATTATACAAAATAATTTATACAAAAAGTGTGATTAATTACTTTTTAATAACATGTATTGCCGATGTCATTAAAGTCGTTTAACGGCTAATCGCGATTAGCACATGGCACCAACCAATGATGCTACTCAATTCTTCGCTTAAACAGAGACTAATCGCGGTTAGACGTTAAACGACATTGATGACTGGTCCTTAGAGTTTATGAATTTTTGTTCAATAAACTTCAAAAAATTGAATTGATTTAGCAAATTTTTCACATTTTTGGGGATTTAGTGCTTTTGTTACATAAAGGTTCGACTGTAGTTATGATTATAAAACAATTTTCAAAAGTGTTCTCTTACAATTATCATCCTTTAAATTTTGATATAAAAGTAAAAGAAAAGTAAAAAGAAAATGAGAAAATGACTGTGATTAAAAACCTAACAATATTTATCCCGACTAATTTGGGGCTTAAAATAAATTTAAATTCCTGCTCCCCTGTAAAAGTAAAAAGCACCAAACAAATTTCGAAATAATTTTTTTTTTTTGTAATAAATTGCTCATGATTTCGATATGCTATTAGCAATACTGATGCAAACTTGGTTAAAAAACAGTAGTTCTTCAAAAAGTAATTAATTATTTATTGTTTCCAAACACTGCTTCTTGGAAACTGCTCCAGGCGCATTTATTTTACACATAATATATAAGTTTCTATTTATAGACCACATTTAAGACCTGGGAATAATATTTTGTTACCATAAGCATAAAAACTTCGATAAATTATTAAAAGAAAATAATATGCAACAATAACCATTTTTGCCGAACGAAGCATCCCTTAGAGAATTAGTTTTCAGATTTTGCATTTCCAGACACATTGATTTTACTTTACTAATGCATTACTTACTAAAAAGTAAATAGTCACTAAATTTCAAAGGAATGAAAAATAAGAAATGCACGAGTATTTAAATATTAATAGGCAAATTACTTTCGTTTTGAAAAAAAATGTTTGCAGTTATTAAAATTGGAATTTTATTGCATTCCACATAAATAATTAGATTAATTTTAAAATGGTTTTTATTAAAAAACTCGCTTCACTAATGCAGAAAAATTTATCTGTAATACAGTTACAAAATAACACCTGTCAGCGAAACGGTAACATAAAATGAAAGTTCCAATTTTTTGTGTTTAGATTTTCTGATCAGTACGGTTGTTGTATGTTTATGAAAAGGATTATAACAGTTTCTAGACAGCTATAAAATTACGTACCATAATACCATACCATAGCTAAAATCTCATACTTAGTTTGAGTGTATCTTCATGATTTAAACTTTAGCTTCTCCAAATTGAAGTATCAAATGAGTATAAATGCACTATATACTAATAATTTAAGTTATCTTTCTGTCTGTCCTCGAGCTTATGAAGCGGTTGGACCTGGAATGGATAGAGGAATCCATATTGGATTTTTAATGAATTAGGGTTAACAAAATTCAAAACGAGTTCGAAAACGTTCAAAATCCATTCCTACCCTCATTTTGGAGCATTTCATACCATTATTTTAAGCTCTATTGTCACCGGTTAAGACCAGGAGATTAAATTTATCAATTTATCATATAATAAAAGAATGAAAATACCATTTTTTTTCTAGCATTATTACGTTATTCCTTTAACCATCTCACTCAATTATTTCTTATTTTAAATTATTTAAATATCGACTGCATTATTTTCGTACTTTTTATCACTCAACTTAGATATTACATAAATAATTTTCTTGTATATTTGTCTTAAATAATAGATTAGGTACATATAAGCAAATTTTAAATTTAATCATCGATTATTTTTTGTTGCAATAAAAATTTTATCACCCGTATTAACAACAAAGTCTAGGAGTCTATTTCACAAACTAATAGATATCTAGTGTTTAAGTTATATATATTTGAAAATTAAGAAGTTTGTTAGTCTGTGTGTTTGTTTTTATACATAACCACACGGTTTGTGATCGATTCGCTAAATTTTGGACATCATTCCGCCAAATAATCACTGTCAATATTAAAACCTCTCCTGTCCATCCTACCGCGTAATATGACAAGATAAATTAACGTTGGCAACTAACATGCGGTCAGTAAAGATAAACAAATTATTGAGCGTGTAACAGATAATTTTCAGTCAAAAAACAAACCATTTTTTTTACCTGCCTTATAGAGTATTTTACAATACTAGAAAATTAAAAATATTACTGATCCGTTCATATGATGACCTATATGCAGTAATATATAATTACACTTCTACAAAAAAATAGTAATTTACCAAATAAAAACAATATACATTGATTTAATAATTATTATTACGTGGTATGTTTGATTTGGAACTTTGTAGTCTAGTTCTCGCTAGATGACAGCTAATGAGACAGGAACCTGCTCAGTAAAACAGGTTCTTAATTGCTACGAATTGCTCTGACATTAGTGGTAATCAAATCAACGAATTTCTGTCCAAAAAGTATCAACCTACGCATTCGGGCAATAACCGACTAAATATTATTAGTTAGAATTGTTTATAATACAATGTGGGGTAGACGTAGGAATAACTGCAGTATATCAGATTCTATTATCTTTCGAGCATAATAATTTATATACGTAGTAGTATATTTATTATATATTACACACACACATACATTATATATATATATATATATATATATATATATATATATATATATATATATATATATTATGTGTGTGTTACATATATATAATGCTAGAAAGTACAGCGGGTTGAATTATAAAGTTCAAAGCTCGATTTTCTCTGATTGGGAGATTAATTATTATTATTTTCTAAGAGTTATCTTTTTAGCTAATGAAATTTACATGTAAAATATTGTAAAGTGGCAAGTGTATTGCTTATTAGTTAGGAACAACACACGGAACAATTGTAAAAGTGTAAAAATCATAAAATATTTTTATAAAAATCTATATTTGTTTCTAAGGCCGTCGAAAATCTATCTCCTTACATGGTTTACTATTAAGAACTTAGCGCGTTTCAAAGAAAAATGATCTTTTTAAAGGTACTTTTTTTGCCAGCACATCCAAGTTTCATTATTGCGATGGTCTTTTGAACTTGTTAACGATTTTATTTGATTTACTTCCGAAGTATAAATTAGTTAAATATACTCTCTAGACTCTCATCTATTCTAGGCATATATATGAATAGAGACAGGGAGATAGACAGAAAGAAAGAAAGAAAGAAAGAACATTTATTCAAATCACTGGTATGGCACTAATATTAAAAGAATTTTAAGCTAATACTCTAATATTAATAAGCCGAACGATGGCCGAATGGTAGAGCGCTGCTCTTCGGAACCGGAGTTCGCGGGTTCGAATCCCGTGCCTGGCATGGATGTTTGTAGCCGTTCGGAATCGGCTTTAAACTGTAGGTCCCGGTCTCATTAGCCCTCGTGTGCAAAACAGTAGACCGTAGCGCTCCAAACCAAACCAAACCAAACTAATATTAATAATCGGTTATTTAAAGCGATAAGCCTTCGATAATAGGTCATGTAGAAGATTTATGATCATAACATATATAGAAATTACAGATTGTTCTCCAAATAGGGCTTTCTCCTCATTAAAATCATATTTAGACATCAGATTAGTTTCTATAAAACTAGAGCATCGTTCTGTAGATAACCCAGAATAACGATGTAATAATCTACTAAAGTTTTTGTTATATCCCGATTTAGATGGTTTTTTAATAGCAAAATAAAGAGGTAGGTTACGAGGGTTATCAAGAAATTTTATATTTTTATCTACACTTCAACATCCTCGTGTTATTTCGTCACATGAATTTTCCGTTTTCATGATATACTATCAGAAAAAAAATTTAGATTGATTTCAAAATATTTAGTAATTGGCTGCTGATATGCAGTCTTTCAACAACTGACTATAATTAGAACACTGAAAAAGCTATCAGACATGTCAAGAATCTGAAAAAAGAAGAATCTATTTTACTCATATAGTTATCTAGGATAGTAACCATTCATTAATACACTGTAATTATGAATACCGCAAGTGTTAAATATCGATATTATAGACTACTATTCAGTTAAAACGTTCTGTGTGGTCACGACGGAGTTATGATGACGATAATGACCTTACAACCCCCACGAAACGCCAGATCCTTGCATAAGATTCTACATTCCATGTTACGACATCTTCATACGAAGCCTTAGTTTTAAATTTTCGTGTTATACACCCGTTTCACCGGTTAGAATAGCAGAACATTGTAAAAGATTTTGTTTTACTCTAAAATATACACGTGAAAACACTCCACACAGACACACACACACACACACACATACATATATATATATATATATATATATATATACATATATATGTATATATATATATGTATATGTATGTATATGTATATATATGTATATATATATATATATATACATATATATATATATATATATATATATATATATATATATATATATATATATATATATATAAGGACAATATATATATATATAATGCATGGAGTATATATTCAAAAATATATATCTGGAATACAACAATTAGAATAATGCATGGAGTGTTTCAAAAATTTTCTGGAATACAAATATTGTTCTAGTTAATTATATTTATATATATATATATATATATATATATATATATATATATATATATATATATATATATATATATATATATATATATATATATATATCTAAAGCTGTCAAAGATAATTATTATTTATGTGTCTTTATAATTAATGCAGGATGATAGAAAATAAAATTTTACTGATTTCTACTATTTTACTAGTTATTTTATAAAAATCAAATTACGGCTATTAGAATTTTGATTCTTTATAAAATAAAAGTTATGGATTGTTTGAAGCAAATTTTCCTAAATGATTAACAAGTGTGAAATCTTTATAAAAAATTATTATGATATGAAGTAACACATGTTTAAAAAAATATATAAAATACATACACCAAGAGAAAAAAAAATAAAATCATACCTACCATCTAAATAATGTTTGAAATGTATTTTTATCAAGTAGAAGCTAACTATCATTTTTATTGCTTGAAATAAAATTATATTTATTTGAACAATACATTTCATTTAATAGTAAATTAGATAGTAAATATTTAATTGTATATTTCTTTGCAGCTTTTATTTTTTTTTAATATTAAAATATCCTATATCTTTATAGTTTTAGTTTACAGAATAAAACACATTTTACTTAAAAACTGATATAAAATTTTGCTTCAAATACGTAATTTCAAAACTTATCTTTCGATTAACTTAATTTCGATTTTTCATATTTATTACATTATTTAAAAAAATATGCTCCTTGAAATGACAAAATTGAGAATTTTTTAGGGTATTATTAAACAAATTGTAAAAAGTTCACTCTAATAATAAGCTACATTTTAACTGACAATTAAATTACAATAAAACTGACATTTAAATTAAATTTTTTTAATTTTGAAAGGTACTTTTTCCTTTATATGATAAATTTTAAGCTATATTAGTATATGCAGCCTCATAAATGGTATTTCAAAAACTATTTTTAGTAAAAAAATAAAAATAAAATACTTACAAAATGCTTTGTTTTAGTATTCCTTTCTTCAACAGATCCTACCCATCGACTTTTCGATCTGCTACCGAAATGTCAATCGAATTTAAAGTCACCTTTGAGACCTAGGTGTCTAAAGGATGTCACCAACGCTAAAACTTGTCGAAAAATTATATTAAACTATTTTTATTACTTAAATAGGGAGTTTCTATCTTAAGTAGCTCTAGGAATCAGGCAAAGTACGTTATTGCCCATAGCGGCAAAGAGTATATTACTATTTCTTGGATCTAGAATATAAATGAGTAAGAATTTTTAGGACATCCCTATATTCTGAGATAAACGGGAGAAGATAACACCACATGTGAGTGAAAAAAATGTCCTTATAGGAGTATATAGGATTCCTTATAGGAGTATATTCCTTATAGGATATATAGAGTCAACTTATCCGTTAAATATCGCAAACAATATATTCTATGCATAAGTAACAAATGTCAGATTTTTTAAAGAAATCATCAATATTTTTTTTCTTAAAACTGCATTTTACTTTATTCCCTTTTAATTCATTGTTGCCTGAATACTGTATACCATTTTTACCCTTGAGGGTTTACAACTAATGTTGGGTCGAATTCGGTATTCTATAATAGATCTTACAGTTCCAAGAATTTTCTAATAAAGAAGTTAAAATACCAATAAACATTTGATATTATTCATTATAATTAATTTGTAGCAATGTTTGTCATCAGTTGTTTATATTGTTCTTTCCTTTTCCATGCAAAACTATCAATAGAGTAAGTATCGCAATGTAAATTTCTATAAGAAGAACATTAGCTATCTTCGAAAGAAAATAAGTATTAATTGATTGTCAGCTTACACGTGACATCTCTGGATATATTAGCAAAGATAATCTTTTGCAATATTTGCAGAACAAGATTTTATTAATAAATTTTGAAAGTTTTAAAAATTGGTATTGTAAAAACAATTTACACTAGTATTTTAATCTCTGCAAAATATAGTTCAGTGAAAAGAAAATGACTCAAAAGTCTTCGTTGAGTTTCTTTGACTCAAAATTAAAATTTTTGAGTCAAAGAAAATGACTCAAAAATTTTAATTTATTGATATCTGTTTCTATCTTAAGTAACTCTAGGCATCAGCAAAGTACGTTATTGCCCAATTGGCAAAAATTATATTACTATTTCTTGGATCTAGAATGTAAACGAGTAAGAATTTTTAGGACATCCCTATATTCTGAGATGAACGGGAGAAGGGTTTTAACAAGCTAATTCAAATGTAGTGGGAATAGTCAGGTATTTTTGGCAGTGCCATATAGAGGGGGATAGTTAATTTTGTAAGCTAGCTTTAATGATTTAAAAATATTGATTTAATTTTTCAATAAATGTTTTCCGTCAATATGTACAGTCAAAACCCGATTTAGCAACACCCTGATATACCGACATCCCCGTTATAGCAACACATGTGCGTGAAAAAAATTTCCTTATAGGACTTAAAATGTCGAAAATTCGTTAAAGAGCCAACTTATCCGTTAAATACCACAAACAATATATTTTATGCATAAGTAACAAATGACAGATTTTTTAAAGAAATCATCAATATTTTTTTCTTAAAACTGTATTTTACTTTATTCCCTTTTAATTCATTGTTACCTCAATATTCTATACCATTTTTACCTGTGAGCATTTACAACTAATGTTGGGTTGAATTCGGTATTCTATAATAGATCTTTCAGTTCCAAGAATTTTCTATTAAAGAAGTTAAAATACCAAGAGACATTTGATACTATTCATTATAATTAATTTATAACTATGTTTGTCATCAGTTGTTTTTATTGTTCTTCTTTTTCCATGCAACACTATCAAAGCAAAACTATCAATAGAGTAAATATCGCAAGATAAATTTTAATTAGAAGAATATTAGCTATCTTCGCAAGAAAATAAGTATTAACTGACTGTCAGCTTACACGAGAGACCACTAGATATATTACCAATGATAATCTTTTGCAATATTTGCAGAAAGTAATACATGAATCAATATAAGCAAAAATTTTTATTAAAAACTTTGAAAGTTTTAAAAATTGGTATTGGAAAAAGAATTTAAATTAGTTTTGGAGTGCTACGAGCTACTTTTTGCAACACGAGGGTTAATGAGACCGGAACCTACTGCTTAAAGCCGATTCCGAACGGTTACGAACATCCATACCCTAGTGGAATTCGAACCCATGAATTCTGGTTCCGAAGGCCAGCACCCTAACCATTCGGCCATCGTACGGCTGAATTTAAACTAGTATTTTAATCTCTGCAAAATAAAGGTCAGGGAAAAGAAAATGACGTAAAAATTTTAATTTATTTATTTATTTATGAATATATCTCTTTTAAGTAAAAAGAGTATCTCAAACCGATAGAATAAATAAATTTTATTTTATTTTATTGAAATGTATCGGATCTTAATTCAATATATCGCCGAAGTTGTTATTATGCCAAGTAGTTACCCAAATGGATTATGATGATATTTCGTGGTTTGACTGTATTGGTATTTTTGTCTTAATTCAATTGTATGCTATTTTCGAGTTAATAATATTAATGATTTGTACTTTTTCTCTTAGTTTAATTTTTTAATTGTTTGAAGTGGGGCACATTTTGCGTTTGTCTTTTAGGATTTTTTTATTATTAATATTTTGTGGAGGGGCACATTTTGGATGGCAAAATCGACAGGGCCGGCCTTGCTTTTATGAGGCACAAAGAACCGAGTAAGTTCGGAATTTTAGGATTATATTAAAATTTTGGGATATTGCACAATACTCTAGAAAGAAGTCCAAATTTTCCAGTCACATACTGTCTCAGAATATCTGTTGAATACAAAAGTTAAAAAAAAAATGTTACGTTAGAAATATGGGGAAAAAATTGCCATTAAAATTAATTTTTCACGCTCTGGGTCACCTCCGAGAAACTGCCGAAGTAAATAACATAGTTTCATTATTTTTTTCATCACGCAATTAGCACTATACGAGCAGAACTACTGTTATAACTTAAGCGAGCATGAAAGTTATTGCTGGGAGGGGACGCCATTCTTTTCTGCATTATCGTTTTCTCTTGCCCACGTAGGTTCTACCACCCACCATCACACCCGGCCCTTGCAGATAAAACCACTCAGAATTCTCTCTCTCGTTTCGTAAATCATGTGGGTATATGCGCCCTTTTACAACCTGGGACAGATGCAGATAAAGAAAAAAAAACAATTATCTTCCGTCAAAACATGACAGTGGAATTATACGCATAACCTTCTCCTGCCCTCTGACGATTACACTGAAAGCCACTCCACAGTTTTCAAGTGGCGTTAAAATTACGGTTACAGTAGATACAGTATCGCTAGTTCCTTCAAGTACACAGATTATGCATGTAAAAGGCGTGTATATGCATTTCCTTGTTCTTACAAGTTATAATGGATTTTTTTTCCATATGCTTTATTCCAATTGTAAAGAAAAAAAGATTTTGATAGCTGAGGATTTTGCGTAGACGAGAGTAAGTTATGGTTGGGATACATACAACCAGTTCCTGATAAATCCAATATGTTCGGCACCAGAACTGTGTCGAATGAGCGAAATACACATTCAAAAACACAGGCCACACGGACTTTGGAACTATTTAGGAGACTTTTTGAGAACAGATTAATATATTAACTCTTAATTTGACAAGATTTTTTTTCAAATATTTTTAAATTTCTGTTATTTTTCCATGTCTGTAGGATCTCTGTAAAATAAAAAAAAAAATATCATTTTCCATTTTTGAGATAATTAATGTCCGCTATGGCGAACACTGACAATTATGTTATATAGTATTTATAAATATACATGCCCGGTGTAGCAGCCAGACTTAGCCAAATTAAAGGTTAAACATTAACTAAAAGATCCTATACTGTTAGAGGTGACTGACTAAAGTATCTGGCGTTAACCACCCACTCCCCCACATGCATATATATGTAATTCGGCGAAATTATTCCGGCTACAATTGAATTTTTGCCCCTATTATTTTTAATTGCCCTCACTTACAGAGATAAATAAGCCTAAATATCTTACATTCGGTACTCGATTACAAGCACACAGTCAGTCGAACGCTTTTATTCAAGACTGAAAACAGACATATTTCTCTGTCAAAAGCAGTGCATGGAATGATACATATAAAATAATACTTTTCTATTACAAATTCAGACCCACAGCGAGAAATGAGACGAATTCTTTCCCAAGAAATAGCAGCTAAGTCAGCTGCTATTTCTTGGGAAATACAGTCTATTACAGTCAGAAAAGAACTTAGATCATTGGAAAAGTGAACTATTTTATTGAGTCTGCTGGAAAATGGAGCAAGTGGACAGAAAAGTAGCATTTATTTCAGAGTTAGCTTTAGGAAATTAGTTTGAAAGAATTCAAGTCACGAACACTCCTTTTAATTCTGAGATTCTGAGAATTTGAAAATATACCGGGTGGCCATAATTAAACTGACAGTGCTGACAGTGTTCTGTAGCGCGATCTATTTGCGAGAATGGAGCCACATGTCGTAGGAAGATTAAACAAGACGGAGAATGAAAGATTCCGCGAAAAATTAAATTAGTTCCAAAAGTCACACCCTAGGGGAATATTCGGCGCTGTGTAATAGAAAATAGAGTGTTTAAAAATGCAAATTAATACGGAATAAAATTGTCTTTTATTATGCACATTTTCTGATTTAGTTCAAGTGCAATATGACAACACTTTTAAAAAAGCGTAAAATCTACATAAACACCGATAAAGTCTCGTGATCTGCAATATCACGTAATCTGAGCAGAAGAAGAAATTCTTTATTCATATTTCACATTACATCCATTGGCAACCTAAAATCATATAATAATTTTGACGAAATATCGTAGAAAACAATAAAATGTACATAATTCAATAGGCGTATAAGGAAAGTCATATGGTGTCTCTATCAGATTTTTTTCTTCCTTAAATACCCGCTTTATTATACGCCTATCGGTTGATTACAAAATTATTCCGTGTAAAACGCTTGAGGTTTTGATCTAAATTTTTTATGCTCACATTATACACGAGTAAATATACTATACAGAATTTAGAATTGGAACTGTACACCTCTTTCGATCCTTATCTCAGCATTAAATTACCTGTTCAGGGCACCTGACTGATTCCACTTTTTTTTTTTCTTAAATTTTGTCAGGTCTAATCTTTCCTACTGAACCGTGACAGTATAATCATATGTTTTTAAGAGCTCCTTGGCTTTATTTATTTTTTTCACACAGGAGTTTCTAGTAGCTTCCGCCACAGCATTCATAAATCATCTTTATTTGTCAAGTAAGGCGCCCGCATCTGCCGATCTTTTATAAAGTGTTGACGTACGCGCTTCTTAATTCGTAAGCGTTGTTGACGGAATCCAGACTATTATTCCGCTGGTCAGTGATTAAGCGTCTGCTGATTAAACACTGCTGACAGAAACAATGGTCTGGCTGTGAGAGAGAGCGGGTGCACTTACACAGCGCTTTCTGGCTCGTTTTTGACAATTGAGCCGAAAATAGAAAAATCAAGCGTCGGTCGAGGACAAAGGCGTTGTTGTGGTTTTACAAGAAGTATTCATTGATTGCGATACCGCGCAGTTAGACAATGAAAAGCTCAGTAAATATATCTCATACTAATCATTCGCTCCCATCTTTCAATCAGAATATGCAAAATTACTAGCTTCCTGTGATGATTTATTTGGTAAAATTAATTTATTTATCTTTACATTTGACTAAAAAACTGGATGTTTGTAAATCATAATGTCATTCAATTATCTTGTTTTTTGTAAAACAAAACTAAATATCCCATTCAGTTCGATCACAAGCTGCTGTATGGGATGACGGAAGAAGTGACAAAGTTTCACAACAAATTCAAAGAACTTGTAATACCCATTAAACTTCATTTTAAGAAGTTGATGAAAGATATCCGAATGGTAGAGTGCTGCTGTTAGGTACCGGATTTCGCGGGTTCAAATCCTGCTGATAGCATGTATGTTCCTAGCCGTTCGGAATAGGTTTTAAGCAGTAGTCACAGGTCTCATAAGCTCTCGTGTAGCAAGACAGTAGTGATCCAAATGAAACAAAATCAAGTCTTTTAAGTAGTTTCTTTGAAAAAAAATGTTCATTACATCAATATGTAAAAACAAGCATTGTAATTTTAAATTTAATTTTACCGTAGAAGTATAAGCTAGGCATATCCTAAAACTGACTTCATTTAGATTAGCTTACAGCTATTATTTAGATGACTATTTTTTAATTTACTATAGGCTATTTTTGTTGCACATTAATTTCGCGTCTATTTGGTTGCCACAAACAAATCAAAGAGCCGAAAAAGCATTTTTTCCGAATTGATATACAAATTGAGAGATTGATATGGAAACTGAAAAAGTTTTGATGTAAAATTATAACTTCTATTATCCTTTAAAGTAAAATTATAACATCTAGTATCCTATCTTTATTGTAGCTTTCTACCAGTAAAATAACCAGTAAATTAATTCAGTAATTTCACTGATTACTCCCTTCATAAAATTTTACTTCTATACACTGTCTACTAATAAGTATTTGGAAACCTGTGATAGAAAAGCTCTAACTTAACTAACTTTATTCAAAATCAATAGTTGGTAGAGAATCCAAGAGAGGCAATTGCAGCTTAAATCCTCCGGGGCATACTTTCCACAAGTCTTTGTATTACAGCTAGTAGTATTGTCTTCCACTCGGCTTGGAGTAGACATTCACCGATTCTTCTCCAAGTACTTTCACCGATTTTGTACGGGTAGTGCACCCCTTACTTCGGCGATCCAACTTGTCCCAGAGGCTCTCGATAGGGTTCAGGTCTGGGTTCTGGGCAGGCCAGTCCATTCGATGAACTCCGTTGTCACCATACCAAGTTTTGGTTAACCACGAATGTAACAACGGGTATTTTCGTCCTTAAAGTAACAGGGGTCCAATCCGTAAAACTGAAACAACGTAGGAAGCACATTGTCATCCAAAATAGTACAGTAGGCATCGGCGTTGAGCTTACTATGAATGGGGACCAAGAGTGACAGTCCATACCAGGAGAAACACCGCCAGACCATAATTCCACCTCCGTCGAACGTGACTATTGGCGCGATGCATTCTGGCAGGAGACGTTCTCCAGGCAGACGCCAAACCCAGAACCTGCCATCCAAACGGTAAAGGGTGAACCATGATTTTCCGCTCCAAAGAACCCGTTTCCACTGCGGTCCAATTTCGATATGTTTTTCACCACATTAACCAACATTTTGGATTGAACTTTGTGATCAAAGGCTTATGGGCAGCAGCACGATTATGAACACTAAGCTGATGTGCTTCCTCACGGATGATATTCATTGAAACAATACTCCCGGATGCCTGTTGAAACTCCTCGTGGATGAGGGCCATCGGTTGGGTGCTGTTCTTCCGAATTTCTCTGGACAGCTCTCGTCGGTCTTTATCTCCCAGTTTCTTTGGTCTGCCGACTCGGTGCACATTCCGACAATCACCACTCACATCCGACTAATGTCGATGTTGTTTCCTACACGATTATACCGCTGGAGGCCGTGACGTACCTCAGGACAACAGATATCGTCATTTGCATAGGTGTCCAAATACTTATTGGTAGACAGATAATAATATTACTATAGATAACCAATGTTGGTTGAAAATCTAAGCTCTTGAAAAACTCCTATCTCAGGAAACATTTGCGATTGTCTCCGGGCTTTTCCGTTTAGTAACATTTTATCGACAGTTGAATTTAGTTTTTTGTATAAATAACAACTCTTTGAGAAAGATGAAATTATCTACATCTATATAGCTATCTATATATGTATACACTAGACGAGAGGATAGACGTTGACCTGTTTTAACACTGTAAATTCAAAAATTGTAAATGTTTATAAACAGATTATAAATTGGACCGTTTTGATTTAAAATAAAGGGAAAAAATTATTTTAAATATATTTGACGCTCCCCAGCGTACAGTTACCACAAATGTGATTAGATTAAATTAAAATTCCCACATCGATCCTAGTACTTCTCGTACTCAACACTGTTGCGCCTACAAGTGCGCCACAGATACGTTGGCAGTGAAGGGTTTCAAGCGGCATTGTAATAATTTGAATAAACGTGCAATTGTGGATTTTCAATAAAAAAAACATTTTCTATCGGATTAAATTGGAATATAAACAAGTCATGAATGAACTTAATTACATACACAAATATTTATCAAAATCAGTCCAGCTGTTTAGGAGGAGTGCTATTGCAAACACACAGAAGAGTTTTAGACATATATCATTTAAATTGTTTTATACTACATATATAGTAGATACCAATTTCATTTAAATCTTATATCATTTTCTATCAGTGACCATTCATTGTTCTAAAGCAACTGAGCCGCGGAATCTCGTGGTTTATTTGAAATGAGTTTCAAGAAAAAAAAAATTCAAAAAGAAATATGAAAATACGACATAACTTACAATTTATAATATATATCCTCTTCACTACCTCGGTCCACATATGTGGACCTCGACTCTTTTGTCTGAAAAATAATCCTATTGAAAAAAATGGTAGTTAACAACTTAGGTACACATTCGAGGATGTCTAAGCTTCTGATTGATACCAATAAATTGCAGAAGTAATCAGAAGTTCTTCTGGAATATTTGTTATTCTGAAGCTTTTCGTAAGAAATTGCTTCCTATCAGCGTGCTCGTAAAAATCAGTAAATTTCATTTATTTTTAATGGTTTTTAAGTCCTATAATTAATGTGTTCTAATTAAAAATTGTTTAAAATTTGTGTTAAAATAGATTTTTAGATTTAAACTGGCATTTTGTGCATTTGAGAGGGATATTTATATAGGTCCACGTATGTGGACATGGGTTACGTATTGGTTAAAATTAGTGTTAATAGCTTGTACTTTCTGTTCTCTCAAAAATTAAGCAAATCGATTCTTTTGAAGAGATTTAATTGATTCACGATATTTTATGAGATTTTTTATCAATTTTGACACTGGAAACATAAAATTATTTTATTATCTAAAATTTTTATTTTGATAATATTGTTTCGAATTGGTTTGGTTTGGTTTGGTTTGGTTTGGAGCGCTACGGTCTACTGTTTTGCACACGAGGGCTAATGAGACCGGGACCTACGGTTTAAAGCCGATTCCGAACGGCTACGAACATCCATGCCAGCAGCGGGATTCGAACCCGCGAACTCCGGTTCCGAAGAGCAGCGCTCTACCATTCGGCCATCGTTCGGCTTGATAATATTGTTTCGAATTTTAGAAAAAGTATCTGAAAATTTAAATTAATATCTCTTAGCAATATTACACGTAGTTTTACATTAGAGTTTGTGACTCATGTATAAATACAATCTCTCTTGGAACAAACCGATTTTCCGATGGATCTCATGAAAGTGATAATGGTTGACCTGATCCTGGTTCGCTGACGAAAGTGACTCCTGAGATGAATTTGCAATTATTCCTGATTTAAATGAATCTTCCTTTAGTTCTACCCCTTCAAGGAAAATAGAAGAAATTTGGTAATTCCAAGATATATAATGTGTTTTATTGAACTATGCAGCCTAATAAGACATATTACACTTTTATTTTAGGTTATAAAAACATATCTAACTAAACTTTTTCTAATTTTGTTTGATAAAATGCTTTGTTGAAAATAATTCTAAATTCTTTTATTTTATCTTAATAGTTTTGAAAATATAATTATCTTCATAATTTAATAGTTATTAAATAGTTTATCTTAAATAATAATACTTTATCTTAAAAGTAATAATAATTTATCTGAATAATTCTAGAAGGACACCAAGACGATCTTTTGAGGAAGACATAGTTGAAAATCTACCCGAGCCACCTTTACCCATAAATACTTTCTTTGAGTATTTCAATTTAAATGTTTTTGAAGAAACTGCAGATCAAATGAATCTGTATTTGGTTCAAATGAGGGATCTCAGATCTGTTAAAACGAACTCTAAAAAATTGTGTAATTACAAATATTAAAGGGTACATTAGGATTTCTCCAGGCAAAAATGTATTGGTCTAGGCAGCTTTCTATTCAGATGTTCAATGATACCATGTCCAAAAATAGGTTATACGAGCTGAGAAATAATTTGCATTTTTCCAACAATGAGGCTCCCGAAAGTAGGAAAAATAACACAGGTAAACTATGGAAAGTAAGGCTTTTTCTTGACCCAATTAGAAAAACACTTAAGTTTACCAAAGCCCAAACATCTGCCCATTGATGAGCAAATGATTCCCTTTGATGAAAGCTGCAATTTTAGACAATATGTTTCCTGCAAGTCCAATCCTATTGGAATCCTATTGGATAAAAAAACTTTGTGTCGTCTTTAAGGGATGGTTTAGTACTCGAATATCTAATGTATGTTGGAAAACGTTCAGTTTCCACTTAGGACATTTAAGATTTGGACCTTGGAAGAAGTGAAGACATTATCAGAAAGCATCCCATCCAAATGGCAACATGCAGAATACGCTGACAGGTACTTGACTAGTCTTAATTGTGCTGATTATCTCTTGAAGAAGGACATTTTTACAGCTGGTAGGACAATGATTAGAACAAACAAAATTGGCAAAGCCCAAAATAAACTAAAATTTGATAAAATCTTAAAAAAGAGGAGAATCAAGATGCATGAAGTGGTCAAAAGAGGAGAAAAAAAAAAGATTAGTGTATCACAGTCAACAATAATAGATCAATGGGTGGGATCAATTTATGTGACCACTATTTGACCTTTTATAGGTGTACATGCAAACAAAGAAATGACCAATGAGAGTGTTCACTCATTTTGTGGATCTTGTTATTTCAAATTGCTTGGTGTGGTATGTGCGTTATCATAATGCAAATTTATTAAAATTCTTATCTCTAGTTAAATACGGAATGCAGGTGGCACAGGCTCTCAATAGATATGAAAGGAACATAAAAAATAACATAAGAAAAAGGAGGAAAATGAGAGGGGTTAGTACAGAGGAAGATGAACCTCCAAAAAAAAAAAAAAACAGAGAAAGGTTGTCAATCAACCAGTTAAAGAGGTCAGACTGGACAATGTAAGCTATGCATCAAAATTTATGGATGAAAGAGATTAGTCAAAGTGCAGATTAGAAAGATGTAAATCAAGAACGAGGGTTATGTGTGTTATATACAAAATGCACCTCTGTATAATGAAAAATAACTGTTTATTGAAATACTACACTCAATAAAAATTTAAATCAAAAATTGGTTTTTTTTCTCTTATATAATACAAATCTTGTGTTTTTTTAATTCTAACAATATAATAGGTGCAATTATTTACTTTTCTGCAATAATATTTGTCTATATATAGCAAAAATAAATTTCAAAAAATTGATCATAGCATTGTAAAAAGTTATATTTGAAAAAATATTTTTGTCCCATAGATAATGTACTACATTATAAAAATTATATTTAAAATATATTTTATGATTCTAACATTCTAATAACATTATTGCACTTTTAAAGTGATAATAACGCTGCAATGCATAAAAATATGTGTCCTTAAGCAATCTTTTTTCATTTCAAAAATTATTATGTTTCCATCATAATTAAGAACCAAGGTACACATATGTGTACCTAAAATTTTTAGCCCCCTATTATGCCGCCATCTAAAACACATATTTACTTGAAAACTTTGAAGAATTTCATAACATTTACCAGGAGAAAAAACGATATTTATGAAATTTTTATATAGCTGGTAGTGAAGAGGTTAAAAGTTTTCATAAATACTAGAAGAACAAAGCCACTTAAAGGATAAATATTCTATTAAACAAATATAGCTTCCTGATTTTCAACATATTTTACAGCATGTACATATAAACACTCATCAACGACTGTGTTTTGCATCGAAACAACCATTGTATTTCGGAAAGAAACATGTAACACATATAAGGAGCTTATAGCTTCCTGTTTTAACTGTTATAAGTACTTATAATGTGCAGTAAGATGCAAATTCCTTTTCTAATCAATAAATTATTTTCTCTGTAGTTCAAGAGCAGACTTAAAGTATGCAGGCTATGAAGTCACATACATTGCGCTGATTATCATCCTTCACATGACTTCTCAGCTCATCATCAGTCATTGATTTATTTTGTCAAAAAGTATTCATCATCTACTACTTATTGAAAAAGAAATTTATTTTCTTTGTGACGTCATTAGCGCAGCAACAACCGTGTGTCCCTCTGGTGAACGTCAACAAGATATGCCCCGCTTGTTTGATAAATAGCAATCAGGCTTACGGTTGTCAGCAGCTTTTAACTGTGGGCGTATCTCGGACAAATGAGAAGATGTATGAAGCTCAAATACAAGATATAAATGTGACGGTAACCGTAACTGCTCATTAAAGTGCCCGTCCGCTGCCGGGATGGGAGGACTTAAAGTGGCATAATTATGGATCATGACAGACCGTCGACACCCGATGTGCCATCCTAAATCCTGCAATCATGGAAGTAGAAAAAAATTAGATATACTTACATTAGTAAGAGGTTTCTTTTATTTAGAACTAGAAAAAATAAGAACAGCAAAGATGAATTTCATTCCTATTTTTCGTGTAAGTGCTTTTTGTGGATAAAGATGGGCTGGTTTAACTTTCGCTGCATTCCGTTCTAATGCGTAAATACCATTGTTAATCGTCCAAAAGAAAAAGGAACCTGAAAGAAAAAGTTATTTATCGGTATGCCAATTGTTCTATAAATAATTACCTTTAAAATGTAACTTTTTTTGTGATATTTATCAATCTAAGATACAATTTTTCAATCCTGATAGTAAAGCAGAATAACTATTCAGTTGATTTAGCTTAGGTATACGGGAGTTCATTAGATGGGCTCGTTTTGCTTTGAATATCTCTCCCCGAGCTACCTATCCTGACAGGTGTGCAGCGCTCGTGATGACGCTTTAGACCAATGGTCCTTAACCTTTTTTAACCTATCTTCCCTTTAGGAAGATGAAATGTGTTCAATTCCCCCCCACCTCTTGTAGAAATTCCGTAATTTAAAGTATAGGGTACTAAATTAGGTACTAAAAAGGGGCAAATGTTTTAAGTAATTTTCTTTAATACAGTTACACACCAATATTTTTTTACTGAAAAAACTCAAGCAACTCTGAAATGAACGTTGTTGATTAAATATATTTTTTCTGAATGGCGGACTATTTTCACAAATGAGATCATAGGGGATGGAAATTACAGTTCTTGGTAACATCGCGTAAAACATGCTAACAATGCCCCCTTAAAGTCACTGCCAATCAGCATCGTCTTACCACCCCCCGGATTGTGATATCACCCCGGTTGCGACCTAGTGCATTAGACAATACTTTCTATTTTCGCTCCTGATTCCGTAGCCTCTCCAGTTGGGGATCTTTTCATTACAATCACTTTTAAATGGTAGAAGTCAAACTTATCAGCCAAATAATTTAATATCATAACCCAGGGGTTTCAAAATATTTTAAGTCTTTAGACTAAGAGTTTTTCTTGTAT
>CM063505.1:182502711-182560211 GCA_032207245.1 Pardosa pseudoannulata | reverse complement strand
TGGTGAGAGTACTATATTTTGCTTTAGAGAGGCAAATACATGTCAAAATTACACCCCTTCCAAAACAAAGGGGATAAAATTATAAACATATTTTTAAAAATATAAAATGTGCTAAAACATTTTTAGTTAAATTCAATTTGTTCATAGCTAAAAAAATGAAATTTAACGTTTGTGTGCAAAATATTTCTTTTGAAAATGCGCTCATATGAACAAAGTTTTAACGAACAAAAAATTCAAGTACATGTATTGTTTTATCAATTATATATTTAAAAAAGTATTTTGTATTACTTTTATATGTATTTTAAATTAGGTTATTAAAGATATATATATATATATATATATATATATATATATATATATATAACAGATTTCTAGAAAGACATTTCAGACATTTTAGTATGAAATAAAAAAGGGTATGGAAAATCAAAAAGTAGTAGGAAAAATAATGAGATTCTTATGTTTAACAGTCTTAAGAACTCTTCAATGAAAAATTATCTATGGCAGCATTTATTTAACATTTTAAATTCTTGAAGTTGATATTTATAAGGTATCTCCAATTCTAATTATCAGAGAATTTCCCTAAAAATCAACAAGCTATAAATCATTTCTCTCTTTTAATCTACTTAATGAAATGATCCGAGACTGTTTTGCCATCGTTCGAAGCCTACTGAATGTATCTAGATGCAGTTTTTTAAAGTTATGCGCAACTATATTGAACTCTGTATAAATCTACATATTGACATTTCCGACAAAATTTTATTTATTAACCATATAAACCACAACTTTATACTTGGAAATAGAGTTTTTATATTGGTGTGAATAGTTTCGATTTATGTACAGTTTACGAATACAGTTACATATTCAGTTCTATAGAACGTAGAACGATTTCATTTAACTTGTATGTAGTCTTTTAGAACGTCAAGTAGTTTCCTTATAATGCGATACAACTTAAATAGATTTCTCTTACTTCTGCATTTCTTTCTTATAACTCAGTTTCCATAGAACACTATTTTTGATTTGAATTACTTCTGACTTTCACATAACATTATTTCGATACATGGCGGGATAAATTTATTAAAACTCTACTCTTACTTGACTGTAATCCCAACTTTTAGTTCAGTGCACACAATAAACTGAGAATGTAATAAAATCTCAAGCAGATTCACCCACTCTATTTCGAATATCATAAGCACTTTAGGTTTTTAATAGATCAATGGGGAAACTAAAATAATAGATTTCATCCAAAAACATGAAATGTTTTATAACCGAAAAGCTTCAAATTAAGCATAAGCTACATAAAGAAAGTTTTACTAATTGAACGATTATTTTACTTAATTGAAACCTGTTTCTGTCGTACAATCATAATTTAAAAGTCAAATATCCTATTTTCTAGTTTCGAGTTTTTAGTATATGAGCAACATATGAGCAACTTTAAAATGCTTTAAGCCCACTCCTATTTCTCGGACCGCTTTGTAGTTTTCGGATATTGTCAAGAAATAAGTTTATCAAACTACCTTTGTAACATGTAAACTACTTTATCGAGTTAAAGATCGTTTGACGCCATGAAACGATAAAAAATACTAAAGTACTGTATAATTTAAAATATTTTTTCTATATATAAAATATATTTAACATAATGGAAATTAATGTCTGGTTCTTTCTATATCAACACTAAACATGTAACGTAAGAATAGAAAAAACCGGTTTCTTTGAAAAGTAGAAACATTTTTAATAAATGTTATTGGGGTATTCAAATTATACTTCCATATACAAATCATAAGAACTACTGTAATCACAAAAATTTTTGAGTATCAGGTTTCTTCTAAAATACTCATTTTGACTAATTTAAGCATTAAGTTTATACGTACTGACCTAGACTTTCAAACTTTAAATATCCATTTTATCCTTCACTGAATATATTTTGACAAACTTAGTCGTGATTTCTGTATGTATGTGCATATCTCACTTAAATTAAAAATATTTACCCGTAGAATATTGAAATTTTGTACTTAGGACTGATTAATGTCAAGTTGTGACCCCACCACTATTCTTTTGAGTGCACTTTACACAACGAAAAATTTCAATATAATGAATGATAACTCTACCGAGCTAACTAAGGAATGATTAGGCTTAAAATGTTGAAACTTTGTAGTTAGAATGCGACTGTCACCCCAAAACATTTCCTGTTCCTCCTTTGGGCCATTCGAATCCCGTATCGTAATACAACGACCAATATTCATGAGTCTTCAAAGAGCCCTCTTTGGGTCAGCTTAGTTTGCTCCACCGTTACTAACTCCGTGTCAAAAGAGGACAGCTAGAACACAGAGTAGTCTTTCGAATTCCTCCAACATTGCTACTCTGCTCCATTCTCTCGCCAGTGGTGCCGGGCACTTTGAAGGGAGCTCACTCGGTGGGGTGGCCTAGTTCTTGAAATCTGCACACTATCTATGATACAAGCTTGGAGGGCCTCACGGCCATATGGGAAGGGAATGTGTGCTTCATTGATTGTCATAAAGAGAAGAACTAACCTAGTGGTCGCCAAATTCTTCTGAGCATCTGCACCATTTTTAAATCATATACACTACCCCCTCCCACCACCCCAAAAAATAAATAAACAACAGAAATGAGTACTTTTTCTTCAAATATTACATTTGTTAAAACAAACAATTATACAGGGTATTAAATCCATTTTTATAAAACTAAATATAGAAAAATTTAAATTGTACGATAAAATAAAAAAAAGCGCCGAACAAATGTGAATTTCGCTTTCTTGCTTCTCTCGCTTTAAAACCGGCAAGTTTCTGGCACTCCAATACCAGATCTACTGTTGGAAAGGCTACCACGACTTTATACTGAAGTTGGAGTTGTAAAGGACTTTAGGTCATGACTGACTTCTTGAGCTTAATGAAGAATTAAGATTTATTTTGCCCATATTAGCCTCTGAAATCAAAGGCTAATTCTGTCTGAAATTACTTGTCTGAAAATATGTGCTTGTGTGTACATAAATATATACACATATACTCGCCTTATTTATATATAAGGCCTTATTTATATACATACCCACACCCATACATAAGTATGATATAAATGCAAGTCATCAATATTTCTCGTTCTTTAAATACAGCCATATATTATTGTCCTTTTAATCTAACTCTAGACAAATTTCCTTTCTAGCCAGCCAATCCCACTCTGTAAGTGAAAAAGGAAATTAAACTAATAGATTTTTTTTGCTGCAACCACAGTACTTAAGATGAATAAGGAAGATCATAAAATAAAATGTTTTATCTCTGTTGTTACGTTTTAAAACTACGGTATTACATCTTTTTATCTGTGGCGCCGAAGTGCCGCTTTTTTAAAAATAATTAATAAAGTGGAAGGATGAGAGGGCGTGACTAAATGATTGTGGTAGACGAATTTATCCAGAAGATGCTTTGATTGCGGATTCTAGGTTACGCCCACGCTGTGGTTTCTGATACGCGAGAAAAGTGCACACATTAAGTGTCCTCCCGCAGAAGGAATGCAAAGGTGGGACCATCCTATGGAAGCCAGGACCTTTAAACCTTCATCACCTTTAAGTGTTGCCACTCAGGAGAAAAAAAATCTGAATTGAACCCTGCAGGCGCACTTCATGTCTGTTGTGTTTCTTTGAAATTTAGAGATGAAAAATGAAAGAATCACTTTAAAGTAGCAAGTGAAAATCAAAACATGTCCAAATAAAGATGGTGTCGAAAAAGACCACAAGAGAATACAGTACAATAAAATCAATAATAGGTAAAGTGAAGGGGTCTTACCTTCAAATTTCCGATGGTACTGCTTCTCGTCAATTTGTCCCGGCCGGGCTATTTTGTTCTTTGATAAGCATCTTGAGAATTCCGTCTTTGGTATTAAATGCTCGAATACATTTGAGAAAAATAAATAAAATTGTTACAATACTGGATACATTTAAAACGAATTACAAAAAAGCGGAAAAAACTATGTATATGTACAAAGAGCTAGCGAGCGTTCATCTGGTCCTGTTTACACTCGCGGCACCGACACCAACTAAAGTTCGTTACGGTTTCAGTTAGTTCGCAGTTAGTATGCCAGGGGATTTCTCACAGACTTTGATATTATAAAAGTGTATGTTTTATTTGATTAGTACAGTACACAAAATAAAATTATATAATGTAATAATAAAATACTACAAAATTTTAGTGGGGTTTTTTTTTCTAAAACTTAGCATTTCTTCTTTACAATCATCCTTCTTAAATCAGGAGAAATCTTATCAGTAGTTGTTATTGACCAAACTGATGTAAGGGTATCGTCAGCAATTCTGGAAATGATCGGAGACTATTTTCCATTCATGAATGTAAAATGCCTCTAACACCAACGAATTATTCCAGTAATAGAAATAATTTTGTAAATAAATTTTTGAAATGTTTACAAACATGGCTGGCAATTATTTGCTGAATTTGAGCACCCTAACATCACTAAATGTTTCTTTCAGATCTGAATCACACTGGATCACTGTTTCATCTATTTGTCTGTAATTAGGTACTCAAAGATGTTTATCAAGAAAATAAAGAAAAAAAGCATGTCTTTTAAAGATTTAAAATCTGCAAGATATGTTTCAATCTTATTTCAAAAGCTTTGCAGTTTATCATCTCTCAATTCTCAGTATAATATATGAAACTTCTGCATATGTTCAGTACATATGCATGACAGACGTCACAAAATTAGAAATTAAATTTGTATTAACCCTTTCGTGGGCCATTTATTTCTCACTCCACGTTTCCAAACTTTAGAAACAGAGCTGCTAATTTTATTCAATCAATCGAACAATTGATGACAGTGCAAAACCGAAGCGGAAATCAGTCTTCACGTCGTTTCAATAACAACAACCAATATATTAGAATGGGTTTTGAGCTTCCCACAGGTGTATTTTGTAAGATCGTGTAGGTGGGAAGTAATCTTCCTACGGCACACGAAAGGGTTAAAGCTTTTGATACAAACCGTTATACTGAGTATTCTAGGAAAATATTGGGCGTGAGCCGCAGCATGGAGTCTGAGAATAATTTAACATTCTTCATTTAAAACTGCACTTATAATTTTAAATAGTAGATACTTAAGATTTAATTTTATAAAATATCAAAGATAAAAGTTTCAAATTTATGAGCCGAAACATGAAACATTAGTAACTAGGAAAATGTTAAAACAGGCAAAAATGTGATTCTTAATCTGATACTATAATTTATGAATATAAATATCAAAAACAGGCTTTTAATAAACAAGTTTTTCTTTACATTCTTCTATAAAACTTCAGAATTAAAATTCCATAATATTACCTCAAAAATAACTTAATTTCTATTTACTGGAATGCAAATTGTATCAAAAAATGCTTATGGTAAAAACAAATAATTTCTATATTTTTATGGGAATATATAAAAAAACTCATAGACATAAATATTGTCTTATTTTAACCAAGTCCTTTACTAATTTTTTTACTTATATAGTTAAATTGCACTCCTTTTCCCCTTTAGAATACCCTTTTAATTTCAACAGTCTCAAATTTAGAAATGTTTCTTGGAATGTTAGAATAATTTTTTTTCATAAAATAAAAAGAACCTTTTAAAAAATTTAAATCATAAAAACAAAAATTATTAGATTAAAAGTGTCTTTTTAACAAACTAAAAATACACATTTCTTGTCATATAAATTATTTTGCGCAAAAATTACTTTTGCAAAAAAATTTTAAATTATCTCTCTTAGAAATCTGCTTCCGGAAGTCTCCCCATCTATTTCTCAAAATCTGTATTATAAAAGCATATTTTTATTTCAGTATAAAAAAGTTCTTCTCTAATAAGAATAAAATTTTTCTTAAAAAGTTAATAAGAAAAATATTTATTTTTGTTATAGGAAGTATATAAAACAGTATAAAATATACAATTTGAAATGAGAAAATTAATTATTTTTTCGATACTAGAAAATTATAAAGAACTTGTACAAATTTTTTTTCTAAAAGGAACAGAATTGTTTACTTTAAGGGAATCATAAAAAGGTTATAATAATGAAGATTTTAAATCTGGATATGTGGTTAACCCTTTCGTTCCCACAATAGCCATCAATAGCTGAGACCCCTGGATCACAGAATAGCCAAAGACATTAGAGAAAATTTCCTCCACCCCTAGACGCGAGTCTGCTAATATCCGCATGCAATACTGATAGTAGTGAACAGAAGACACTATGTAAACATCCGATGTTAGCAGGTGTTTTTCCGTGAGGTTTTTACAACAAATTGTACACGAAACATTTCATTGCTATTCTATTCGACTTTTACAGAGGGAAAAAATGACTGGTGGAAGAAAAACATGAAAGCTTTGGGCTATTGGGCAAACTATTGTGATTCGGAGGACAATTGAAATTTTGTATTCTAGTGTGTGGATCTTAAAGAATTAATTCGATGATAAGTTTTATAATCATGAACATCTGATGAAAAAATAAGTAAAACCTTCTTACGAATATTAACCTTAATATTGATAGTCAATCTAATTTAGTCAAACTAAAAATTAAACAGACTTCTTAAATAGTCTTAAATTGTAAAAAATGGAATTGTAAAAGTTATCGTTGTAGAGTATCAGCAATGTGTTTTAAATGTAAAGGAATATAAACAAACTTTTTAAAAATAAAACTAATGTTTAATTTACTTAAGACAGACAAAGAAAAGGTTTAAGGCAAATAAACATGGTATAGAATCCTTTAAACTGGTAACTTAAACTGTTAAACAATATTACTACTAGTAAAAGAAAAACATTGAAAACGATTACAAAAATGAATACATTTGACCTTACTAAAACTTAGGCTAACCCAGAACTAGGCACGAGCAGAACCTCATAAAGCGAAGTTGTTTTGCACCCCTCATTACGCAGATCGACTTCTCAAGCAACAAACAAGTTAAAATGAGCCGCTTAAGTAAGAACTTGTGTTATTAAATTCGTTGGGATAAATTTCCCTTACCAAATTAGAAGCTGACTATTTTATTGAGTTGAGAAGTCGGCCTGGCCAAAGGTTAGATTAAGACACGTACTTTTGACTAGTATTTTGTGTATGAGTGAACAAACCAAGGTGTTTCATTTGACAACAAGTATTACGATGTGATACGAATTCTACGAGTAAATTTTGTTAACGGCAGCGTTGCAGTATAACAGTCTAAAAACGATCTTTTAAAGCTCATTGCGTAAATGACATTAATTTTGGAATATGTTACTGATCTGCAAAGGATTAAAGGAATCCATCCCCAGAAACAAATTCAAAACGTTATTCTTTCGGAGGACAGCGATATCGGGTTTGAAAAAGTTTCAGTCATGGTTATCATGTCAAAATCGTGTTACCAACAAAAATACTCTCCCTTGTAAGAGTTTTCAGCCGTAACGAACAAGAGGTGTCAGCTTACTTACCGCACTATGTAAGAGAACCTTTCTACTTGACGACACATTTCCTTATTTTCCTCCATGGCCAACAAATTTGGCACTTCATAGCCGGTTGTAAATACTCTAGAGTTACTCGGAAAGAGTGATAATGGTATGTCAACATTTTTTTTAAACTACTCTACCAAGAAGCGTGGGAACAGTTCAAGAGGCAATAAACGTAGACTCTTGCGCAATCTCACAGTTCACTCTCCGCTTTTAAAACGCTTCTGTGATCTTACATTATTGTGAAAAAGATCAGTTCAGAAAGTCTGCATACGAAAAGTACACTTTAATACACTGGAAAAAAAATGTTAAATATGAAGCAGTTTTAGACACCATTTCTTAGTTAAAAACTTAAAAGTGAAAATAAGTAATTTTATTTTATCCGTATTATTTTTATAGAGAAGTACTTTAATCTGCTTTTTAATACCAATATCAAAGAACCAGCCGCATAGTATAACAAGCTTTTGAATTCCGTCCTCATAAAAATCTACCGCCTTGCTATTGACATGCTGAACGTTTAGTTTAATGCTCTTCAATCAACATTTTCGGTCCTCAGCGTATTCTCATTTTCTCAGAACTACGGTACAACGTTGAAGTTACCTTGCTTGTCTTACGCTGACACGTAAAGCGTTGACTGTGAGTTACAAAACCAAATGTTTAGTAGGCGGACCGAAAATTTCTACGAATATGGATTACAAAAGCTACAGTATCTGCCCTAGGTAGAGATTACGTATTAAAGTAGACTGAAGTATAGGTTTTCATATCAAAATAAAATGAAAAAGTACATTATTTTGTTTTAATTGTAAAACGGTACAATTATTCGTTCATGCAATTAAGTTTTTAAAAAATGAGTTTAGTTCCTTAGTGAACCACAGTTGCTTTCAAATACTTTGCATAAAATATTTTCACTGAGCTTAGTAACAATGATATTTTTCTTTCTGAATCTGTTATTGTGTTCTACATGTGATTGGTTACTTTAGGCTTCGATATAAAGGGCTATAGTCATCTAAATTTCAAGGTTCTACAGGAAATAAATATACTTCAATCATTCACTATCTTCTAAACCAGTTATCCGAATTTGTGAACAGGTTTATTTCAAGTAATTGCCGAAATCCCCTTAATTGAGATAAGACCCTCTTCCCATGGTAGGAAATATTTGGATCGCTGCCTCTCTTAACCTTTCGGCTCGACCGAGCCTCACGCCATGTCACGTCTTTTAAATTGCCCGACAATCTGTACCCAAATGTGTGATTGCTCCTTCCTTGGTGCTACAAGGGCACAATCTTTTTCCATCTGCAGTCACGAATAAGCGAAATCTGCAGTTTTTACTTTCGGCAGATCTGAAGTGGAAGATCTCAGATCGAAGAGGTCGACCCTGAGTTAGGAGTATAACATAATCACTTAGGTTTGGACATAATCAATATGTAAGCGTAGACCAAATGGAAGAAAACGTTTCTCACGCCAATCACTCATTTTGGGGCCTAAACTTTTCTTCTGGGGAACGTTTCTAAATCGTGTAAGTTTAAATGTGCCACAATTTACGATAACAAGTGTAAGTTAGCCCTCCAATTTTCTAGGAGGTATGTAAATTGTTGACTTGTATCTGGGAGATTACACAATTGAATTTACAAAATTACCTTTAACTACTTTCGGATCTTAAAGGTGAATAAATTTATATATTTATATATTCAAAACTCAAAAGAGAGTATATATGTATTATTATAAAATTGGTAATTGAACATTGTGTTAAAAATTATAAACATCCATAAGCCTAATTTGATGGAATTCGCCCTAGTTACCTTCTAACCGATTTGATTTCATTCTATTTAAAAATCATCAGTGTTGTGTATAACCAGTGTAACTAATGAACTCAAAATTTTCATCCAGTTGAGATTTTTAAATTCAAACTTCACCAACAAATAAAAACAGTTCGGGTTTGCAAGTTCTTGAGTGTTGGTAATGTGAACAGCTTCATAATAAGAAGTGAGATTCCTATTGCATAAAAATGTTTCTGAATGATTACACACTTATATACTTTTTGGGTTTGGTTTGGTTTGGAGGACTACAAACTATTGATTTGCAACACGAGAGCTTAATAGACCGAAACCTACTTCTTAAAGGCGATTTTGAGCAGCCACGATCATCCAGTCCATTTGAATTTAAAGACTTCCTTAATTAGAGGATCATAATTCAAACCCCTGCTGCAATGGAGCAGCTCCTGTTGGAAACGTTTTAGTCTTTGTGTACAATTTGTTAACAGTGTAACTGCAATACAATTTTTTTTACTTTTAGTGGCAGTTAACAGATGATCTAAACACGAACAAGTTATTTTATGTCCTAACTAATTATATCTATCTCAGTTAGTCAAAGACCGAAGTAGACTGCTATATGTTTGCGTATGTATGTGTATATCCATCCATCTATTTATGTTTCCTGAGATCCCTATAACGACGATAAATTTATTAACTTGCCAGCATTTCAAACTCTTCCGGTAAACATGAAGGTCTAATATTCAAATTTATATTGTGCTTAGAATGAGTGCAAATCATTTCGTTTTTAGATCTTGATGATTTTCGATGTAACTTTAGCATAAATAAAAGTTTAAAAGATGGAGCTTATTTACACTGAATCTATTTAACGGGTAGCTGAGAAAGCCAATGACAAGTTAAATAACTGATATTTCCTCTTTAACATTTATTTAGATCTTTATGTCGATAAATTTTATCTCTTTTCTTTCTCTCTCCAGCACAATTTCATATCACGCCTTAAAGTTTACATGAATGTTGTACTACGTAAAACAAGTTCTTATTTCGTTTTCGAATGGTTTAGACTCTGCAACAATCCACGCTATTTAAGGCAATGGTAGACTTTCAAATTGGATAAAATCGACCGAAAATTCGAATTTTCGATTTTTTCGAATAGTGAAACAATATATCATTAGAAATACGGATCAAAAAGAATTTTTACATTCCCATCATTTTATCATTACTGGGCATAGCATTTATAACTTCAAATGCTGTTTACTCAGAAGTAAAATTTTCATGTATCACAAATGTTTGGCCGAACGATGGCCGAATGGTTAGGGTGCTGACCTTCTGAACCTTAGTTCGTGGGTTCGAATCCCACTATGGCATGGATGTTCATAGCCGTTCGGAATCGGCTTTAAGCAGTAGGTTTAGGTCTCATTAGCCCTCGTGTTGCAAAAAATTGACCGCAGCACTCCAAAACCAAAACCGAATCACAAATGTTTAAAGTACTCCCGGCGCATTGGAAATAGATCATTGTCTCTGAAATTCCAGTATTATTTACGTTAGAGTTTATAAAACAAAGTCTAGTTGAAACGGTTATGTTTTGAAGCCTATAATATGTTAGTTATGTATTTTAATTAACCGCTATAGCTGTTTATTTTGCAAAATATGGGTATCATCATCATAATTATTTTTTTCTCTTTATATTTTCTATGAATGTTTATAGAAACAACTACATTTTTTTGTAAAGTCTATAAGGTATACTTAAAATTTTTTTATAATATTTTATGCAAAATTGATGTGCCTGGAGCATTTTCAATTAAGCTAATTATGAAACAATAACTAATAACTCCAAAACTTATTAATATTTTGCCTTGAAATTTTTAAAATATTTATATATCAATAGTACTAATAACATAGTCAATCTTCAAGGAAATTCATTTAAAAGAAAAAAAGTTTGCTCTAAAGATCCACTGTTTCCTTAAAAAAAAACAATAGAGTCAGGAAAAAGTCTAAGAAAAAATATAGTCGTCCACCAGATTTTCTTAGTCAGTCGAATGGATATGGAAAGAAATACAAATTAGTGATTCAGTTACTGTTAAATTTAAATCATTCTACTCTATAAACCGAGATTCCTATTGCACGGCCGAACGATGGCCGATTGGTTAGGGTGCTGGCCTTCGGTGCCGGAGATCGTGGGTTCGAATCCCACTGTAGCATGGATGTTCGTAGCCGTTTGGAATCGGCTTTAAGCTGTAGGTCCCGGTCTCATTAGCCCTCGTGTTGCAGAAAGTAGACCGTGGCACTCCAAACAACACCAAACCAAACCTATTGCATTACGAACTGGAAATAAAAATTGGGGAATATTATTTAGCCACTTATATGGATAATTGTATGTATATAATATATGTACACATCTTTAGTGTTGATCTACAATCAACTGGTGAAATATCCAAATAGTGGCAAAATGGGTAGAGTGCTGCTATTCGGCACCTGAGTTTGATGGTTTTGATCCCACTGCTGGCATGGCTGTTCACGGACATTCAGAACTTCCTTTAAATGTGACATATATGTATATATCTTTAGTGTTGATCTACAATCAACTGGTGGAATAGCCAAATAGTGGTAAAATGGGTAGGGTGCTGCAATTGGGCACCGGAACTGATGGTTTAATCCCACTGCTGGCATGGCTGTTCACGGCAATTCAGAACTTCCTTTAAATGTGACATATATGTATATATCTTTAGTGTTGATCTACAATCAACTGGTGGAATAGCCAAATAGTGGTAAAATGGGTAGGGTGCTGCAATTGGGCACCGGAACTGATGGTTTAATCCCACTGCTGGCATGGCTGTTCACGGCCATTCAGAACTTGCTTTAAGTATCTTTGTCTCAATATCCCTAGTGTATCAAAAAGTAGACGCCCAACAAATAGTGCAAAAAAACTTCATAAAACGAAGTGTATACTATTTTATAAACATATTCAAATATCAGAAAAACCTTGCTACATTGCTTGTCTAAATTTATTCCAAATTACACAAATTCTGTGTTGATTAAATAACAAATTAAAATTTCTAAGTGAATTCACCAGAAAGATTCATTTATATAGCTTTTTTCTCTGGTAATTAATTGCTAATCTTTATGAATTCAAATTAGAAAACTCAATTTCACACCGGCATGTAAAGAATTATCTTGCATTTTAAAATACACGAAGCTACGACATGAAAACGAATCAATTTTCAAAAGTGCCGTAAAATTTTAAACTCCGATAATTAAACAAACATGCATATTGCCATTTACTTTACCTGTTAGCGATATTTAATCTCGTATTTACACAGTTGTTTGCTTGCAAATATCCAAACTAGATTCGTCGTAAATATATATTAACGGATTTCCTCCACGAAAAACATTATCGTTAAAAGAAGCCCATTATAATTATCTAAATATGTAGCATATAAAAGCCGGTTGTTCGACAAGGCCGAGTTAAAATTTTAGCAAAGTATAGTATCGAAGAATGCATTGCGTAGAAAATGATCCCGAATTTTATTGGTATTTCAAAATTTAAACTACTTCAAAGCATAACTCTTTAGGTGCCATTCTGGAAAGTAAACATTAGTTCTTTAATTAGCATATAAATTTGATTTCCTTGTTTTTGGCACAGCACGGTACGTGAATTCAGCTACAATTGAGTTGTTCTTTCAAATTTATTATTTTATTCCCGAATCTATAAGTCATGATATAGGAGAGTGTATATATATATATATATATATATATATATATATATATATACGTATATATATATATATATATATATATATATATATATATATATATATATATATATATATATATATATATATATATATATACGTATATATACATATATATATATATATACATATATATATATATATATATATATATATATATAATATATATATATATATATATATATATATATATATATATATATATATATATATATATATATATATATATATATATATATATATATATATATATATATGTTGATTTGAAGTAAAATGTCCAGAACGAAATCAATAATATGAGGACTTGTATTACATTGACAAGTAGCTGCGGATGGTAGGCGACAGCAAAAACAGCTTATGTTCAGTGACAGGACATTATGGCATATCAACATGCAATTTCCATCTATCACAGATTTTATTTTATTTAATGCTGGCACCAACTTTTCTTTAATTCCACATAAATTATGATTGTGGTCAGTCATTTCTCGATAACAAAATAATTTGTTATTGCTTATTCAACAGTCTACATATATCAGTGGGTGTGTATATTACATATATGTACCCATGTCAAAAATTATCTTTACATGCTTAAAATCAAGGGTTTCTCAGAAACTATGAACTATAGTTTTCTAAATTTTTTTGGCATTTGATATAAAACTGTAGCACACAATTACAAAGGAAAAATATTAAGAGCACTTCATGTAATATATATGTAACATGAAACAACAAAAAATGGTAATAAAATGTGACAAAGACAGTTCAGATAAAGAATAACTCAGAAAAAAAGTATTTACAAAATTAATATGGGAGACAACGTCTCTCGCGTCCGCGGCCACGAGCTCAAGCTGTACGTGTCCTCCGGGTAGTGCTAAATGAGAGACAACCTCAGGGCTATACATCCTTTAGGTACACACGGGTGTCATGAACCCAGGGTTCACTCGAGTGATCTTTCTCCAGTGTCTTCCAGTAGACCAGAACTTGCTTCGTAGTGCTTGTTCCTTACTGGAGTTAACCAAAGTAAGCTTCGAACCATGACCTACCTTGCGTAGGTCAACTTCAGCTTTATAGCTGTCGTGGTTTCTGTTGTGGTGACTGGTCTTCAGTTTGTTGCTACTTAACCCCTTCCGGTATGATTTAATAATGAAAACCTGTGCATGAAATAACCATTTAATTTTTGTTTAAAAAACTTGTTTCATTTTACAATTCTTACATATTCTTAATTAAAATCCACTTTTTACATAGTGTTAAATAATATCAGAAACAGTAAAATTAAGAAAATATCAAAGCAAAACATTAATAAGGTATACAGATAATAGTCTTCAAGCTAGTGGTACTTTTCAAAACAAAGTGCAAAGGAATTCTTAATTGTTTACACCTCCAAGTAGTCTCACTTTTAATTTGATTCTTGTAACAAACACGGCATTTCTTAGTAGGTTTTCTTTTATTCTGACTCATTAATTTGGCAATGACTTGTACCAAGTAAACAATATGCAATAGTGACTTGTGATTTTCACAAGTGATAAAAGTGTTGCCAAATTCAGTACACTAGAAATTTTAAACTAAATTAATTACCATATTTAACAGTAACTTTAATCGCATGACGAGTGTAGCTCGTCATTGTGCGGTATGGAATGAAAAACAAATGACGAGCTAGACTCGTCATTTTACCGGAAGGGGTTGAGTCTTAGAGACGGTCCAGCGTAAGAATTGTTCTTACAAAATTAATATGAAACGGGATTTCCCTCGATGTATGCACGCAAATCAACTTTGCTTCAACTCATAATTACTAGAAAACTATTAAAAACTCTGCCAATGCTGAGTGCCTTTGATAGGCAGTCAGTAATCGCTAATAAATTATATTTTGATTTTTAAAACACTTTAATTACATTGTTTAAAGGCGGGGAGAAATTTCTTTCTACTTTCATATTCAAACAAATGCAGAAATTATGTTTTCTAGTTAAAATGCATTTTGTTTTAAAAAAAGTCTTATGTTTTTTTATAAATCTTACACAGAATTAACAGAAAAACAAAAGGTTTTTTTTTAACCAAAAACTAACTTTATTGTTTGAAAAAATGCCTTAGAAAAATTCCATACAAAAAAAAAAAAATGAGAAATATACTCTACTGAATTAGATAAAAGCTCATGAATATTAACAGTTGTTTACACATAATGACAATGCAATATTCATCTGAAAAAAAGTTTTGTTACAGTAAAAGAAAACTTAATACTTATTTGTGGGTTGAAGTATTTGCCCTTTCAGACAGACATTATCGGCGTTTTTATAGCCTGCGAAATAATTATTTTTACATAATCGATCGCAGCCATCAGATCATTACTAATTCAGTCTAGAGGTTATTATGAGAAAGACTTAATGTCGGATGTGCAATGACGCTATAATAATAGGAAAGTGCAAATGGATTATAGTAATATGTGAAATGTGTAGAGCATAAATCATGCTCTTATACTTATTCATCGAGACAGAAATTTATATTTGTTATATCAATAAAGGTAAAAATGTTAATGAATTAAAGTGCAGCGAGTATCAAGTAGTATATATCATAAATGTATGTCAATATTTCCTACCATGAGATGAACACCCGTGTTACAGATCTATAATAAGTCCAAAAATGAATTTAACTTATATATTGGGTTGAACGAATGGATAGGGCGCTGTTCTTCGGCACCGAAGTCGGTATCCCATTTTTTGCATATATATTCGTAGCTGTTTGGAATTGACGTTCAGCAGTCTGATTAGTCACCATGTTCCAAAACAATACACGGTAGCGTTCCAAACCAACCAACTAATCATACAGCATGATCTTTACAAGACGGGTTGTTGCAGTCTTGCAACATTGTCATTAATAATGTTGCATCGTAGAATTTTTTCCCAAAACAGCTGTGCAAAATTTAAAGTAGCATTCATGGTCGGATAGAATGCACATTATATTATTGTTTAAAGAAAGTTTGTATTTGTTAAATTTTCATAAAGAAAAGGGAGGTGATAGAAATAAAATTCTAAAAAAGACAGTTTCAAATTCCTTATATCAAGCTATTTTTTTCACAAAATAATTTGAAATATATATAAATGTTTTGTATTTTTTATTCCTAAAAAATGCTCTTTAAAATTTTCCATTTTTATTTTAATTTTTTAAAATTTCATTACTTATTACAAATAAGGTATTTAACATTTGGAAAAATAATTTTTATAGGATCCGGGTATACCAAATGAATTTCAAACTCTCTCAAGAAATGACTTTCTAGAAAAAAGCATGTTGTCGCTACCAAAAAAAAATAGCTTAAAGATTAAAAATAATCAAAGTGGTGTTAGTTAGAAGGTACACTAAACAGGTTTTAATAGTTTTTTATTAAAATGACTATCGTAAGTACAGCTATGAATTTGGCTGCTAAAAGGTTGTCAAATTTCTTCACTAAAAAACCTACCTTAGAAATGAATATAGTCAATCCATAACAGAAGCAAGGAGGTTGAAGAATCAACGTACAGCTAGGAAGAGTTACATTAAACTGTTGTCTATATTTTAACAGAACTATAGTTACTTTTTAAATTCAAGAAATTGCTCCAAAATGCAAGACAAATGAATGAAAATTCAAATAAAAGCACCGACAATTGTTGTTGTTGTTTCTCATGCCACTTGGACAAACCAAGCACGATTGAGACTGCAGGCTCTCTTATTAAGGCCAAGGGGTGCGCCTTTCGTTTTAATGAGCACCATTAAGGTGAAAGAAAGACTTCGCTCAAGTAGGTACTCGTAATTTTGAAGCAGGGACCAAGCAGAAGACGTATAGACATACCCTGCCACCCTCAGATGTATTAATTGAGAAATTGGAGGACATTTTGACCACGGACACATTTTACGTGCCCCAGTCACATTTAACGAACACGCCGGATCTTAATCCTCTCGGATTCCGAACCCGCAACATTTCAGTAACGACATCGTTGCCTTTGCCGACTGAGCTACCGCTGCTTGCCATGACAATGAACACCCTTTGATCTTCCATGGTACGACTATCATATGCACAACTAGAAACAGGTACACTAAATGATTTTAACATTAGACTTCCCAAGGAACTCATTTTGATTGTTTTTTAATTTCAATTAGAAAAACAATTATGCATATAATGACACAATTTCTTAGAATTTTGTGACATTTTGTACAGCATATAAATGCGTTTAATATGTTGCACAAAGAGTTACAAAATTCTAAGAAATTGTGTTATTATATACATAATTGATTTTCTAATTGAAATTAAAAAGTAGTCAAAATGATTTCCTTTGGCATTCTAGTGTTACCGATTTTGTTCATTAAATTTCTATCTATCTTATGCACTCCTAGGAGATGGTTTAGCCCTTGTGTTGCAAAAAATAGACCGTAGCACTCCAAACCAAACCAAACCTAGGAGAGGGTTATCCAACTTACTTTCATGAAATGACTATCCTAAAAAGATATGGCACTAAGAGAAGATACTCTAAAAGGATAAACCTCTTTCTATCCTGAATTTGCTTCCTAATTATAAGTATTTAATCTTAGAGACAGAGTGTTAAAATTTTAAAGTATATAACAAAGTAAATGATTATCTATTTTTATGATATTGTTACGCAAACAGCTCTGGAAGAATAAGGTAGAATATTTTAGTTACTTCTAGAATTAACTAAAAAAGTGTTAGAAATAAATTAAAACAGCAGGAACACTTCTGTTGTGATTTGAACCGGTGCACTCTCGTTTCGAAGTTTGACGCGATAGAGACCGTTCCACGGAATACTTCACTGGAGACGGCTTTAAACCGCATTATGACTATACAGCCATTATAAACTAAATTGTTATCAGTTTTTCACATATTAAGTTCTTACCTGTAATGTGGGTGTACTTATTACAAAATATAGACAGGATCTATTGATTACTATAAAATGGTTGCCTTCTTTCTTTCAAGTACTATACAGATATATGTATCTTTATACATAAATTCTTTCCGTGTGTTTGTAATAGCACACCTCCTAAACGGCTGGATTCGTTTTGATGAAATTTTCTGTATGTAATAAATTTGATTCAAGAATGGTTTAGATTCACAAGTTGATCCAATGGAAAATATTTTAATAAAAAATCCAAAATTGCGCGCTTATTGAGATTATTATAATGCCACTTGAAACCCTTTACTGCCAATGTATGTGTAGCGCAATGGTCGACTCGACGGATTTCAGTACAAGAAATCCCAGGATTGAATCTCCGTAAAGGCAATGTGGTAATTTCAATTTAATTTTCTCACGTTTGTGAAGACTGTACGCGTGGTGACGTCGAGTATTTTTAAAGTAATTTTTTTCCGTATTTTCCATCAAAACGGACCAATTTATAATTTATTTAAAAACATTTTACAGTTTTTGCATTTTCAGCTTTAAAACAGGACAACGTCTGTCGAATCGTCTAATTTATGTCTATATATCTATATCTATCTCTCTCTATATATATAAACTAAATTAAAATAATATAAGAGACCATTTCAAATTCATATCAACCTTCTTGCAACATTCTTAATGAATACAGAATGAAAATAATTAGAGTTATAATTTATTTCTGAAAAGATGCCATAAACATTTTACCATTTATATAATAAACTTGCAATCGAAAAAAGCTTAAATAAAAACAATCAATGCTCTCCGCTTTAAAAATTGTTTTCAATTTAAATTCATTACCTAAGTTTGAAATAAAATCTAATTAAGTGTAAATCCAGTCAATTAAATTGAATTGAGTAGAATATTTTTCAGCGGGCATTTTCAGGATCTTCGCAATTTGTGATAATAGCAAAAGCTGCACTATTACATTCAAATACATCGCATGGGAAATTTTATTTATCATTTAAGGATATAGTTAAGTTGTGTTTTAGAGAATGACGCAAATTAATATTTAGTTCATAATATATAACATAAAAATACACTGGATAAATTTTTTATTCTTTTCAAAATTAAAACAGGGAATTAATTGTTTGAATAAAAGGTAAAATGTGTATTTGTTTATTCGATTATGCAAGTAACGATAAGCAACTATGACACTTAATTAAATACTAAGTTTGTACAACAAAAAAAAATCTTATGTTTATATTTTAATAAATAAGATATATTTTAAACGATGGTTTTAATTTATTGAAATTTGCTTAATTAATATAAATTTTATGTTTCTCTCAAAATGTATGTTCAATTTTGAAAAATGCATTCCTTTGCTCCATAACCGTTCGTCTTAGACATAAAATTCAAATTACGAAATGTTTCAAATAGAACAACATTCATTTTATGTATTTTTAAATTTAAAAATTCAATGTTGAGTAAAATCACAAAATTTTAATTTTTATATACTTTTTCTAACTTTATATTTAGTAAAAATGTGAAACTCGTCTTTAGAAACGTAACGGATAAAGTATATCTGTTCCAAAAACTGACCGAGATGTTTAACATAAAAATTTCAATATTTTTCTTATGTAATCAGGGATAGATGGAGAGATTAAATTCAATAATTTAAGGTTGAAATCAGGTTTACCATTCCTTAGCTGCGAAACGAGGGGATTGCTCCGTTAAACGGAGGGTGTGTCCATGGTACAGTAGATATTGTAACGTATTTAGCACCTAGACTAGAGTAGACAGGTGATCAGGGAAATCCAACAAGACAAAGAGTACAATTAAATTTCTTTTATTAAAGTCATCTTAGATGAAATGGGTATATATAATTGATATACAATAATCCCCAGGATGGAGCTCTTCTAAATCCAATATCGGATGTAGAAATTCATTCTTCTTCCGCTACTTATCGTCAAGATGACGTTGATGGCTTCTGAATACTTTTCCGGCAACTTGGTCACAAAAGGAAGAGAAATTTTCTCTTTTTAGACTGTGGTGGTCTAAGAATCAGAACTTGGTTTAGACCCAGCCCGAAGTCCGCAAAAACTAAGACTACTGTCAACTCACACCAAAACGTTCCTCTCCCTAGATGAGTGGACCTGTCGCTTTCCAATCGACACCAGGTTTCACAAAACCCAAAAAGCCCTCAAAAGCTGGTTTACTTCCACTTTTGAATATTCTGAAGTGAAGCCGGATGAGATTGTTATTTTTAATTTTACGGCACCCTCACACACTGGAGTGTTTAGGTGAGTCATCGACATGCCTCAATGTTAATTTCTATCGGCATGACCCCATTATGTTATAGTGTCACAAACCTAGACTTCATGTCTCCACGTCATTGTTACGACGGTCACACCTGCTTGAGACGAAAAGGTAAAAACACACTGATCTCCTCAGATGTTCCGGTTAATAAGTCGGCCATAGTATTTCGAGACATAAATCGCAATATGCACTGTATTTTTCAGTAAAATATGCTTTTAAACATATTTCCCTACTGCCATCACAGGGTTATTGCAACCTGATTTCAGTCTGGAATTATTGTAAGTAATATATTAACCTACCATCCAACGTAAAAAAAGTCTTTTAATTTTCACACGTTTTGAATTTAAATATCTGTTAATTTTTCAAAAGTAAATGCTAAATTTTTGTGCTACGGTTTCTGATGCCCGTTTCAAATTTTGGAAAATATAATGATAGGCCATGGGAAGCTCATAAAAATTTTAGATTTCGTAATTTACGCAACATTGAATTTTTAAACTTTAAACTACTATAAAATGAGTGCTTATTCCATCTGAAACATTTTTGTACCTCGAAGTATACGACATGCAATTGAGGATAAAATAGTTATCTGAAAATTTGACTATTCACTCTATATAAGCATGTATTATGAAAACATTTTTAAGATGGTAAAAAGTTTATGACTTATATATCATTTTAAATATTTTAATTATTTCAATCAGAATCAGAAAATAACCCTATATTATTTGAAAAATATCAGTTAACAAAATATTCTCCGTAAAACAACGCTTCATACGAAAACACTCACAGATTTTCTTGCTACTAAATCACTACTCTAATATTTACCGGCACTTTTGAATGACAAAGTCTTCGCTTGTGTTAAATCATACGATAGGAGGGCTAAAGAGGGTGATTACCACGGTTGTTTCCTCGTAATGGCAGAGGGACGTTTCTCGAATGATGGATTCGACATAAAATATAGATTGCACACTTCACTTTGCACGCTGTGTTTTAAATCAAATCCATCACCCTCGGGTGAAAGAAAGGGAAAGAGATCAATGGGGGGGGGTATAATTTATCTCCAGAACAGCAGAAATTTTTCGTTTGCACAAAGCTCGATGAATTGAGCATTGGGGACTGCCCGGCTGCTCTTACATTTTTCATTTCTAAAGGAAACTCGATTACCATGAGCATTTTTTTAAATTTAAGCTTACTTTATTAAGGAATCCTAGAACTGTTAAACATAACAATCCTATGGTTTTTTTAATAATACTTTATGACTTTCAATAACTTTTATTTTATTTCATAATAAAAGTTTTTTCGTAGATATCTATTACATACCTCATTAATAAACTAACCTTAAATACTAATAAAACGATGCAAAATATTTTTTAAAAAATATATACATATGACTTGATTTTTTTTTTTGTTCGTTAAAACTATTTTCATTTGAGCGCATGTTTTAAAAAATATTTTGCAATCAAATGTTAAATTTTAAATTTTATATGAAGTATATACTTGTAAAATTGAATCTAACTGAAAAAAAAAACTTAAGTTTAAACTCATTTTATATTTTTAAAACATGTTTATAGTTTTACCCCTTTTTCAGCGTCATTTAGACACGCAGTTACCTCTCTAAAATAAAAAGATATTACTTTCATAGCAATGCTTTTAGTTTAATTGCATATAATCATTATACTGAATAGCTGAAAATTTTGTGCTAAAATATTAACACTAGGTTTACAGGACGCCTCATTTTGACTCATTTTGAATTTTATAAGGAAAATCACAAATCTTTTTGCATTTTTATTTTATCTCTTGTACTGACTTTATCCATGGAAAGAGGTAAATACGAACCGCATCCAGAAAGTAAAACTCCCTATTTAAAGGAAAAAAAGAACTCACACTTTCACGGACATATTTATTGGCAACAAGTACAGCAATGTTTCAGCTATTTTTCAACATAGTCACCACCAGAATTGAGACACTTGTAGTATTGTGGGATCAACTTTTGTATACCTCTTTCGTAGAACTCTGCCGCCTGTGAATAACCTTCCTGTCCCAAACACCGTGCACATCCCTTTCCTTACCGACAGCGTCTGTTTGAATTTGGTCCTGACTGAAGATCCACTATGATGCCAATGCATTGACTGATGCTTGGTGGAGTAAACTGGGAAATCGAAGTCTCATTACCCGTGACAATTCTGTCGAGGAACTCGTCGCCGTCGTCTTGATACCTTAGCAGAAATATCAGTGCTGCTCCTAAGAGTTGAATTTTGTGTTCGCATGTCAGTTTCGGCTCACAAACCTGACGAACTTCAATTGGCGGAATGCTTTGTGCATTCAAGATCACCGACCGAATTTTGCAGGCGGCGGGAGAAGGTATGAGAGTTTCCATTTCGGACCACTGCTATCCGCTATTGGCACGAATCGGGACTTGTCCAGATAGCATATGATTGATACGTCATAGATCTGTTACGCACGCGTAATTGACACGGCTAATTACGTTTACTTTAATGAGGAAAACATAGGGAAACTAACTTTCTGGATGCGACTTGTATATATTAAAGTCTATTTTCTTTAAAAATGTTAAAATATTTAATTTTTCTATGTGGTATACCTATCTCTACAGATATGAGTTAATTTGACGCGATCGTTATGTAGACAAAATTTTTACTAAATTAAGTCTTCTCATGCAAACATTACAATAATAATAAATACTAACATACCTACAATAATTCGATGCGTTATCCGATATTGCTATCTTAAATGAAACAGGTAATAAGCAACAGCAGAAAGAACGAAACACAGAATGTCAATTGAAGTCAGAGTGTGAACAGATTTTGAAGGTTTTAGTTTGCCTGGTTCGAGTGATGAAAAAATAAATACTAGAATATTTTTTTAACTAGTAATCTTATTGTGAACCTCAATATTATTTCACATTTTCACTTTTTACTTATAGTGTCTAATTATATTGCTTTCTGAGTGTTGTTATATGTATCCCTTCATGCATTAAATTGGTGCGTGTTCGTAGAGATAGGTATATAAGAAACGCCCGTAAACCTAGTGTTAAATAAGTTTTGAAAAATCTTGAGCGCAACATTAAAAATTTGCATTCTGAGAAAAATCAATTTTAAGTAATAACTTAACAGCTGCCCAACACTAGAGTGCCTTTTTATTTTTTAAATCACAACTTTTAAATTAAGCGGAATTTTTAATGCTGTTTTTATATTCTTAGAACTACACAATATATAGCATTTTTTAAATCAAAAATTTTGCAGGCTTAAGGATTCTGAGACCTCTTAAATATTCCTCATCTCCTAAATTGATATTATTACAAATGTAGATTTTGAAAAAGAAAAAAATTCTTTGTGTAGTTTTAAAAATTTAAGTTTTTTAGAAAATTTAAGAAATTTTAAAATATTTTCTTCTCATTTAATTTTTAATATTTAATATTTTATGATCATTAACTTTTGCATTAACAAAGCTATTTATAACTTTCAGACTAAATTTTGAATTAAACGATTGTTTCTAGGGGAAAAATAAAACGTTAATTTATAAATAATAATTCATAAAAAATGAACCCTTTCATATTTTTATTCTAAAAAATTCTTCAATTTATCATAAAATCCATCTGTGATTCTCTTAAAACATTTTTAAATATGTATAAAATATCAAATAATTTGATATACTATATTTTTAAATATAGATCTAACATGTTTGTGGACAAATAACTTATTAATATTCATTCAACCAATTTGATTTCATTTTTTTGTGTACGTGACCACATAGATGCACAGACTACCGAATTTTATAAATGGAATTCAGCCACATAACTGTAAATAGCATATGTAACATATGATGTAACATATGCATAGACAGACATTCAAAAATCTTTTTCCGAATTTAGGTTCCAATTATTGATTTTCATATACAGCTTCGTAAACAGGTTATTTTTATAATAGGGGACAACTGAAATACTTTTCTTTAATTTTCCCCTTCAAACAGGGGCCTAAAGTCCGAAAAATGTCTTTGAAGAAATATAAACTTATTACATACATATTTTAACCACATGTTTTGTATTTATATAAGCCGCTATATATACATGCATGGAATAACTTCTTTTCGTTTTATATTTTAAATATCATTCTGGTCATTCAAACAACACATACTGAATTCTTTTATCGTGCTATCCAATCCGTAAATTTGAATCAGATTATAACAGGTATAGGCAAATATTTTTCAAATCAGGATATGAAACAAAAGATAAAAATTGAACTAGCCAATACATCGCTCGTTACTTAGCATTTTAGCAATTTTAAAAAGTATTTAAAACCCAATCATCTTTAAGATCCTAGAAATCTCGGAATAATTTGTTTTTTCATACTCCTCTAAAAATATTTTAACAATTTTTCTGAATCAAGTTTAGAAACACGCTGAATAATTACCATTAGTCACAGATCTATGGTTCATCGTCAATTAAAATTAAATAAGTAATATTTCAAGGAGAAATACACTGTTGGACCATTAAAATATAAAATGCGAGGTCTAAATTCATCTATATTGAATTCTACTAGTTAATCGAATAAAAATTCTCGCATATTTCAAAATTAAAAAAAATAACTGCAAATTGACCCGAAGCCACTATTAATACATATACTTAACCAGAATGGAAAGTGGTTAGTACTCCCTTTTGTGTTTAGAAAATCATTTTCCTTTCCTTAATTTATTTTATTATACTACCATATAGCCCGTCATATGAAGGGATCAGTAAAATTTTTAATTTTGCAAAATTTTAGAGTACCTTATGAAGTAGGTAAAAAATGGTTTCTTTTTTGGCTGAGAATTATCTGGTACACTCTCAATAATTTGTTTATTTTCATATTCCCCTAAAGTATCCCGATACTGTGAATGCAGTTTAGAATCCCTTTGAATTCATTTAGTCAAACCGTATTGTTCTGTATTAAAAAGAAATATACAAACGAACAAACTTCTTAATTTTCAAAGATATATGACTTAAACGATAGATATTTATTAGTCCGTGAAATAGACTCCTAGACTTTTCTGAAAAGAATTTTTTGTTAATATATGCGATAAAATTTTCATTGCAACAAAAGGTAATCGATCATTAAATTTAAAATTATCACTATATACCTAATCTATTATTTAAGCCAAATATAAAAGAAAATTATTTACGTAATATCTAAGCTCAGTGATAAAACGTACGAAAATAATGCAAACGATATTTAAATAATTTAAAATAAGAAATGATTAAATGAGATGGTTAAAGGAATGACGTCATAAGGATAGAAAAAAATGTTATTTTTAACTATTTATTATGTGATAAATTGATAAATTTAATCACCTGTTCTTAACGGGGGAAAATAGGGCTCAAAATAATGGCATTAAATTCTCGAAAAGGGAGGAAAGGGTAGATTTCGAACGTTTTAAGGACGACAGTATTTTTCACTGTGATCTGAAGCATATTTATCTCAATTTATTTTAGATTCGGATTTATAGTTTAGGAGAAGATAAACTTTACTCGCTTTGAATTTTGCTAACCCTAACTCATGAAGAATACAATGTGGATGCCTCTATCCATTCGAGGTCCAACGGCTTCATAAATTCGAGGACAGACGGACAGATAACTTAGATTATTATTATATAGGGGATTAATATGATTTTTATTAATTTAACACAGCCTGGAGTTTGTGTGTACCTGAATTACAAAAGATGATTTTCAGAATCTTATTTTCTGTAAAAGCGTTTATCCTATAAGTGTTTTCACCTCGAATTTTGTCTTTAGGATGCAGCACAAGTCTTCGGTTATCTGTAAAATACTTCGCTAATATGACTCGGGGAGGGAGGGGGGGAACAAATGCCCGTAACCAGTTAATCAGAGCGCCAAATTCTTTGCCAAAAGACTTGTCCCGTATACGTGAAGAGGCCTAATAGCGCGATAAGGAAGCCTCTTTCTGCGCACTACACTGAATACGAATGGGTGACATTCTCTTTTTCTTCCCTTTCGAAATACCGATGTTTAAGTAAGTCCTTCCAGATTACTCGCAACCGCGGCTAAGAAAAATATTGTTTTAGATGAAAGAAAGGATGATTGATACATACACTTATCTTGCTTAGGCGTATGTTGGCGGAGATAATTTAGAGTAAAATAAACAGCGTCCCCCTGCCGAGGTGTAAGAATAATAAAAATAAAATAACCTGGATTAGAGTAATGACTCCGGTGACCTCGTTGAACGGTAAAAATACCTTTAGGACTTTCTCACAGCGAAATTTTTTTGAAAAGAACCCACTCGATTATTACACTAAATAAAACAAATCCTTATGAAAATTTTCGAATGTATTAAAATAGAAGACATTTTTATTAATTCCCAGATCACTGCTTTGTGGTTAAAAGGAGAAAATTTGAAGTTGTTACGTCATGCATTAAAGCAGAGACGTTGGCAGGGGGGCAGGGAGCCTCAATTTTTGTTAGGTACATGTGTATACCCACAAACACATATGTGTGTACTAACAAAGCAGGTAGCATTTAATAAAAAAATTAATTTCATTTTTTCTCCTATAAATTATTTTTTTTTAATTTAGAGGAAGATAGAATGTTGGGGTAATCATTCCCACACTCCCCCTTTCTCTCCTCCTTCCAAGTGCAACAGCCAACTTGGGAGCCAAATCCTACGGTACCAATCTCCGGTTTCAAGACCAAGGGCACTGGGGTGCGAAGCATATGTCCTGGTTAGGTGGTCAAACTTATGCGGAACTCCGAGTGTTTAGTTCCCACGCAAGTTTGATCTTAAGTTTCTCAACTCATTGATAGTATGAAAGGATGAGTCAAACTTGCCCGGGGATCGAACCTCACACCTGCGTCGTGTTAGCGCGGAGCTCTTCCCCAACGCCACTTGGCATCCCCCCTTTCTTTGGATACTATATAATTTTGATCATGCATCATGCAATTAAATGTTTTTAAATGTGTATAATAAGTTTATACAAGGAAGTCCTGTGGTAGACAGAATGCTTTTTCAATATTTCACATTAAAATGAAAGATAAGTACAACGTAAATTTATTTTAATAAGAAAATTTTTATGTACAGATACCAAACTTTTAATTTGCAGATGATGCTTTTCTTTCATATACATTCTGTGTACAGTTTTTAAAAGAATATATTTTTAGAATTTTTTCTTATACTTACCTAAATAACCCATATCTCCTTAAGTGGTCGCAATGCGTTCTCAAGTTAAAAATTCTATGTTATAGTGGTTTATTTTTAATTCACTGTAAAGTAAAACTTTTTGCTCTTCTAACGAAATCTACCTACTCGGGAAATACTTTTGAAAAGTTGGAAACTAAAATTTTATATCAAATAACACTAATCATCTTTTCTATTCTGTGACATAATAAATTTAGTCTATAACATAATAAATTTTAGCTTTTGAAAATTTTCCTTTTCTTAGCAGTTTTTAAATATTTTTAGATATTTAAACATACATTTACAGTTTTTGTTTATATAATAAAAAACACATTTTACTTAAATGTCATACAAAATATGTCTTTCTAAAAAACACATTTCAAAATTTATCAACTGAGTAAAAAAAATTTACCTTTGTTAAAGACATGTTACTTTAAAATACATTGTACTTCAAATGATAAAACACATTTTACTTAAATGTCATACAAAATATGTCTTTCTAAAAAACGCATTTCAAATTTTATCTACTGAGTAAAAAAATTACGTTTGTTAAAAACAGGTTATTTAAAAAAAATATACTACTTCAAATAATGAAATTAAGTATTTTTTTAAAAGTTAAAGTGTTATTAAACAATTTACAAATATTCATTCTAAAAGTAGCAGATCATTTTATTTTGTGATAATTAGACTTGGCTTGGTTGGGAGTGCTACGATCTACTTTTTGCAACTAGAGGGCTAATGAGACAGGAACCTAGAGCTTAAAGACGATTCCGAACGGCTACGAACTTCCATGCTACAGTGGGATTCGAGCCCACGAACACCGGGACCGAAGGCCAGCACCCTAACCAATCGGTCATCGTTCGGTTTTGTAATAATTCGAAAAAGGCTTTTATGAAGAAAATTTTAGTCTCAAAAACTACTGTGCCTGCTAAAAATAATGATATAAAAACAATTTGATCATATATGTGTTCTTTGAACTTAAAGTTTCTGAAAAAATAATAATCACTTTGACAATCTGAAAAGGTCGTGTACATCTTAAACTGTTCATTTTACTAATAATCTTCGATTAAATCGCTTTTATCTTGCTTAAAACAAATAAAGAAATCCAGCAAAAGTCAATTATCTTCTTCTTAGATAATACGATGTGTCATAAAGCACGCCAAGAAAAATAATCTCTATTTAATTCTAAGAGGAAATTGTTTTTCTGCGAAGGGCATTCCATTGGAGTCATTTATTTGTCGGATCCAATTTAATGAATGAAATAGGAAGACTGGCGGAAACAAGAGTTATTATCTGTCACACCATCCAGCTAAATTCCATTTTAAGTGGATGTCACAGAAAGACATTTCGCTAATTGAGTGATAAGATTTCTGATTTCTGGACAGAATACGAATGGCGTGTGCACGACCTGACGGAATGTTGTTAAAGGGAATAATTCCCATTTAGGGATTATTTTTTTTCAAATGTGAGGCACTTGTCTTTATTAGCTTTTTACCATATAATTCGCTCATTTTTGTTGCCCATTTTATTACGGGAATAACCCTATAATTAGGCAACATCGCTCCCTGTGAGGGAAAAACAAAAATACATCTAAGGCTTACTCGGGTATCGAACCCAAAATTATTGGGTGGAATCACAGTACGATAACAACTATACAATCTGGGCAACAAAAAAATAAAAATTATGAATCTGAATTAATTGACTGTGAGACAAATTGAAAAGACATTTAAAATGTTAAGATATTGTACTGCAGATCAATGCAGCATTATCTGAATTTGGAAATAATTGTTTTACATCCTTTGTAGACTCTTTAAGATATTAAACTAAATTAGACCACGAGGTAAATTTATTATTCCTGTTTCATTCTTAAAATAAAATTTCTATCAAACAAAAGAAGCGACTACTTTTAATAAGACTATTTTCAATTTATACTTTGTTTTTGTACTGCAGATCAATGCAGCATTATCTGAATTTGGAAATAATTGTTTTACATCCTTTGTAGACTCTTTAAGATATTAAACTAAATTAGACCACGAGGTAAATTTATTATTCCTTTTTCATTCTTAAAATAAAATTTCTATCAAAGAAAAGAAGCGACTACTTTTAATAAGACTATTTTCAATTTGCATTATGTTTTTAGATAATGTCATATTAAAATGCAATAAAGTCATATAGAGTGTAGTCCGAACCGCCGTAGCTCAGTCGGCAAAGGTAGGGATCTCGTAACTGAGAGGTTCGGGTTCGATGGTCTAGCCGGCTGTAACGTATCCGGTCCCTGTTTTAGGTGGCACAATAAAGAATATGTGTTTCTTGAATAATTGATTTATTGACACCTCTGCTGTATACATCGTTTCTATATACACAAAAAAACCCAATTTCAGATCACAGGTATGTGATTCGATCACGTAGGCCTGAGTAGAGGCATACAATTAATGCCTCTGCCGAAATGTTGGTGATCCGACGGAAGAAACAATTTGGTAGCTCGCGCGAAAGTTCTCTGGAGTAATTAAGTAGACAGTGTATTAAATTAGACGAGATAAGTTGAAATAACAGATGGTTTCTTCGAAAAATATTAAAAATCAGTTAGAGTTCCTAAGAGGAAAAAAACTACGGCACAGGGTGTCTTTATCAATCTCAGCAAGAGACAGATCCCAAGGTGGGATTTTCGTTAGGAAAAACTGTGCGATGGAGAGACTGGTCAAAACGACTTCCGAGTTAGCTGGTTGCTAGCTAACTAACTACTACTTTAGAAAATCTTATCTCTTTCTCTTTTTTAGGGGAGGGACTCTAAGAGAGGAGACCTCACCCACAATTTCATTATTGGATCATCTGTCCATGACCTTACCTTCAACCAACTGGATTGGTCTGAGCTAAGCAATCACCGGTCGCAAACTCGGGAGTCTCCCCAATTTCGTGTCGGCGAAGATCCAACCTCGCAGCATCTCTTTGTGGTTCCAATGGTCATCTTTCTGGCTTTCAGTCTGGGCGCCCGTATATCTGGTCTGTTGTTTCGCTACTGTAGGACACAAAAGTCTAGACATCGTGGTGCCGGGGAAAACAACCCCTTTGTATCCACATATGCGAAGTTTATTTCTCAAATCAAAGTTCTTTGATGTAGACACGCCGTTACACGGCCTAAGATCAGCCAAGTTCGTTAAAGATGACTGGGACAAGTAAAATAGGTTCGTGGTCACACCGTCTTCTAAGTTCTCAAACAATACCTCTGGAGGTGGCAGGCTAAGCCTGGATGTCGTCTGCTTAGTCCTTTTATCTAAATTACGAGAAGCCAGCTGGAATACACGTGCTCTTCGGGTGATGATAAATGTTTAACAGATTCGCAGAAATGTATTGGCATATAGTGTCTGTATTCCCAGCTGCGTTAGGAAAAAATACAATAAGTCCCGTTTTTCTGTTCTAGTTTTGATTGTATGCTTACTACATTGAAGCTGTTTTATATATCCTGGATTATGATCATAAAGGTTTATGCTATACAATTATAAAGATATCAGGTTGGTTATAAAGGTTTCAAAAATATTTTAGATTTGACATAGATGGATTAAATACATTACCAATAGTTGGTTTATTTTACAGTTATAATGATTAGCTAAGAAACTAACATATATTCTTTATAGAAAAAATATTTTTTTTAATTCAACAATTTAACTATGAGATATAAATTCGATTTTTTTTTTTAATTTCAACAAATGTAATTGATAAATTTTGCTCAGGATTATTTTAAATGTCTTAACAATGCGAGTGATAAGTTTAATTGTGAAATATTGGAACATTCAACACTTTAAAGAAGATTGAAATAAATTAGAGCTATCAATAACGATTATTTACTATAGATATATTCAATTAATGAAGTATTCACTTAAACTAAGAAATCTCCTTTCACCCTCGTCTTTCTATAAGTGAGGTTATGTATATATATATATATATATATATATATATATATATATATATATATCCTTCTTAATATGGTTGATTTTTATACCGAATTTGTTGGTAACAATAATGACGTTTATATTAAATTATAAATTAATTATAAGTTTTTAATAAGGTAAACGCTTTTATTTTTTTAAGAATGGCAACACCTATTTGGTAATTGCATTCTATTTGTAATATTGCTGCTGTTATGGATTATTTATAATTCTACTGGGGTAATTTATGGCTGGTTTGGTTTGGTTTTGGAGCACTACGGTCTACTTTTTGCAACACGAGGGCTAATGAGGACGGGACCTACTGCTTAAAGCCGATTACGAACGGTTACGAACATCCAAGCCATAGTGGGATTCGAACCTACGAACTCCGGTTCAGAAGGCCAGCATCCTAACCATTCGGCCATCGTTCGGAGAATTTTTGGCTAAATTAACCTATTACTTCTATGCTTGTACCGAGGGTCAGGGTTGTACACACATCGAAAGTTTTAAGCCCAAATTTAAGCCACGATTCTCCAACAGTATTACAAACGATATTCCTTTACAAATGTAACAGGGTGAAATCAATAAACCGGTCACATACGAATTTGAACACATATTATCTTTAATTGGACTGGCTTAGTAGGCAATGTGTGATTGTAAGTAATAAGTAATCGTAGCTTCATTACAAGAAAGTAGCAAATCCATTTTGGAAACTTATTCGAGAATGAAAAAAGGCATGTTTCTCCGACAAAAGCAGAGCATGGAATGACACATAAAAACACCTTTTAATTACATAGTCAGCTCCACAGGGAGAAATAATGCGGAGTTATTCCTAAGATTGAACAGCTTAGTCAACGGTGTAACCGTCAGAAAGGAACTTAGATCACTGGTAAAGTGAACCATTTTATTGGAATAGATGGAAAATGTGGCGAGTGAACAAAAAATGATTGAGTTAACTTTGTCAGACGGGTTGACAGAATTTAAGCACCGAACACTCCTTTTAATTGAGATTTTGTGGGTGGGAAAATAGGTATAAAAGAATGAGAAAATGAGAATACACACACACACACACACACACACACACACACACATATATATATATATATATATATATATATATATATAATATATATATATATATATATATATATATATATATATATAACTACTGGTCACAATAAAATATGGTAGCTCTCATTGCTCATACTTTCCCCAGCTGCTTGGCAAGGAGTCTAATCAGCTAGGCTAAAGAATAATGTTGCAGTCGGGCCACATTAAAGAGAAACACAATTTTGAGAACAACTTAAATCTTTATTGAAGAGCTGCTAAAAAGACATCTTTGCCACTCAACGACAGGCAAGAGAATGATACGAAAAACGCTTTGTAGGAACAGTGGTGTACCCCAGAGAGAGACAGAATTTTCTCAAGGGACAAGAAACTTTGTCAGCGAATTTAACTATTAGATCATGGGAAATCCTGGACCATTTGCCGGTGACAGTTGGAAAATGTGTTGAGTGGACAGAAAATTTACACCTATTGCAGAGAAAGCTTTGGAATATGTGTTAGAATAATTTTAAGTCGAGGACACTGATTTGATTAAAACATTTTTTGTGGCTGGGAAAATATATTTTAAGGAATTAGATTATATATATATATATATATATATATATATATATATATATATATATATATATATATATATATATATATATATATATATATATATATACATATATCTGTGTGTGTGTGTGAGGTCTAAAAAAGGGGTAGTTGGAAATTATGTGAGTTATAAGCGATTTTTAAAAGGGAACTCTTTTATAATAATAAAATAATGAAAAAGACCCACGCTTGCGTAATCTTTTAGAGTAATCTGGTCAAGCGGAAAGATATTTCAAAATTTGGATGATTAAGAGAACCGATATGAGTCAGTTAGCGCCGTGCATACGGACCTGTTAGCATCTTTTCACGCTTACCTCCGCCACGATCATTGAAAATGGCGCTAGTTTTGCTTTTAAATGAAACTATAATTTAATAAACTTATTATCAAGAAAGACTTTTCCATTCGCCTTAACACTGGATCATGTCATATATATATATATATATATATATATATATATATATATATATATATATATATATATATATATATATATATATATATATATATATATATATATATATATATATATGTATGTATGTATGTATGTATGTATGTATCGCGTCGCAGATTTAAGACGAACGGAAAACAGTCTTTCTTGATAATAATAAGTTTATTAAATCATAGTTCTATTTGAAAGGAACTTGCGCCATTTTCCTTTTTTCTTCGAAAACACGCGTAGAGTGTGTTCACAGTTCCATGTCCACGCGCCAATTGACTGTTATCTGTTTTGCAAGTTCATCAAATTGTTCCAAATGCTTCGGCCTGACCGGATGATCCTAATAGCCGGCGTGGGTCTTTTTTATTTATTTTACTATTATAAAAGAGTCCACTTTTTAAAATCGCTTATAACTCACGTAATTTCCAACTACCCCTTATTTAGACCTGACACACACACACACACAAATTTTATATATATATATATATATATATAATATAAATATACATATATATATATATATATATATATATATATATATATATATATATATAATATGGGCGAGACTCATTCAAAAGCACAACACATTTTATTTCTGGTAACAAGCATGAAATCCATACAACAGGCAAGCACTTTTACAACCTCGTGCAAGCAGATGAAGTGATCCCATACATACACTTTTCAAGTAGGGATTCCTCAGGTAAAAATACTACGAATAATCTCTAAGCACAATTGATCACGTGATAAAAAATACCCATGTTTAAAGAGAACGCGCTAACTATTGGCTAAAGTAGTACAGACAGAGGCTGAATTAAGTTTATAGCTTGTCTGCATTGAAAAATCAGAATTACCAAGCAAACCCGCAACGTACTTTATGAACAAAAGTTATTAAATTAATATTAAAATCTGTAAAAAAGGTATTTTAATATTATATATATATATATATATATATATATATATATATATATATATAAAGAGAGAGAGAGATATAAATATAGCAAATTAGTAAAGGCAGCTATAAATTCCACTATTAGGCAGCTTATAAATTCCCCTATCGCCCCAAATAATTTGTTTTCCCTTTCCTATAAGTAAAAACAATATTCTTCACAAAATTATTCGAAGAACTCAAGCTAGAAAAACAACAAATGTGCTAGCTATCTGCAACTGCGACTAAAATGTGATCGGTTGGAAAGAGGCTTCCAGAGTTCGGGGCGAAACCTTTTCTGTAAAATGGATTTTGCTTCTCCAGCCATTTTCGAAAAGCAGATGCGCCTTTTCTTTGTTGGGCCGGCATACTAATAGTGGCTTTAAGCGACATCTCGCCTAATGGCCCGAGGTGTTATCCGGGCGTTAACACACGCCGAGTGAATAATCGTAAAATCGAACAAAAGCGCCGCTCCAAAGTTGGAGCCCCGACTCACATTTAAGGATTTTCACAAATGATCTTTGTTTTGGGACTGTCTTTCGATAAGGACTGTTAACGTAATCTGCGTAAAGTATCATCTCTCACGGTGCGGGATGACATAAAAAGCCTCCCCATTCTTAACTATATTACGGTCTATAAATCCTTTTAAGTTTAATTTCTTCTTTAATGGGAACTGAACACGAGGCAATTCCATAATACACATTAAAACAATTTATTCAATTCTTTTATACGATTCTCTTCAGGACCTCCAAAAACCTGCACTTTGTTTATTGGCTTTTGGCTAATATATATCAATTCTTACTGCGTTTAATCTATACTAATTGCTTTTAACTAATCTATATTCCAAGAACATTAGGTATAACCCAAATTACTGTAATTTAAGAAAACCTCTATTGGTTTCATTATATCCGAGTGTAGTGTAATCATTTACCCATAATGTCTGGATTTCTGTAAATGTTTAAAAAAAATTAAGTTCTTTAAAGTGAAATGGTTCATTAGAATTGTAAATTAGAAAGAAATGTCTCAAATGTTTAATCATTATAAAAAAAACTATTTGTGTATTAATTACGAGAAAGTGAATCCTTTCTGTCAGAATTTGGTATTAGAGGCAAACCCATCTTAAATAAGTCACAAATCGAATAACAAAGTACGCAGACAGTTTGTTTGAATACTTCGGACGACTAACATTCTCAAAGAGTGTAAAAACAGACTGAGCCTTGTAACACAGTTTACCTTTTTAACACTTGGCATGCGGGTATACTTCACCGCCAACTTACGCGTGTAGCGGGTGTTTTTTCGTGAATAGCGCGAAAGTTCAGTTATTGAGAAAAATCGCCGTAAATCGAAAACTACTTTGTTTTTATGAACGCAACATTTTTTATTTTACACTTGAATATATACTGTATGATTATTTAACAAAAAACAAGCAATATTTTTAAAAATCACAAAAATAAACGATTTTTAAAATTAAAGTCCGATAATCTGTTAGCGCATATTTCCTCATCACTATCTTTGTCACAAAGGCTCATTTATCAATTTTGTGTTCAATAATAAAAAACTAAGCTTCATATTGACAAAAAACGACCTGTACGTTCTGAAGCTAGGAATTCGATTGAAGACGAAATAAAGCAACAAAAGACCGAGTAACTAGACAATCATAACTGGTTAAAAGAAAAAATGCAAAGAGTTGCATAGGAAGGCAAACAACACGCATATAATGTCACACATACATATAATTATACGTATTTAGTAGATTTGTGGTGGTTAGCGGGTATCCACCACAAATATACTAAATACGTATTTTTACGTGACCCGCGCTCCAGTGACAGACTGCAGAAAACGTAAAAATACGTTGCCCGCACTCGAAGTTTTAAGTCTGCTGAGTGCTTTCGCAATGAGTTCTCGCTAGAAGCATTCAATCAAATTTTTGCGTAATTTCTTTCTCGTTTTGTGCCTTAGTTACGTTGAGTTTGCGATTTATGCTGCTGTGAACTGATTGTTTTTCATATATTCTGACAAATGTATCTCTTAGTTTCGTATAATAGGACATAAATCTGAGCAACACTTTATATGCATATATGAGTAATGATTATTTACATGCATAATGAGTTATGTATAATGAGTATTTTTGTCTTAAAAATTAAATAACTTGAATTATATATCTTGAAGTAATTTTCAGGCAATTATACCTTTTTCTAACATTCTTCTCTAGCAGATTTAGTAAATGTTTCCACGTGTCTTCTGTAAATAAACTCCAATTTCTTGGAACAAACAACTATTTAACCGCGATGTACAGGTTTTGTGGACAGTCGTCCGTGAGACTTGGTGCCTCAATAAACTATATTCGTTTAATCTAAAAGTTCCATTGTCTTCATTTCTGCGATGTTTTTCACTTGTCTATGATTTCAAGACTGCATGCTGATTTCAGCGCTATGTTTTTCACCTTTGTGATGAGATGAAATTCTCATATGTATTTCACCCACCACAAACTAAGAGTTATATTACTAAGGAACAGTCGTTAGGGCATGAATGAAACAGCAATATTTGAGAAGAAAAATATAAATCTCATTGAATAAACCTGTCTTTGACACTCTGTCGTCAAAACGACTTCCATTTTGTTACACTGTCGTTTGGGTTTGGTTTGGTTTGGAGTGCTACGATCTACTTTTTTCAACACGAGGGTTAATGAGACCGTACAGTCGTCTGGGAGCCCAAGGGAGTCGGCAATGTGAAGTCTAAGAGCAGTCACGTGAGTGACGCTAAAAACAAAACTAAATTCCGTAAAAGAGTTTTATACGAATAGTTGAGCTAAATATAAATAGTTTGGTGTTACGATGTTACGAGGTCACGACAATCAGAAGAGAAAAAAAGGTATTTCGTCAAGAATTTTAATTTTAGGGATAAAATTTACAGAAATTTAGTTTTGAATAAAATTAAGTTAGTTAGAGTTAAAATATGAATACACATATACTGTCCAGTGATTATTTTGCGAAGTTCACTTTTAGAACGTATGACATTTTGCGGTTTTCATCGCAAAATGATATCAAATAACGAAATTCATTCTATAACGAACTTTTTCCTGATTTATTATTTTCTTTCTATTTATCAAAATATTTCTGAACGTTTCAGACGTATTCATATTTCAACACATCTTCTGATGACCAATGCCTTTGAATCGGTTTGTCATTAAAATGGATTAACATTAGTACACATTAAAACTAGTCAAAATTCCTGTACTGATGGCATAAATTGATATTTAAAGCTTCAACGTTATAATTTCCTTATATTTACATAAAGACGTAACGCCGTAATTCAAGCATCGTTCACTCAAGTTTTTCCTTTGAAATCTGAAGACGATTGCAATAATTCTTTTATTTAGCACAAGGAAGCAAAAATAGTTTCAAATATTTTTTCAAACTTTTATTTTCAGTGAGATCTCTTATATGTTTTGTTTCAAATTTGATAGACATCTGGATAACAGACTGGAATACAAAATTATAAAGTGAATGACTCAGACTGATCGAACGAGATAATACAGAAACAAAAACATTTTGACTGTTTTTGATTGTCTCTTTAAAAATGTTTTTGTAAACAAAGCAAAGTGTTAATCATTTAAATAAAACCCTTTGTTTATTTGTATGTATGTTACCTACGCATTCTCAAATGGTTTTATTTCTCAATCATCACAAAAATTTGAACGATGATTCAGGTCAACCTTGAAAAGGTTTAAGGTAGGTCAAATTGTTTTTAGAGGTCGTGGGCTTGTGAAGATAGAAAGCTTTTCTAATCTAAATTGTATTTGGCAACTCTATTTTGCAATGGATATATATATATATATATATATTTTTTTTTTTTTTTGTTACCTGCTAAAAGAATGAGGAATTTTCATGTTTTCTAATTTTGATTTTAAACGATAGAAGACAAAAAAGTAAGCAGGACAGTAGCTATTTTTCTTTCATTTGGGGGCCTAATGAGTGATTTCTAATGGGTTTTATAGCGGACTCTTTAACGTCTCTCAAAAACGATACTTTTTCTCCGCCGAGTTTGTGACGTCATCGTTCATGTCGACACCGAGCGCCTATGCTGTTTACATGTTAAAAGGCGACTTTTAAATTTGTTTTTGTGTAAAGTATCGCATATAATAGAAATTTTTTTGTTATGTCTGGCATTAAAAAAATCATACTCTAAATATTGTATTGTACTACTCTGTAAAAATACAACAACTAATTGCAATGAGAAGATATTTTTCAGCGTCCCGAAAGACCCACATACACGTAAAATCTGGACAACTGCGATGAAAAGGGATGAGAAATTAAACCTCAAATTATCATATAAATCTTCTTTATGGGATTGTGAAGACCATTTTTCGGTAAATAAATGGCTGTATTTGTTTAAATATTACTAATTTAGAACAATTAAAGTATATAAAAATACATCTATACCTTTAAAAGGATTGTTGATTAACCACTGCTATTTAACTTTTATAACTGCTAATTTTCGAGTATTATCACAGGGTTCAAATACAATAAATATTTTATAAAGCATATAAATATCGAAAAACATATAAATATCTAAAGCATATAATTATCTAATAAATAACTCGGGGGAGGGGAAGGTTATGTATTTTCAAGGTATTATAAATATTTTCTTCAGAGATGCATACTTTCTTGTGTATCAAATCACAGTGATATTTTTCGATTAAATTGGTGACTAATTTGAAAAAAAGTATAATATTTTTAAAATACTTAATAATGATATTACTTTAAAAATTAAATTTAATTTGAGAAATTTTATACATTTTTTAATTTGACATTAATATTAAAGGCAATAAAATTGTATGGCTATTTAAAAATGTATAAATAATAAAGTAAAGCAGTTTAAAGATTTTAAATTTCTTTTCATCATATTTAAAATATCTAAGAATTGGTTTGGTTTTGGAATGCTACGGTCTACTTTTTGCAACACGAAGGCTAATGAGACCGGTCTCACAATAAATACCTCCTCTAATTTTTATTTTAATATTACATCCGTCTCTATTTATAAAAAACGATGCTACTACAAATGTGTGTGTATATAATATATGCATATTTATTTGACTTGTTTGTGTTTACAAACAAAAGAGCTGTGTTTAGCATGAATAAAGTATTAATACATGTTAAGTAAAAATTGGAAAAAAATATAAATGATTTTACATACCTTTGGGTTTTAATTCCTCGTATTTCTGCTCCCATAAAATCCGGGTTTTTTTGCCAAGAAAGAAAACATTGACATGCTGTCAATTTTCGGGAGGTTGTCTGATTGTTCTTTGGTAAATCCAGGTAGAAGAGACATTTATGACAAATTGAGATAACTAAGCTATCTAGATCGATAAAATAAACCTTCAGGTTTAAATAAAAATAAATTTTGATAGCTAGAAAATTTCAGGAACTTGCAAAAACAAAATCGGAAAATAGTGCGCGCTTAAAAGCAATACAAAAATATTGGTCTGCATGAACGATGACATCACAACCAATCACTGAGCGTTTTGATGTCACGTGATTTTCGCTTAACTTTAAAATTAATTTTTTAAATGATGGACCAAGTTTTTTACATTTTTGAGAACATTTTTGGAATCTACGAGTCTGAAATTATCAGAAAAACACTAAGTTGTTCGAATCCCCCACATGTGCAAACTCCTCATTAAAAAATTTCAATATAACCTAGTTTATCTGATAGTGCTTATAATGTGTTTGCAAGTTATAAAATTTTTCTTCCTTTTTGACGATATTTATTTGACTTTATTTCAAGTCCTATTATTTGGTTATTTTTAATTTGATTGATTTTAATTTTGTACATTGCTGTTATTTTTAATTAAGTTACGCCATTTTCTTTTATCAATATATTATACACAAATCTTATTCCACGTGTAACGGCACTATCGTTTGAAAAAAAAATTTAACATTGTTTCATGTGGATACCTTTGAGAGTGGCAGGTCAAACCTGGGAGTCTTCTGCTTGATCCCTGCTTCTAAATTACGAGGACCCAGAGAGGATAATGTTACTCGCGTCCGTAGCATACCTTAAGCTACACGTGCTCCTTGAGTGATGCTAAATCAGTAACAGGTCCACGGCCTTGTTAAGGCATTAGGATAATGTCTATATCGCCTGCTGCGTTGGAAAAAATTATGCCAAGTGAGTAATATTTTTATTTGTCGACACACCTGTTCCCATTAAATGACCTGGCATAAAATTAGGCTCTTGTCTAGTACTACGAGCAAAGGATAAGTTGCCAAATATCGACAAGTATAATTCTTTAATTTCTTAAGCCCGCGAAAAAATTAAATTTAAACGAATGTTATGATAGAGAGTTGTTTGCTTACATTGCTAGTGTAATATAATCTAAAAACTAATTCGAATTTTGAAATGAATATTACCTTCATATGGGAACGTTGTTGTTGCTGCCATTGCCATTTGGACTAGCCAAGCACGTGGGCCAGAGATCACATGAATTTAGGAGAAGGGTGTGTCTTTCGTTTGAAGAGCACCAATAGGATAAAAAACGTCTTAGTCCTCGTGGGTTCCATAATTTAGAAACATGGACCAAACAGAACCCCCAGGCAGACACCACCAGAGGTATCGTTTTAGAACTTGGAGGACATTGCTACCACGTAGCTAGTTTACGTTCCCCAGTCACCATTAACGTACACGGCGGACCTTAGACCGCATCGAGCCCTAAACCCGCAGCCCTCTAGTTACGAGATCGTCGCCTTTGCGAATGTTCTTTCGAGAACATTAATTACTGAGGCCTAATGCTAGGCGGGTTGCGACTATTATTACGAGGAGCATCCAGAAAGTAAGTTCCCCGATGATTTCCCTTTTATAGTAAACGTAATTAGCCGTGTAAATTGCGCAAGCTTAAAATATCTATGACGTATGAATCATATGCGAGCCGGACAGAGTGGTCAGAAATGGAAGCTCTTATTCCTTCTCCCGCCGCCTGCGAGGTTTAGTTAAAGTTCTTGAATGCACAAATCATTGCGCCAATTCAAATTCATCGTCAGCTCTGTCAGATTTATGGTATTCTGAAACAAGAAGGGCATTCTCCTCGCTGACTTTCTTCCAAGTGGTGAAACAGTAAACGTTAACCGTTGCTGTGAAACTGAGAAAATGTCGAAGAACAAGAAACGTGGAATACTTACTGCATTCTTTGTGCTCTTCCATGACAATGTTGTTCCACATACGGCTCGACGCAGAGCAGCTATTTTGACAGAATTTGCTGGGAGTTGTTTGATCATTTACCCTACAGCCCTGCTCTTCCTCCCAGCGATTTTCACTTTTTCTTACATCTTATGAAATTCCTGTCTTCCGGTGAGCGTTTTGGCAAAGACGAAGAACTGAAGACGTCTGTCACGCGCTGGTTCCATTCACAGATGGCAGAGTTCTACGACAGAGGGATTCTAAAGCTGATCCTGCGACAGACAAGTGTCTTAATTCTGGTGGTGTCTATGTTGAAAAATAGTTGAAACATTGCTGTACTTGTTGCCAAAAAAATTGTTGCTGAAAGTGTGAGTTCTTTTATTAAATAGGGAAACTTACTTTCCGGATGGCCTTCGTAAATTTAATATTTAGTTCAATGCACTTTTTTTTTAATGTGGATAAAGTTTTTTTTAATACTTAATTGCAATTTTTTTAATATCATGTTAAACAAAATGCTTTTTCTTTTATACCATTCTAATCATATTATTTCTCAAACAGTTTTTTGATTTTCATTTACTAAATTACCTATACTGCTAAATAAAACTACAAATATTTTAGAGGACAAAATTTCTTTCAAGAATTAGAATTTTTATTATAAAATCATTTATTCTAAAATAAAAGTTTCTGATATTATTAGAATAATTTGTTACAAGCACTTTAATAACTAAAACTATTCAATTTTATCCTTTGAAAGAAGTAATTTTTAAAATATTACAAAAATATATACCAAGTGAACAAAAAAAAATGCAATTACTCGCAGGATAACTTTTGAAATATGTATTAAAGAAAGAAACTAAAATATTATTTCCAATTGAGGAAAATACATACTTTATTCTGTAAACCAAGATTTTAAAAGATCTGACATTTCGACCGTTTCTAATTCTTTTTTCGATTTTAAGAAATTGAAAATAAAATAATGAGCCTTTCTGAATATGGATCATATCGGTATGATGTAAAATAAATTGCCTCTATTAGTATAAATTAAACTCACAGAATATAGATGATTTTCTTTTATTTGATGTAAGAAATTAGTCTTCAAACTAAATTTCAAAAGTTACTTCACGGATAAATGGATATCTGTATTTTTCATTTTGCAAATACTTTTTTGTTTTAAATGTATTACTTTACATAACGAAATTATATATGCTTTACAAAGCTAGATCATTATTAATGAATTAAGGAAAAAAATTACACATAACAGAAATTTTTATTTTATAATGAATTAAAAAAAAAGGCTGAATGTTTTTGAACTTGAAAAGTACCGGGTGGCCATAATTAAACTGACAGTGCTCACAGTATTCTGTAGCGCGATATATTTGCGAGAATGACGCCGCATTTTGTAGAAAGATTAAACAAGATAGGGGACGAAAGATTTCTTGGGGAAAAAAAAAAAAAAAAAAAAAAAAAAAAGAAATTAGTTCCAAAAGTCACCGCTGGAGGGACCGTAACTGACCCCCAGGTACAAAAAGCCTACAATTTTGTGGCTCAGGGCTTTTCGACATCTTTACGGAAGTGCTTTGACCTCGTGGAGGCTTTCGCGTTTTTTTTTTCTTTTTTTTTCCGGAGCCAGTTTTCTAGTTCGGGAGATTCGTAAAGTCCAACTCATATAGGGAGCGGCAGAGTCTCTGATACCGAACGGGGGATAAATTGAGTCTACATTGCATCCTGAAAAGCCTCCCCCCACTTGTATGAGATTATTAAATCCCTTTTTCTTTCGACTGTGATCGTCGTGAGGAAGTTATACAGGAAACCATCCTTTGCATTTCTACATAATTTGGGAATTAGAATCCCCTTGTAAATAGCCGTAGTTAATCAAGAATAAAAGTAATTTTCAATTTTATCTTGACTGTGATCCATTCTTCCCTTTACTTCTCACTCGAGAGTATTGAAGGCGTCCCAGCATTAATCCATTGTAAAATTATTTAAAAAAAAACAGTCAACACTGGACAGCATTTCAATTAATTTCATAAAAGATAATATAAAATAATTATGCAATAATAATTTGCAAGCTAAATAGAATTATATTTTGTCAAAATATTTTTAAACATTTTTTTTCTAATAATAAGAATTTAACAAATTCGAGTGAATATGCCTTTTCTAAAATTTGCCACCTATGATAGGAGTCCGGTTTGTTCTACCCTATAGCAGGTCCTGTTGTAAAAGAAACTATTGTAACTGTAGGATAAAGTGGTCTCGGAAGAGCTTATAAAGCTCAGGTAAGTGACGTAAGATTCGGGTGAAGAGCAATTTCTCATTTGGAAGCCAAGTAAAATTGGTTCGGAAAAGGTGGAGGGGGTTGGTTGGCCACTCATGGTTTCATCATCATAAAAAAAAGTGCCTGAATCCGCGGAGTTGTCAGTTTTCGGCGCCGTTCTGGGTGCCGTATTAAAAGAAAAGGTGAAAACGTGCGAGTCGCGATCCCAACGCCTTTAAAGCGTCCCGCGCCAAAGGCAACGGCAGCTCGGGGAGGTGTGTCCCAAATTGCGGACCAATCTGCTTGCGGGTCCGACACTCCAAGGTCGTGGGCGTTTGGGGAAACTCAGTGTTGGTGCCGTGTTTTTTTCGGGCTCAATCAACCGAAAACCATCTGTGGATTCGATCCGGAATAGCGACGGATGCAGCGTTCTCATCCCAATTTCACAAATGCATTCGCAGCGGATTTGGGAAAATCATGCAATAGTGTGATTTTGAAGGGAATACGAGAGATATGAGCGAATTTCAACCGATTTTTCTAATTTTATTTTTTCTCAATTTGTGCCGGGAGGAAAACAAGTGGAGACCCATGTGTTTGTTGTGCGTGTGAACGGTGGATCGATTTTACAAGTGCTTGTAAGTTTCTATGAAAACGTTCGAGAACGTTCGCTGAGAAGTAATTGACATTTCGTCAATACTGTTTTGCTGAAATTGTTTATACATTTAGTCATCGATCTTTAATTTATGTGTTAAATAATTTTTATTTGATTTGATCATAACAAGCAATATTCATTAAGAATTATTTTGGATATACTGAAGAATTATACCGAAATTATTTCGAAAATTTATTGAATACTAAATAAAAAATTATGTTCTGAATAATTATTTAGGAGATATATATATCCTTATATATTATATTATGAGTCGTTTATTTATAATATAGATGCTAGAGTGATGATATACGGATATATGTATATTTTTTGTGAATTACAACAACTATTTCTTACTGCGCTGCAAAGAATTTCGGTGTATTTTTTACTGAGCAATGAATCCGAATTGCCTGCTCTTTATTGAACATTTATTGGGACTTCAATTTCAGAAAATGTTTTTAGAACTTGTGTTACAGGATTAATTAAAGAAAAAATAATTTTTGCAAGAGAAAAAATTTTTTTTTTCTTTTTTGCACAAATTTTTGTAAGTATAGTTTTAAAGTATTAGGAAATTATTCCTTAAATGTACTCCGAATTTCACGTTGCATGAGAAATACTTTTGATTGCATAATCGTTTATTATTTGACTCTATCAAGATATGCTGCAATAACAGAAGATACAAATATCTTCTGTTAGTTTCTAGCGGTTGCTTGTAATTATACATAAAAAAATTTTAAAAAAGTGGAAAAGTCATGTACCTCAGAAGTGATAATTCAGAATAATGATAAAGCAGTAGCTTAAAATCGTTTCTGCCTGGGATATTGTGAGAATTTTTCAAACGTTCAAGACAGTGATGTGTCAATCCCGTTTCTATCAAGCTGAATTATAACTACATCCAACCTTTATAAATCCTCAAAAGATTTCTCGCCAGATTCTTTCGAACACCATGCGGTTCGTTAGTGTTTTTATCCTGATGCTGACAGCTGCTGTGATGACATCGGCAAGACGTCGGCGATCCGAAACGTGCCGGGAGCGACTGAACCCCGGCGCAGACATGGTCTTCACGGGGACGGTGGAGAAACTGTACCGATCGCGGTCCGAAACGTACCGTGGAGTGGTCAAAGTGAAACGTATCATCAAAGGGAATTCGAACTTTGCCGACAACACCATCATCGTCGAGGGGTTTGGAGATGCTCGCATTTGCCACAGTGACATCAGGGAGCGGGATACCAGAATATTCTTCGTGAGCGAGCTGGACAACGGTCACCTTAGACTCAACTCTTCAGTGCTCAGGGTAACCGTCACCAATCTAGACAGAATAGTCGCTGACGTCAAAGGTAAGTCAACCTGTATTTGTATTTTACTGCAGAACAATGATATATCGTCGTTCCCACCACATGCAAATAGTCCAACGAGGATATATCGTTGCATCTGCGATGGCACCTTACTGTAAACATCGTGGTAAAATTATCTCAAATTTATAAATCGTTATAAAATGTTTAATTTCTTTCTAAAATTATAGCAAAGCTGCAAATTATATGTTCTATTTTTCCAAATTCTATGATGGTTCATGGCGATACTGGATATACCCCAAAGATAAAAATTCGATTGTCTTCTTGAAACCCCTAATTTATACTGCATACAAAACTATATAAAACTATGACCAAATCATGATTTTTCTCACGCGTAAATATTTAAAATTTCAGATTTTCATAGGCTATATTTATATTAGTTGACTACATATACTTTTCTTCATTTTTTGTGCGATATGCTCTTTTTTTAATTTTGCAAAAATCACTCATATTTTGTTTTTTTTATGAGGTTTTTCCAAACCTTTTTTAAATTCATCCGCCATTCTTTCAATACATACGAATGGCCTGAAATAGATTCAGGGAACCATAAACTTCGTATTAATATTTGTTGGGAAACTAAAAAAATACATTTCTTTCTTACAACATGATATCATTATTAGTCAATGATATTCATCTGATGCGTTTAACTTTCAGTCAGATTTTTTAACTGTGACTGAAAACCGTATGTAAATTTAACACCGCATGTGTATATTTAAGCCTGTTCAACGTGGTTGGCTGGGGGGCACTTCTAGCTTATGCTGCTGCTCAATCGCTTGCCTAATTTACATGTATTATTTACTGCAATAAATCAATGCATGTATCATTTTTATTAATAAAATTTTAACTAAAAGCATTCGAAGTGGAAGTGTTATAAAACCCGAATACTTCATCCATCCTCTGACGCCTCAGCAAATTTAGAAGTTTTGGAAAATTACATAAGATTTGACTAATTTTCCATGAATATTTTTCCTTTACATATGTGCATTATACGTAAGTAAATATATAACACTAACCCTGTTTTATAGACATAAATTAGAGAAAAAATTTTATAAGTTAAAAATTTTAAAAGTTCTATAAAGTGATCACCTAAATGTAGGGAATTTTCCAAATTGTAAACCAAATGAATGGATGAGTGGAAAATGGATAAGATTACAAATATAGTAATGTAATTCTTTTAAATACTAGTTCCTAGTTATCTAATAAAAGTACATTTTATAGAAGAGTTTTGAATTATTCTGTTAAATGTACATTTTCAAAAAATGCAACTGACTCATTAAAATGTTTTTCAAATTTTAACAGTTTCACAGTAAAACTCTTCTTTTAAAAAATTTTCAGAACAAAGGTTGGCTTTAATATTATCCTTTTTTCAATCATCCATTTAATTGCGACTGGGAGACAAACCTATTTCACCGTTAATCTGCAAACGACTGTATTGTTGAATCCGAACGATGGCCGAATGGTTAGGGTGCTAGCCTTCGGAACCGGAGTTCGTGGATTCGAATCCTACTATGGCATGGATGTTCGTAGCCGTTCGGAAACGGCTTTAAGCAGTAGAACCCGGTCTCATTAGCCCTCGTGTTGCAAAAAGTAGACCGTAGCGTTCCAAACCAACCAACCAACCAACCTGTATTGTTGAAAAGATTTAACACGTATTATATCTTGTTTAACGCTTGTAGAGAGCCACGGTAGATCAGTCGGCAAATATGTATAACTTATAATCGGAGAGTTTTGTGTTCGAGACTCCAAAAGTTCAAATATTTGTCGTATTAATCACGGCTGTAAAATAGATTCACAATTTTCTTCGAATGCAAACGGTACCCCTGGAGGTGACAAGCCAATCCTGGGAATCTTCTGCTGGGCCTCTGCTTCTTAATTACAAGGATCCAATCTGGAGAGAAAAAAGACTTTCTTTCACCCTAGCAGCTCCTTTCTAAACAAAAGGCTCAACTCTTCACCATAATTTGAGTATCCTCAAGCGACTGATTTGTGCCATTCAGAAACAACAGCAACAAATATGTTGTCAGTAGGGGTTTTGATTGCTTTTAGGTGACTGGGAGAACTGAAATCTTCGTACGCAATCCTCTAAACATTTTTTTATGAGAGCGTACAAGCAAGATAAAAAGGCGTTCAAGTTATATTGCAGCTTATAATTTGAAAATAGTGCTGTATGCAAAAGAATGTGAGAACCGTACTTCAAGCTCCATATTCATGTTTCAAAGTTAATAATATGTGTTGCTGTTAGCAAACTCAAATAAAAGATGCATATTAAGAGCGAAATAAAGATGCAGCAACACTTCTAAGGTATAAAAGTTTATTCTTTCCCTTGAATATCAGTCTTGATTTTTATATACATAATGTCATGTTTCGGTAGAGTTCACTAATGCGTATATATTCCTTTAAAAAGTTTTTGCAAAGCTTAAAATTTCTCTAAAATGAAAAATCCCTTCAAAAGTTTAAGCCTCACTGTGAAACGAACCAAACTTTTTAGCTTTTAGGAAAAATATAGTTTCTTTTCATGCTGTAAAATGTGTAAAAGAGACATCAATTCAATTAATCCCAATTTTCAATTTTGATATGAATTTAAAGAATATATTATCTGATGACCTGAATGATAGCCAGATGTTAGGAAGCTGATTTTCTCTACAGGATTCCGAAGAATAGAGAGCCTCTACAGACATAAATGTTCCTACATTCATATCACCAGCGACCTTATCTGTGAAAAGCAGTAATCATTCTTAGCAATATCGCTTAAATGATAAATTGATGAAATGTTTGAGTTGAAGGGAAATTAGCTAATAAAAAAATCTTCTGTCTAGTACGTTATTAAGAATACACTCTATAAAAATAAACTGAGTAAATACTGTTAATAGTGAAAAGATGCAATCATAATTCACAATTTGTACTTTAAGATATCTTATATTCAGTACAATAAAGTAATTAAAATTTGTAAAAAAACAATCTTTCTTACCTTAGTAATTAATAAAAGTCTAATTTCAAATTTTGAGATAAAAGAAAAAATAAAGCATAATACTAAAACCAAATACTTTTTTTCATAGGTTTTATGTAAATAGAACAAGGCTTTAATTCTCCTCTTTTATTGCTATTTTTTATCCCTAAATATAGAGTATCTTCTTATAGATGCCATTGTTTTAATCCAGTGATTTTTCAAGACAAAAAAAAAACAGGAAATCGTCAAAAGAGACCTTTTGTTGATGTTTACTGCTGAATTCAATAAGTATATCGTAAATAATAGAGATAAATACAGAAGCCACTGAAGGCAGAACAAATAAACAGAGATATTTTTTAATTAGAGAGTTAACTCAAACCTTTCTATCGGGCATTAAGCTATTCACAACAGAAAAAAGAATGCAATTCAAGAATTTTAGTATAGAAAGAAGAAAACCTTGGAATAAAAACATTATTCGTATACAATGTGCATAAATAAAGTCCTCAACAGGCCTTTTTCACCACAGCCGTTAGTAATAGACACATACTTAAAATGATTAAAATAACATATGTATTCCTTTTAGGGTATTTTTTAATTTAAAATTCAATTTTGCGAAAATTATAAAATCCAAATTTTTATGTATCATCCTGTTCTGTATCATTATATTTAGCAAAAAGTAAAAGTCGACCTATGAACTTTTTATTTGTGAAATTGCATATCTAATTTAATACCTCTTCAATATTTTTGTAACTGCGTTTTAATACTAAAATTCCATCAACTGTGGTAGACCACTTTGTACCTGGTAATTTCTTAAATGCATAAGAACCTTTATCTAATCAATAGGGTTTTTTTGTGGGGGGGGGATTTTGCTATAAATTAAAATAAGCAAATATAAATAGGCTATCTAGGTTTCTTGCTGCTTGAAAATTTGTACGTAATTATAACTGCATTTTAAAAATGCAGTCCGAATTCTGTGAATCCTCAGAATTGTCTTTTTTATCTCTTATATCTTCTTCATAACTGCTAAAATCAACCGTTCCTAGCTTTATTTATTTTTTTTTTACATTTTTTTCTTTTTGGAGAAATTTATTATAAAACTATTATTTACTATTTATTATAAAATTGTTATTTATTATTTATTATAAAATTATCATTACTGTAATATTTCTAAAATAATCATTTCCATATCATTCTAAAGTAATCATTTCCCAACTACGTTACTTAACAGTGCATTCAATCTACACTAAGTAATTTTTAAAAGTTCAGACTGAATCGTAAATACAATATCCCCTCTTCTCTAACAGTTTTCTAAGTTGTGCAGGTAACGATGTACATAAAAAATAATCTTTTTATGATAACCATATGCCTACTCAAGCCTTCAAATTTTACAGTAAAAATCAGTGTTGTCAGAAATTCATTTTTATTGGTGTATACAAAATTAGAAAAAAAGGTATTTACATATGGTGATTTTTCACTCATGTTTCCAGGATTAAATATAAAGGATCGAATGAAAAATTCCTCCACAGCAATTCATCGGAATCAAGATAATTCAGTAGCTTTTTTCTCCCTTCCCTATGTCTTCGTTTCAGAACCACTGTCTTAGCAAGGCCTACAAACAGAAGAAAACTTTCCTAGTTATCGGAGAAGGAGGTGGGGAACGGAGGGAAGTCTGCTTTCATAATTCATCGGTATAATCCCGTCCCGTAAAACCCCCTGGCGTCGGAAATCACGCTTCCGAACACGCCGATCTCGCTCGTGTTCCGCGTTCGGTGGCCGAAACCCTCTTCCCCCTCGGCCATCCCACCTCAAACGATCTCTTTCTTCTCCCTTTTTCCATTTGCATCCCAACTACTTAATCGCGAGCAGGGCGGAGGTCAGACTCGTTCCGGCTTTGTTCGTTTGGCAGGGCAATGGAAAGCAATGCAGTCGTTCCCATTATGCGGGAATAAATGACGAGGTCGAAAAATCAAACGATATGTTTGGGAAGAAAGCAACACCGATACATTTCATCGCTGGAGATCTGATCAAAATTATTTCTTCGCTCTTCTCTTTCAGGTACAAAAACAAAAGAAATTTCTCAGCATAACAGGGGAGTGGAGCGACTCTCGTGCAAATAAAATATAAGCATGAAATACAATAAATTAAAATTACTCAATGATCAAAAGTAATTATTTATTAGTTCCCTACTAGTTAAACGGGCATAGAACTCGAAACTTAAAACCTACTTTATAATATACTTTTCACTTCAGCATAAAATAAAGTTTTATTCCTGTTAGAGTGAATTTTTCAAAATTCTAAAATAATGTTCTAGCTGTAGTCGAATTATTTAGAGTTGTAATTTTAAGTAGTATGTGTTTTAAATAAAACATATGGGCTAAATAAAAAAATATATATGTGAATTTCACTTAGCCGGAAGGCAACTCTTGAAATAAATATCTAGGAAAATAAATATGTAGGAATATGTTTACATCAAATTGAATTAAAGTATCTGGTCTATTCTCTGAAGCAAAACTTTAGTTTTTCATGCTATAAAATAAAATGTGTAACTCATATTTATATAATTGAATCTTCACAGGGTATGAACGAGGATTACCTTCTATTTGGTATAAAAAATTAGTTCTAATTTACAATTGCTTCATAGATTAAAATTTATAATTCTGTAAAGTTTGAACCTTAATAATCATCTAGGAAAAATTTTATTATAAACGGAACAATATTTTCTTAAATTTATTTTGAATCAAACATAAGCTGTCAAACATAAGCTATGTAATTTTCAGAACAAAAGGTACTATGTTCCCTTAAATACATCGACAGTTTGTTTCTTGTACCAGTTGACTTTTCCACTTCCCTGGCAGCTATATCGAGTCTTTCTAATCTAGAAATTTTATTGCCTTTACTTCTCCTGTATGGGGAACTGTTTTGACCTTGTATCACCTTGTATCGAATACGGCACTCCGAGATTTTAACCTAGTAATAAACATTAAAAATCATCGGATCTGTAGGTCAAAGAGGTTACAGCTGTTATTATGAGTCTTCCATTTTAGACTTATATATTCGCTCTCGTGGTTCTATATCAATGGTCCAACTAAATTACATCCTACATTCAGAAAATAAAAGGGCTAATTCAGCAATATCTTAAAAATTACTTCTGGAAAAAATATCCAATCACCTCAAGTAATGTTTATATCGCAAGACCTATGTTCTCCTTTTCATCCTTAACCCAGGATACTTCCTAAAAGTGAGTAATAATATACTTATTTTCGTCGAATCCGCAATGTTTTGAAATTTGTATTTTAAGTTCTTTCTTACCGCCCTATAATTCGCTCTCAAAGAGAAGAATACTTTTGTAAAATTTTGCTCACAGACTTGGTAAACCACATAAAACCGGAAGTGAAAAAGAATGAGCCAGCATATTTGTGGTCATATATATAGATGATATATGTATGCGTATTATATCATGTACAATATAGTATAATATACTTTACAAAGTCGGAGTTATTTGTTGATCATTGTGAAATTGTTGTTTTATTGTGAAAGAACCATACAGGTAGGTCAACTTTGCTCTCTGTGAGGAAAGACCACCACGAAGGACAACCGAGAATTGCGCGAGATTTTAAACCACACTACTCCAGCGTGGCAGACATACGCTCTAACCACTATGCCGAGATGACTGTTATAGTTCATTACAACTTTAATATGTCCCGCTTTGCTTGAAATTGTTAGTATGAAATTATTTCAGGGCTTTATTGCCCTTAACAAGGAATCCGATAGATTGAATTAGATCTTTAGAGTGGAAATGTGCAGATCATTTGCTTGTACCAGGACATAATGAAGTGCGGGTGGTTCATAGTCAGGCACTAGAAGAAGAAAAGGTATTTGTTTTTTATGACTTCTTTCCCCCCACCTACTTTCTAGGACGCTGGGTAGGTCGGTGCAAGGAGACAAAAAACTGTGACCCTGGAAATACATTAATGATCTTGGAGGTGCCTGCACCTCCAAGATAATAGAGTTATAAAAGAGTTCTATTTATATTCTTCTTGAGATTCTGACAATTTGGTGAACAGTATATCGAGAGAGTGAGAAGATGAGAAGATAGCCATAGCAAGTCAGTAGTAGATAGCTGCCTACTTTTCAGTTGGAGTTTTAAAAAAGCCGGTATAGTTTTAGAGTACTGAAACTCTAGGCCAATCACCTGTATTCCAGTTCATTTTTAGACCATCATGACCTGGGACGCGTCAGTCTATAATTATATTTATGGAAACCCTTCCGTTTCAGATAAATTTTCGTCTATAATATTTCCAGACGCATTCTTAAAAAACTGCCTTATGACTTATCGACAGTACTTTCATTGCCATTCCTTTATACGTAAAGTATATTGTCACCTAGTGCGTAAAATGACTTTAATGAATCGTGAGAACAGTTACAAATGATGTAAATATCCCTCATTTGTACTCCACTTCATATTTAATCGTTCATCCAGCGAAAATTAATTCATTTTTATCTAGACAATTGTCTGGATTTATTGAAATTTTTTGGTCTTTCCGAAAGTACTCTTTTATTTCATAGCACAATTCTTCCCTTGTTTTTCTGGTTAGACATTACACTACCAAGACAAAAAATTGAGGGTAAAGCATATATTATATAAAAAATGTCTGGTTATTCTATCCCTAAAATTACACGGAAATATCTCTGCTTTTACTGTGGCAACGTTGGCCACCTTCGAGAACACAGAAATAATTCTTGCTTCGTTCAACTAATCTTATATATCTCCTTTATGTGATTAAGTTTCACTTTAAACCGTCATCACATGATTATTCTTAATACTGATTGGCTGGCTCATTTGCGGCTTACAACACTATATAAGCGAATTTGAAACGCTTAAGCTGGGGAGTGCCAAAGAGGGACCGTCTAAACAAATTCAACATATTTATCTTCAAATAGTTCTGTTTCTTTCATGGCCTAACGACTGCATTTTACCTAGCATGAAAACAATTCTAATTTTTTTAGGGTAAAAACACCCATTATATATATATATATATATATATATATATATATATATATATATATATATATATATATATATATATATATATATATATATATATATATATATATATATATATATATATATATATATATATATATATATATATATATATATATAATTTTCCCGCTTGAAAGTTTTTTACGTCTTAACTAGTGTAATGGTGGAAACTGTTTTATTTCTTCTGAGAACTGAACCGAAAGTCCAGACCATAATTTCTATTGATAGGTTAAATATTTCTCTGGAGTCAAATTTTACGGTTGCGGTTACGCCATTGTTGGCTCTTAATGAACAAAGAGAATTCTTTGGTTCTTTTTTTCTTATTATATCTTTGTGCAAACAGAGTTACGATTGTTTTGCCGGAGGGAAAAATATCCCGACGCCGCGAGTGCTTTGATTAAACAAAACTAACAAAGAAGGTTTAGCTCGAGCTCTGTTACTTGATTCGAAATTGATATGAATGAAAGTCCAAGATTGTATACATGGAATTCACCTATTGTTCAATTACTTATACACAATATATATATATATATATACATATATATATATGCACATACATATATGTGTATACATTTGTGTGTGTGATTATGTACTCTGTACAGTTCTTTGGTTTGGTTTGGTTTGGTTCACTACGGTTTATTTTTTGCAACACGAGGGCTAATGAGACCTGGATCTACTGTTTAAAGCCGATTTCGAACGGCTATGAACATTCATGCTACAGTGGAATTCGAACCCACAAACTCCGGTACCGAAGATTAGTGCCATAACCATTCGGCCATCATTCGCCCTGTATAATTCTTAATAAGATTCTTCTTCCGCAAAAGTTGGCAGTTGAAACATACTTATTACAGTTACTTTTTGCAAAGAAATGCGCATTTATTTAATGGCATTTTTAAATATAAAATTTCAATACTACAAAAAATACAAACTTTAAATGTTTATACGTTTTTCCAACAAAATTCCACTTATGTATGACTAAAGATAACAGAGGAATTTTAGTTAAACATTTCTAATTAATTTATAGAAATGTTTTTCTGTAGAAGATCTATATATAGATAAATTAAAGGTGGAAATCAGGCTGCAATTCCCCTTTTAAGGATGGGGGAACTGAAATTATCAGCTTATACTACTAGAAAGTACACTTTACGGAGAATGTATTCACATGAATACAAGTATCTAGTATTCACAAGAATACATCCTCCGTTGATAATCAGGTAACCTCGGACCAGTTCCTTTCCGACTTCGCTATCCGATTTCAACCTTTAATCATTGGTTGAAAAATATATTGGAATTCTGAATTTAAATATCTTCACTTGTTTTATTATAGAGAAGGAAGGCTTTTGGTGAGACAGTTCTAAAGATAAGTTTAAAATTTTACTAAACTTGATGACTGGAAAGAGGAAAACATAAAACTTTGAATGTTGTATTTTAAATTTAAGAATACTTTAAAAGGAATGCTTATCTTATTGGAAACATTTTGCGATTAGAATTTGTCCGACTAACAGCTGCAAAGAGAAATGTTGATCAAGAACTTCACTGTGTACCCTATAAGCAGCTTATAGAATTCTGAAAAATACCTGACGAATTATTCGAAAGTTTCAAAGCTGTAAGTACATGTTAAGCGTCTGGTATTACTTGGAAGATTTTTTCTGGAGATAAACAGGGAAACTAAAACATGTCTTGGAAAGAAATTGTTTGGAATCAACCCTTAAAAATTAACTGTAGTATGATTATGAGTACATTTTTTAAAGTCAGTAATCCTAATGGTAGTGTTATAACCTCTTTATTCTTCCTTCGCTAGATCACTGTAGACACCTCTAAACAATCCTCAAAAGTAAAATCCTAAAAAATTTAAAGATGTTGCAAAAAGTGCAATATCATGAAATGTAGCCGTATGTGAATATCAATATTGGGATTAACAAATTTAAGACCCATGTGGAAGTGATTAAATAAATATAAGCCAAGAAAACTGTTTATCCAAATAGTTTATGTACACTTCACGGGTGTAGAATTATTATTGTAGAACTATTGTTGTAGAATTATTGTTGTAGAATTATTACATTGCTCCTTTCAGCTGCAATAGCCTTTCACCGGTTCTTTGGTGGAACTATATGGCGGCAGACACAATTCACTGTATTCATATGGTATGCTCCAGAATTTTAGAACAGAGGTGAATGCAAATTGACGAATAGAAAAGAGTCCTATTAATTGATTAAGTTAAAGGAATTTTATTTATTTTCTATTACTTGCTGACTTTGTCAGAAAAATACCCGTTCTCGACATGACACAAAGATAAGGAAATGGCTAAATAAAATACTCGTTTTTTTTTTTTTTTTTTTAAATGATGCGGGTGATCTCTCCCCCAATTTCGGCCAAAATGATACCCACTCAACACCGCGCATGGCAAGGTCAGTGGAAAAATCCCACCAGCGGGAACCCAAGACGATCGCCAAAACATAGCGTGAGTAGGAAGAACAGCCTAGGAATCTTATGGCGCCAAGCAACGCTCAAGCTGGACAAATGGTGAGAGATGGGGAGAGCAAAACGGCAACCCACGGATGGTCAGCGCGGGAAGATTCAAGTTGACTTGGACATGGACAAGCCCCATTCCATAAAATAAGGTGTCAGGAAGCCGGCAATTCCTGGCATTTCCTTTTAAATAGAATGTGGCTATACCACAACGGGTAAGCTAGTATTAGTTTAGCTGAGTCCATCGTAGCTCTCAGTTTTTACATGATTCGAACCCCATGTACCACTTTCAAATGATGGTGGATGCATAGATTAGATAAAAGAGAAAACCTATTGTTAAGGAAGGACGACAATTCACACATTCAGGAGGTGGTCGTGTAACAAGTGTCCAGGCATTGTCCTGATAGAATAACGCTAACTCCAAAAGGGTAACACTTTGTGTTACGTATAAGTCCGTCAACCGGAAATATGTATTAGGGATGTTCGCTGTACAAACATAATCATACTTGCATTACACTGACCCAGACTAATTGTCTATACGACAGCTAATACTGAACACCAGACCGTCACAACAGGGATCCGAAGCGGCTACCAAACCGCTTCTAACCTACGAGAGGCCTTTCATAGTCAGATTTTAATTTGGTTCACATCGGCAAGGAGCAATCACAACATAGAAAAGCTCGAGACTACCAAAAAAAAAAAAAAAAAAAGACCCAGATCACTATGGCACCTCGGGCTTGTGACACCCTTGTATACCTAAAGGAGGTATAACCCTGAGATGTCTCTCATTTAGCAATACACAAATGACATATATGGCTTGAGCTCGGAATTGAGCTCGAGAGGCGTTTTACGCCTGTGCAAACATGTCTTCCCAAACAGCGAAAAAGCAGTGTGACGATTTAGGCTTGCACTCGATTGTCATTCTTCCATTAGTCATCCCTTGTACGCAGCAATTGAATTTGCTATTGCTTGAGGTATGTCCTCGGCTTCTCAGTAGTTACTGGAAACCATTACTGACAGATATACGGAGTGAACCAGTTGTAACATTTTACAGTCAAAAACTTGGTATCATGTAACCAGTTACTCACTCAGACTTGATCACTAGCAAACGTCTCTTTATTCTACCTGAATTGGCTGGGGTCTGAACCATTTCCCACGCTTCTCAACAATTACTGCAATCCGCCGCTGACAGCGTATGTGGAGTGAGTCAGTTGCAGCATTACATTGTCAAAAACTGGCTAACATGTGACCACGCAGGCACTCACACAGTCATTTTCATACTTGTCCTGCAACTTGCCTTGTGCTTGTTGTATACTCTGATGGTATTGTGATTTTTCTTTTGATCAATATACATGCAT
>CM063505.1:182485211-182500211 GCA_032207245.1 Pardosa pseudoannulata | reverse complement strand
ACAAATACAACAAAGTTTTTACTGTGATTATTTAATGACTAGCCACTTCGTCTATTTAAAAACTAGCATATAGCCCGTCATATGACAGTATCAGTAAAATGTTCTAATTTTCCTGCATTGTGAAGTATTTTATGAGTCAGATAAAAAAAATGGTTTGTTTTTACTGAGAATTATCTTGCAACAGAATATAATAGATGATTAAATTTTAAATTATCACATATGTACCTAATCTATTATTTAAGCCAAATATAAAATAAAATTGTTTACGTAATATCTAAGTTCAGTGATAAAACGTATGAAAATAATGCAGACGATATTGAAATAATTTAAAATTAGAAATTAAATGAGATAGCTAAAGAAATGACACCATAATGCAAAAAAATGTCATTTTCATCTACTTACAAAGTGATAAATTGATAAATTTAATCTCCTACTCTTAACCGGGGAAAATAGGGCTTGAAATAATGGTATTAGACACTCGAAAGAGAGTGTGATGCCATCAATCTTCTCAAATGAGAGGTAACGTGAATAATGGATCACAGTCAAAGATAAAATTGGAAATTTACTTTAATTAAGGATTAAATACGGCTATTTACAAAGGAATGTTAATTCCTGAATCACGTAGAACTGCAAAGGAAGGTTGCCAGTAAGACTTCCTCACGACGATCACAGTCGAAAAAGAAACAAGAAATTTAATAATCTCTTACAAATGGGGAGGCTTTTCAGGGTGCAATCAAACTTAATTAATCACCCGTTCGTTATCCGAGACTCTGCCGCTCCCTATATGAAAGGATTTTACGAATCTCCCGAACTAGCAAGCTCTCTGGTAAACAAGGCGAAAGCCGGCACGAGGTCAACACACCTCCCAAAAAAATGACGCAAAATTGTAGGCTTTTAATACCTGGGGGAGTCAGTTACGGTTCCGCCACTTGTTTTTTGGGTCAGTTAAGATCCCAGTTACTTGAGAACTCCAGTTAAAGTTACAGTTAGATTTTTTTTAACTGAATTCCCATTCGCTGGCTGTCTCTTCACGGAATTTCCGAGCGTTCATTAACGAGATCCATCAGGTACTATTCAGTCCCATTGTCAAGATCCCCGACTCTGCGACGCCACGCTATTGTCCATGTAAGTAGGTGTACTACAGTCAGCTGTTCTGGGTCGTGCTCGGACAAAAGAGAGTCTTCACAGGGGGAAGGGTGGATTGCAAAGGTTTTAGAGACTACAATATTTTTTGCTGTGATATGAAGCATATACCAATTTATTGCTGCATTCCAAACTGGCCATCCATTTAGCTTATTTTGCTTTCGAGTAATCGTTTTTAAAGACCTATAAACATAAATACCAAAATGGTGTGCAGATCTGTCAGTTTGGTAATACTCAAATACAATAACCAAATTTCATTTTCCATTCTCTTTGGAATGATGGTGTCCCATACCTATACACAGACATTCCAGAAAGAAAATACAAGTCTACAATTGTCATGTCAAATCTGCATATCTGATTACATTGGTCTATATAATTTCATTTTGAAAAAGCTCTTTTCAGCCACAAGCAAACGTGCTAGAAAAGTAAAATAATTTTTATGGTTAATGTTACATTTCAGTTATGTGCACGCAGTATTTTTGATTGATGTATATATGCATACGTATATATATAATTCAACACACTAATATTTATTTTATTGAGATTTTATGATCAGGATATAATAATCACTCTTGAAATCGGACAGCATATCCTTGCTACGAAAATTTATAAGAACTTTTTTTTTAATTTATCTTTATACATAAAATTTTTCTGTCCGTGTGTTTGTAATAGAACTCCTCCTAAACGTCTGGACTGATTTTGTTGAAATTTTTAAGCACCTGATAAAGTTGACGCGAAAAGGGTTGATATTCACAATTTTATACAATAGAAAATTCTTTTTTTTAAATAAAATTACAGAATTGTGTGCTTATTAAGATAATTATAATGGCGCTCGAAACCCTTCACTACCAACGTATCTGTGGCGCAGTGCTCAGCGCAACGGACTTCAATACGAAAAGTCCCACGATTGAACCCCCGTATAGGCGATGTGGGAATTTTATTTCAATCTAATTACGCTTGTGATGACTGTACGCGTGCTGGCGTCAAGTTTTTTTAAAATAATTTTCGTTACCTTTTCATCAAAACGGTTCAATTTATAATTTATCTAAAAACATTTTACAATTTTTGGATTTACAGCTTTAGAACAGGACAACGTCTCTCGGGTCATCTAGTATATATATATATAATATATATATATATATATATATATATATATATATATATATATATATAATATATATATATATATATATATATATATATATATATATATATATATATATATATATATATATATATGTGTGTGTGTGTGTGTGTGTGTGTGTGTGTGTGCTGATATATTATATCTGATATATATTGCGGATCTGATATGTAATTAGCTGATATGTATTGGGTACTGATATGTTTCGCAACTTTTTGCAATAATTATAATACCGCTCGAAACCCTTCACTGCCATCGTATCTGTGGCGCAGGGCTCATAGCAACCGGCTTCAATTTGAGAAGTCCCTGGATCGAATCCCCGTACAGCCAATGTGGGAATTGAATTTAATCTAATTACATTTGTGATGACTGTATGCGTGCAGGCGTCAAGTATTTTTAAAAAATTTTTCGTTACTTTTTCATCAAAATGATCTTATTTATAATTTATTTAAAAACATTTTACAATTTTTGGATTTACAGCGTTAGAGTAGGACAACGTCTGTCGGGTCATCCTAGTATATACATGTGTGTGTGCTGATATATTGTATCTGATATATATTGCGGATCTGATATATAATTAGCTGATATGTATTGTGTACTGATATATTTCGCAACTTTTTGCAATGAAATCAATATATACATTTAATTATATTTACTTTTGTTTAAATTTTAACTTAATAGTTTTATTATTTGTAAATAATGAAGAAAATATAAAAAAATTTTAAAATATATTTTTTAATTTAAAGTTATAATTTTTATATGTGATTATGCTGCAAGTTCATCCTTATAAATCGAAAATAGGAGGAAGGACAAAAACTGAACTGTGAGCTGAGTACACTTCATTTATCATCATTGGTCCCTGATTAGCATTTAAAAAAATTACTATTTCTTTTAATTAGAAACTGTAGCTTTTAGTGCTGGGCCCATATGTTGTTATTATTTTTCACGGAATGAAAAAGATAATTGCCAGTAAACTGAAATACCAAGAGAATTTTTTCTCTTTTGAAATAAAATTCTATGGTAGGACACTTTTTAAATGTTAATAGTTTTTATAAACGAAGATAATATCCACCAAAATGTGGCATAAAACATTCTTTTTTAATTCAGAAGATCAAAATTATAAAAGGAAGGAAATAAAACCCCCAGTTTTTTACTCGTTAAAGCGTCTAAAATGTAACTGCTCAAACTGTATTTTCTCTCCAGATAGAATGTCGTAAAGGACAGGCAATATTAAGAATACAAAATGGGGAAAAACTCCCGTCGGTCTAAAACTATTTATTCATGTATGTTCTTCAGACGTTATTTGCGCACAGTCTGTCGCACTCGTTTCCGATGGGTGAGTGCGTATGTGTGAATATGTATGGCGCATGTTAAATTCGACTGTTTTAAGAACTACTTCAAACAAAGAATTCCGTGTTAAAATAAAGGACTTCTTTAAACACAAAAGGAAAAAGCTCGAGAACATCCGCAAGTATTGAGAGATGTTGACTATTTGCACAGCCTTATCAAGTTCTCTCAAAAGGTATTGTGAGTGCAGTTTTTTATATATATATTTTCACTTAAAAAAGTTAGGAGTCCTAGCGTAAAAATGGAAGCACTTTTTGTAATTTTTTTTTTGTAATCTTTCCCAATGCTCTTTTCCTTATAGTTCTTTCTCGCGAAGTAATACGTTTGGGTTAATTTACACTCTAACAATTTTTTTAAAGAAATCTGACAGTGACAGGTAATTTACCTTTATAATTGATTTTAAATAGATTTATATTCCTAAGGATTTTTAATTTGCATGCATTTTTAAAAACTTTATTATATAATAACTCATATAAACAGTTTTATATAATAGTTATTAAGCGGTTAAAGTATACTAATATTTTATAAAATGCTTTATTTCAGTAAATCATGAAACATTAAATTTTTATTAACGTTTACACAGCAAGTCAAAATGAAACATAATGGGAACAAAGAAGACGTTTTAAATAACAATGTGTTAAGTTGGAATTTTGTAAAATTCTTTACATTAATTAAATAACCGGGATCCAAATAAATGACATCCATTAATTATCAGAGATGTAGATGTAAAAAAATAGTTGAAATTTTTCAGTAAATTAAAATATCGAATGTTTTTTCTTTATTTACGGATGGATTCAGATTAAGAACTCATTACATTGGAAAATACAATGTATATCCGCTTTGGTATTGTAACGTCACGGGATCCTCTGGTAGCGTGTGGTTGTCGAAGGGGTTAGGACACGACGTCAAGCTTAGAAACAATAACAAAGTTTATTCTTGATTAAAATGGAGTATGTACAAATTTTCCAAATGACCTCAAACCACAGACCTCAGTCGGGCTGATGCTGACCTAAAAGTCCCAGGTTCAAGGCGAACCTATAAAAACAATCTGCGGACAGGTGCCAACCGATACCGTTGTACAGAGGTACAACTGGGTCTCCTTGAGTCCCACACAAAGCTGGAGAAAAGTTCTCCATAAAACCAACCACCACCAGTCGAAACTCTCTTCCTTTCCGTTCTGGGGACTCTCCGGCGAAAAACTCGCGCCGCCTGACGTCACCTCTAGCCTCTTCCCATTGGCTATTTCTTTCCACGTCGCCGTCCTGGTAGCGTCTGATTGGTTCCTTCTGTGGCGCCTCACAGTCTGACGTTTCGTTTTCCCGTCCGACCTTCCAATTCACCTCGGACATCTCAAGGCGTGGTCGAAGCGAAAACGCTTTGTAGTGTAGTGTCAAAACCCCATACAGAGAATCGCCCTGCCCTGGCCTTTAACAAAATCTCTTTGTGAAGCCAATGGGGTGTAGCGACGTCACAGTTTGGTTCCAACTACTGCTTTATAAGCAGTTATTCGCTTCCTTTCAAAGTAAAAGGGGAGGTGCAACCTGATTTGGGATTCAAAATACTGTAATTAATATTTTAACCGATCCCTGAATGAAAAAGAAAACATTTTTTGAAATTTTATATTTTAATACCTCAGTGAATTTTTTTTACACACTCTTTATTTTTCTCTGTATCTTATTAAAAATAGATCCAAGATGTCTTGCCTACGAACCTCTTTTTATAGTAAATAGTATCTCTGAATAATAACCTCCTATCCTAACTCCTAGTGAAATAATTTTGTACAACTAAATAACAATACTACAAATCTAACTTCAATTGATTTAATAATAACCTAAAAATAAAATATAAATGAAACATTTTAATTTTCAAAGTAATATCTATTTAATTTATTACCTTGCATTTTAAATTATAAAATCATTATTTTACAATACCATTAAATAGAGAGCCTGATAGGTTGATATAAATTTATGTTCGACTATGTTAGTGAGTAACATTCGCAAGTCTCCTAATTTTCAGTCGATTTTTCTTTTCGTGGTGAGGCTCTTGACCACTAAAAAATTGACGTTGTACTAAATAAGAAGACGGGAAGACAAACAACTTCTGCACATTGAACCGTAACACAGGATATAAAATAGGTAAATGTTTTTGTAATCAGAATTTTTACTGTTCTTGTTGAAACAGCTCCTCATTTGTGGACAATTCAAGAACACCAGTAGCGATAATAGGTTGTATCAGTGTACAGTAAGTTGTGTCCGAGTTTTGTTATAACCAAGTGAAGAATCTCTTGAAAACTGTGTAAAGGTCTTAATAAGAATCAAACATATCCTAATTTCAATTTAAATGGACAACAAAAAAAATAGCAACCAATTAATTGCTATTTTTTAACATAAAAAAGAAAATAGTTCAGCTATTTTATTTCGTACTAAACCTTCCGTGAATCTCAAAACTTGCTTCTACACCTTCATGTTAATCTTTATTATTTACCATATACCCCTCAGCAATAACACAGCAGGAACAACTTTGCGAATCGCAGTGTTAAAGTGTAAATATTGTGCATAACATTGGTACTCAACGTGGGAGCTACCGTGACCTGAGGGGCGCTGATTTGATTTTGGGCAGCAAGTGAACATGTCTTGAGTGGAAATTTTGATTAGAAAGTTAAGAGCATACATATGAACAACCGAGTTCAACCATACCCCTGATATGTCTCTCTGATTCATTCATACTGATTTTTATAGGGATTTTTTGGAGCTGTATAACTATCTAACTGAGAATAAACTATTTCTAAATGCATGTTTGTTTTATTCAGTTTAATTTGAACAAATAGACTACAGTCAATTATCAAACCGTCCCCATATGGCCGTAAAGCCCTCAGGCATCTCCCAGTGGTGGTGAGCAAATCGCGAGTATTGGGCCATCCCGATCCACCTGTTACCCTTGAAGTACACGGAGTGCGCTCGTCACGTCACTGGCCCAATCCACGAGAGAACGCAAAAGAATGGCTCTGAGATAAGTAATTTAGTAGATTACTGAATGCTTAGCGGAATTCTTAATCTTTAATTAGTGAAGTTTAGCGGGAACCAAGCGTAGCCACTGAAATATATAGAAGGAATAGAGAGACTACAGTTATCTGCCAAGCAAAAGTATCAACTTAAGCCATAAAAGTTTGGTGTGTAACATTATTGAAAAAAAAACTAACAATTTGCCTCTTATAATTGAATTTTTCTCTTTCATCATAATTTGAATAACGATATTTTTACAATTGGAGGGAACGTTGAAAATATTTTCACCCCTTAGGAGGGCAGCAGCTTAAAAAAGATTGAGAAACACTGGTATGCAATAGAGGCATTAATAAAACTTCAGTAACTTAAGCTAGGCAGTTTTTTAACATTTGTTAAATTCCCTAAGAATATTCGTGAGAAATTCAATAGACTGTAGTGCTCCAAACCAAACTAAGAATATAGAAGGCGTTTTTATGTTACGATGTAACAAATTTGTCACTAAGTTACCAGAAACGAATTTTATAAATTCTGTCTTTAAAACGAATGAACTGTCCTTTAAACTGTTAACAAAATCTCAGAGTCATTATAGGGAAGGGGAGGTAATAAAACCACGGTGTAACCTAGTACGAGCCCCAGACACAGGAAGTGTTTCAATAAAAGAATAAATAAAATGAACATAATCCGGCCAATAAATTTTCAAATCTACCCCTACGCTCTATCCTTGGTAGCGGCACCCGAAAAATAATGCCTTCCTTTAATGCATCGCAAACCGTTTTCACACACTAAACCTGTCAAGTGCTGTTAAGTACTTCAGCGAGAGTCTGAAAAAAAAAAATTCAAAACACTCCTTTAGCCACACTCAAGACAGCGGCCGAACAAAGCCGGGGTGCTTAATTGAGTTGGCAGCATTACTCGAATTCCGAGATCCGCTGCGTTTCCCAATCGGGCCACCCAACGAAATACCCCACCCTGACGCGATGAGAAAGGGGCGGAAGAATTACTCTTTCTCTTGCAAGTCGCCAGTGCGGCGAATCTCGTTTGACCTGGATGGATAGAGTCGGAATCCGAGAAATTATAAACCGCGCCATATGGTTTCAGAATGGATGTTTTAAGGAGGAACGCGTGGTCAGATTGCCCAATAATCTTAACTACCTGAAAAGTAAACTTGAGATGAAGCGTCAAAGGTATTTACGAATCTGATACAGCTTTTTCTCTATATAATACATTGCAGAATGTAGACCGATGGAAAAATTTTTATCATAAAAAAGAAGCTCATTGTAATCTCATCATTTGCTTCGTGCTGGTATTTAAAAAAATATAACCTTGATCTTTGAAAGAAAAGTCGCATCATTTTAAACGCTGTATTAAGTTAAATTGCGCATGGCAGCACCGTGAAATTAGAAGCTGCAATATTTTGTCCTAATCAAGTGTTGCCGCTCTGTTTCCACTTTGTTCATTACGAGAAATTACCTTATACTTAAAACTAGTAGTATGGCTTCTGTGTCGCTTGAGTGTAATTTTCCGCACTTGAACACTATCCAAGAAAGCCGAATGGTGTCGGAAGTGTAGAGCGCTGCCTTTAGGTCTTAGAGTTCGATGTTTCAAATATTGGGGCTAAGATGGATATTTGTAGCTGTTTGGAATCGGCTTTAAGCAATAGGTCCTGATATGTTTAGGCTATTGTAGCAAAAATGTAGTTTACCAAAATAAACTAACAACATATACTAATTTTATCTACTAATATCAACCGAAATTTGTTTGATAGAATACCATTAATATAAACCGTCATAAATAATGTTTTATTAAATGAAGAAGAATATAATTATTCTGAGATCTCATTTAGAGTGATTAAGGTGATGTTTCTATTTACTTGCACATAAGCATCACATAGGTAGAAACGAATGTTCATATTTTCAGAAAGTATGGCAATGATACCATTAAATTAAAGAATTAAGAAGTTATAAATAAGAAAATACATTTTTCCAACATTTAAAATGAAGATGAACAAAAAAATTATGTTTAAAATTAGGAATTTTAATAGTCCTTATAAATTCAAAAAGTTAATATTTACAAAAGATTTGAAATAGAGATTAGGTATACTTGCTAGGTAACAAACGGGCAATACCTATGTGAATACACACGAAATGAAGAGGCTGTGACGCCTTCAATATTCTCAAATGAGAGGTAACGTGAATAATGGATCACAGTCAAAGAATAAAATTGGAAATTCACTTTAATTCTGGATTAAATACGGCTATTTACAAAGGAACGTTAATTCCTAAATCATCTAGAACTGCAAAGGATGGTTGCCGATAAAACTTCCTCACGACAATCACAGTCGAAAGAAAAACAAGAGAATTAATAATCTCTTACAAATGGGGAGGCTTTTCAGGGTGCAATCCAACCCAATTTATCCTCCTTTCGGTATCGAGATTCTGCCGCTCCCTATATGAGCGGACTTTACGAATCTCCCGAACTAGCAAGCTCTCTGGTAAAAAGGCGAAAGCCTCCACGAGGTCAACACACCTCCGAAAAATATGACAAAAAGCCCTGAGTCGAAAATTTGTAGACTTTTTATACCTGGGGGGTCAGTTACGGATCCGCCACTTGTTTTTTGGGTCAGTTAAGATCCCAGTTACATGAGAACTCCAGCTAAAGTTACAGTTATACTTTTTAACTGAATTCCCATTCGCTGGCTGTCTCTTCACGGAATTTCCGAGCATTCATTAACGAGATCCATCAGGGGCGTATTCGTCTATTCAGTCCGATTTTCAAGATCCCAGACTCTGCGACGCCAAGCTATTGTCTAGGTAAACAGGTGCACTATAATCAGCTGTTTTGGCGTGTGCTCGGACAAAGGGGAGTCTTCACAAGGCTCACGCCTGGAAGGTTAGATACGTTATTGAAACATGGCGAAGAGATCGGACTCTTAGAAATGTTCTGTTTCTTCCTCTAATCCAGGAATGATTTCGTCCTAGGACTCCAGAAATTTGACCGTTAAGGAAAGGTGTCCTTTTTATTTTCTCATGTTCTATGGAATATTCATTAACAGGCGAGTCTTTACTGGGGTATATTTTGATTCCGATTCTTGATATAAAATAATATAGTCAAATAAAATAGTCAAATAATATAGTTAAATAAAATAGTCATGACATCAGTAGTGTCTGTCACCAGTAAGTCTCATTCTTAATTTCTGGGTACAACTCACCTCTTGTAGATCTGGTGACAATTGTGTAGTAAACACGGAGTGAGAGAGGAGAGACCTAGACGGGTTTGAGGAAAAAACGCAGCATAATTCCTTTCTCTCGACTTAAAAAAACATTTCTAGAATACAGACAATTCCTCAGTAAAACTATATGATCAATACGGGCCTCAATATGGCCAATTTTTTCATAAAAATGTATTGCAAGAATACTGTCAGTTTTTCGAAAAAATTAGATTCTAGAACAGTGGTCTTATTGTTAAAGTAGAATCTAAAAAATATTATTTGATTTCCCTCTTTACTATAACATTTTATCACAGTACAGAATGTCTATAACAATTCCTTTATTTTAAAAAAGATTTTTTTTTTCAGTTCGAATTACTGTAATTTTAATTAACATTTATCTTATACTCTACCAGATAAAATATCGATAAATCTCCTGGCTCTTGAAGTGTTTTAAATACATATAAATTTCAAAAATTTCCTTCGAAGTTTGATTAAAATAATAGTAATAACTGAATTATCTTTTGTACTATTAATTATATTAGTTACATTCTTTTCGACCTGGGTAATTAATACTTTCAAATAAAGGTTATATTTATTTTAAAATTAAAATTACTTTTTATATTAAACTAATATTATAAGCAAATAATTTATTGTCATCAAATAGTTATTTTAAATTAATTTTCATTATAAACTTAGGCAATATAATATAAAGAATTTTGGTGTCCATTTGGCTATTTATCCCTGCACAGACTGACAAAAAAAATTGCTTTGAATTTTCGACTGATCATTTAAAGGCAACAAATGTACCGAAAATAAAAATATCATTCACATGGCATAAATGTTCAATATTTTTCCACACGATGACACTGTTAGGGATGAAATAAATTTGGGTCTAAAAACTGTATTAAAAAATTGCGCAATTGATTTCAAAATTAATGAAATGAAATACTGTCGGGAAAAAATGTGTTATCTGAAAACACACATTAAACACTATCAGAAGAATTAAAAAGGTTTTAATTATATTATCCCGTAATTAAAAAAGAAAAATACATAAAATGCCGCCACACATAGAGTCACAATACGCAAATTAAAAAAAAAAATTCTCTATCTCGAGCTCTGAACACTTTCAGCTGCCTAAAACCTTCCCAGGATCGATTTGAATTACCTTGCAAAATTTTGTGAAGATTAATCCAAACAATAATATTTGCATAGCGCACATACATAAAGTTTACATACCCACGCACAAATGATATTATTTAGATAAGGTGATGGATATCAAAACACAGTTATTTATTCTTATTTATATATTTCCCAACTTAAGGCATTAGAAAAATCAATTTTTCTCAGCAAATTTCGCACAGCTGAACGTTTATTGCAGCCTTAATGAACGCTTTTAACACCACTTATCTTCTCGATCCGCGTTCTCGCAATACCGAGCTCATTTCATATAACTCTATATTAATTTATCACCACACTTCTTTCCCCCATTATGGAGTGGGGGGTGAGATTCCTTTTACACTAGTCGAAGCATTCTTGTCGTTCCTCTAATAGAATGAGGAAGATTGGAACTTTGTAAAAAGAAAATTCGGGTGGAATGGTAAGAAAAGAGAGGCAGGCGAAGCAAACAAAAAAAAAAGAGACCCAGAAAGTGGCCATCTTCAACCTTGCACTGCTCGGGGCTTGACCCGGACTTGATTCCGTGTTGCTCGGGCTCTTCTTCATTTCGGAATTTTTTTTCCCGCTTGTCAGCATCTGTTCGCACATTTGCCGCTAACACCCCCGTCGCATGCAGAAATCCCTTCATGTTTGCCACATGTCGCTTCCTGCACCGCCAAAAAACAACGCTGCGCTCTCCGACACTTTGCTCCAGTCCCGCACTGGCCGTAAATTAGAAGAACACGTGCTGATGACGTCACGGACGGACCTTCCATCCAGCCTTTCTTTAGATTTTTTTTCGTTATTATTTACGCGTGAAAGTGCTGCTGGGACATTCCGTTTGTTTTGATACTGGATACTCCGAAGTCTCGAGTTGACGCGTATCCTAAAGGCCTTTTAGCGTAACGAAAACAACCACTCGACAGACAGGAGAAGGGGGAGGGGAACTAAATACAGCTAAAGACATCTTTGTCGCACGTTTCCCCTCCGACTGAGACTGAATTTATTACAGAGGGATGTCCAAATTGCAAGGGCTTGAGAGTCTCATTTCAAACGTTATGACTGAATGCGAGTTTCACTTTCATAATTTGCCAATTTTGGTACTAAAACAGAAGTACTAGAATGAAATACTATTACTTTCGTTGCTTAATCCCTTTCCTGTTTTGCAAGTACACCGTTCGTACAATCTGATTGCTTTGTAATTCTCACAGTTTTAGCAGTAAGTTTTGTATTTTTAATGTCAAATTAGTCCAATATATGTCCATAAGATGTTAGTTTTCGAAATGTATTTAGTTTGGTTTAAAAGCGTGGGATTTCTGATAGGTTTTGCATTACTCCAGGAACTTTTTGAGTTTTTGGCTTGAGGTTTTGGGATACTGACCTAAAGAGATTTTTTAGCAGCAATTCCTCCTACAAATAAAGACCTGGAAACTAGCGCTATGTGTGTTCACTGAAGAAAAATGACATAATACAAAAGAATTATATAAAGACTAGGTATTTTTGTCCGCACTGTGACGTTGGACTATGCCTCTTACGGTCTTTCAAGATTTATAGCAATAAATCTGATTTTAGAAATAACAGTTTAAATAAACGTACTTGTAGTATTTGCATTCGAAAATAATTATGTAGTTATTGTGATCGAAAATATTTTTAATTTTATATGTAAAACTGTAAACGTAACTTCCCTTTCTGCGGTACACGAGACAGAAAAATCAGCTTCCAGGAAAAACATTTTTTTATTTCCTGTAAAACAGTTCTTATATATGTTTAAAATAATTAGAAATATTACTTTTAATGACATTTTCCTGTTTACAAATGTGACATGAACAAAAATATGCAATAAAAAAATGTGACATTTTTGAGGTCGAATTCGTGAAAAAAATTAAACCGTTAAGGGGTTAAAAGAGATAACCCATGTGTAGTGCATTTTTATGATAAATGACTATTGGTACCTTTTAAATGTAAAAATAATCATGAGAATAAAGTTCGAAACAAACAAAAAAAAGTTTTTTTTAAGTTTAGGAAAAAATAATTAAAGCTCTTACAACACTAATTATTTTACAATTTCATAAAAGAATGAAGTTACATTTTAAAAAACAAAAAAGCTATTCTACCCCAAACGATTGAATTTTTAAGGTGATTACTCAACAATGTCTGTTTATTTCAGTTAATATTGGCAAATAAAAACAGAAAAAATTCCTTAACACGAACTAAAATTAATAATGATATCAAAATATTTTAAGTATATTTTAGGGGGAGTAATACAGATAGTTTTCTGCATCAATGCATGTCAGAATATCCACCATCAGCTCTGTTATTTCTTCCATGAACTTGCAAGTTGAGTTCAGTATTAGGTTTTAATGAATTTCGCCGAAGAAAAAACTGCGGAGTTCTGATATTTTTTAAAGTTTTTTTTCAAAAGAAGCATTGCGGTCAGCCTTCATGAGAACGCATTAAACTGGGATCGACAGTTTAAAGTTGATTCCTAACTTCTAATATTCATTGCCTATTATGGTATTCGAAACGACAGACTCTGGTATCGAAATGTAATGACTTACCCATGGTCGGATTCCATACATGGAGCTCTAAAATGACAATATTCCAAACAATCCAAGTTCAAAAATGTCTTTTTTATAGTAACAATATTATTTTATACTTAGTAAATGAGATAATTATAACTACAAATTAGACGTAGAAAATCTGAACTATATCAGACATTATTTAAGTAGATAGAGTTATTTTAAGTATGATTTTACGCTAATTCTATAATACAAATAAGGAAATTAAGGCAATAGTCATATTACAATACATTTGAGCTCCCTAATTACATATGTTATTTTTAAAGTCGTTTCATACAAAATTAAAAGGAAAAAGTCAAATGCTTAATAAGAGATTGTTGCCACGACTCGCTGTTACATTGACACAGTTCTAGGTGTCAAAATTGACAAGGATATTGGTGTCATTTCAATGCAGCATATTAATGAAACCCAAAACCATCTGACGCACTTCTCTGTGGAAAATTTTTTTAATCCCATTCGTCGAGTAAGAGGCAATAAATATCATTTTGACACACTCTAACCAAAAAAAAAGAAAAATCTTTAAAATCTAAAACTCAGTCAAGGGCGGTTTACACATTTTGTGTGAATGAGCCTTACAAAATGCTGATTCGTTGAACTTAAGCTCTTTAACGAGAGTAATAAAAGAAACGTACAATTTGCCTTGATATACGTAATTAAGGTGCATGCATATTATTACGTATTATTCATTGCTGTTTTTGTAACATTTCTACTCCAGTGTTTTTGTGATAGATAGAATTAACCATTTTATGTATTACGAGAAAGAACTGTCTGGTTGTAAATACTTCTATTATTTTAGCTCAATTATACTTCATTTTTCAGGTTAGCGTGACTCAACATTTTTATCCATAATTCTTTAATTAATAAATCTTAGAGTGTTTAAAGTACCTTTATTGGGACATTTTTCAGTTTTCTAAGGTGACATTAATACTACGGCTGGCCCTGACAAAATACATGTATCACATAAGTCAACAGATTCCTTATACTCATAGCTTATTAATAAGTTACTTCTACTTCAAAATTACAAAATGCATCTAGTACATAAGTCAATAGATTCCTTATACTCATAGCTTATTAGTAAGTTACTTCTACTTCAAAATTACAAAATGCATCTAGTACATAAGTCAACAGATTCCTTATACTCACAGCTTATTAGTAAGTTACATGTAATTCAAAATTACTTTTAAGTTAAAGTATTTTAATTACTTTTTTTTATTACTCCCTATTCTGCTTGAAAATCGCGTGTTAACTATTTTTGAGATGCATTTCTACCCGAACAAATGTTTAACTAAATTTTACATTTCTACATCCATCAATGCAAAATGAGATACAGCTCAGTTTCTGCCTTATACATCATTTAGTCTTTGTCTTGTTCACACACTGACAAGTCCACAAAGTCGAAGCGCACTTTCACTCTTCGAGTTCACA
>CM063505.1:182465211-182480211 GCA_032207245.1 Pardosa pseudoannulata | reverse complement strand
TATCTGCTCAGCTACCTTCTATATAAGTTTTCTTTATATTAAGTCGTACTAAAAAATATTTTAAGCATGAAAATACAAACTATGGCGTTTGTAGATAGATGCAACTCCGAAAAAGTCGAATATCTCTATGAATACATCTATGTATTTGAAGCAGTTCACATATGATATAGCCAAGCTTGGTACTGAAACTGTGATCATTTTTCAACACAAGGGTGCATTATACCGGGATCTACCGCTTAAAGTCGATTCTTACTGGCTATGATCATATATGTCAGTAATGATATTCGAACCCGTGGACTTCTCTACGAAAGTCACAGTTGTGACAACTCTCTCTAAATTGTTGGTGTGACTTCAATAAAGCTATACTGGGTTATCCCTTTGTTAAATGATTTATTTATAGCTGTAGACAACTCTGACAAAATTTTAAATATTTACATAAACCAATAGCCTTTCCAGAGAAACATGCATTCTAGAGATATAAAAGTAAACTAGAAAACTAGTGAAAAACCAATTAAACTGCAGTAACATAGATTTGAAAGTCATTATGATAGCAAAGACATTCTATTTCATAGAAGATCGCAAACGTTCGACTTGAAATCATTGATCAGTATAGTTCAAGATAGGAACTAGAAAACATTTTCGAGATGAGAATTATAATATTTATCTTCTAGGTTTTCATTAAAGTTTACAAAGTTACTCGGGAACAACAGCTTCATGATTGTTAATATTTAGAAATATAAACAATATGCGGTAGAGATAGAGACAAAATCTCGTTTTGAGATCTCTTAAAGAACTGAATTTGCACATTCTGAGCTCCTTATACAGGAAGGGCCTAGGAGATCTCATCTTCATCCACTCATTAGTCTTATAACGTAGTTTATTTATTGGTGAGGGCTTGGAATGGTCTGGTTTGGAGCGCTACCATCTATTTTTGGGCAATACGAGGGCCAATGACACCGGGACCTACTGCATAAAGCTGATTCCGAACGGGTACAGACATCCATTCCACAGTGAAATTCTAACACACGAACTCCAGTTCTAACCGAAGATCGACGCTCTTACCATTTGGCAATCGTTCGGCTTATTAGTGAGGGCATATCAACCATAAAAATAAAAGTTATAAAATCTTTAAAATTTCAGAAGTTAATGTTGCAATCTCGTGGAAATTTCTTTGAAATTGACAAAATATTGCACCATTACTATTTAGGATTCCATTCGTGCAAACTTGTCACAGCCTAGAATTGTAATGTTTGATTGGAATTTAGTGACGTTAAACCGTCTAAGGATAAACTTCTGTGGCGGCCTAGGAATACCGTTGATAGTGGAAATATGCGGTAATGCATTGTCCTTTCGGAACCCATCGTTAGACACTTTGTGAGTATATTGATTGCCACTGAAATGCTCTAGTGGGTCATATGAGTGCACCAATATTTGTTTATCATTTTTCAATTTGTTCACACGCCTTTTATGTGTAGATATCAGTTACGTTTGTGGGTTTTTATAAAAAGCTAAAATATTTCATTCAGGTGGTTCTGTTTTCCTTTATTGACCATTAGATATTTAATTCATATTAATTTTTAGTTTTTATGATTTATTTTTTGTGTGTTTTTTTTGTCTTAATTTTTTTCTTTTTTGTTTTTTTTGTTGGTCTATTGAAATATTTTTTTTTTTTTGTGTCTTCTGTGTGTGTATTTACTTTATTTTGTGGTGTATTATATATTTTTGTACTAATTTTGTTCTATTTTTTATTTTTTATTATTAATATTTTCTAGTTTATTTGTTATTGTCATGTTGTTTATTTTTATTTTATGTATATTTGTGTTTTTATTATATTTATTTATTTATGTATATTTATTTATATATATGTATATACAATTTATTTTTTATATATATCTTATATTAATGTAGCTTTTTTCTATATATAATTTATTTTTATATTTATATTTTATATATAATATATTTATACATATATTTTATATTATTATTTATCTTATAATATATATATATTTTATATATATATATATATATTATATACATATATATATACATATTTATATATAATATACATTATTTATATTATACATATATATATATATTATATTATATATATTATATATATACATATATATATATATAGATATACATTATATATATAATATATATGACATATATATATACATTATATATATATACATATATATACAATATATATATACATATATATATATATATACATATATATATATTTATATATATATATTATACATATATAATATATATAATATTTTTATATATATTTACATATATATATCTATATTATACATAATATATACATATATATATATATTATATATATATACATATATATATACATATATATATATACATATATATATATATATATATAACATATATAATATATACATATATAATATATTATACATATATATATTACATATATATATATATATATATATATATATATATAATATATATTACATATATATATACATATACATATATATATATTACATATATATATACATATATATTATATATAATATATATATATATATATGTATACATATATATTATAAATATATATATATATATATATATATATATAAATATATATATACATATATATATACATTTATATACATATAATATATTATATACATATATATATATACATATATATTATATATATATATATATATATATATATATATATACATATATTATTATATATATATATATATATATATATATATATATATATATATATATATATATTTTAAAACTTTTAAATTCTTATTCGTCTTTGAGTCCGAGGTGGAGTCTTCCCCAAGGCAGCACTTGCCATACACCCAATAGTGTAGGCTGCTCTCTGAGGGCGCTCAAAGTAATCTAAAAGTAAGAGTATAAGATATATTTAGAACCTGTTTCAACCCTATCCATCTAAAATAAATGCTATCTTGTTTAAATATTGTGCAAAGTTTAAAATTACCTGTATAAGTAAAAAATATGAGAAAATTTTCAGTGTTAAAATTTCAAATTGAACAGTAATAGAGTAGTGAGATTTTACTTCAGTTTAGTGTACTTCGTCGACATGTCTAGTGAAAATTCACTCCAGCCAATCTCTAGTGGCCCAACAAATTAGTCTACGAAATTAACTGTAGGAAAAGTTAAGCATGCGAAAGTTTATTATATTGACGCTTAAAAAGAGAATATATTTTTTTACGAGCACTTACCGATAAAATGTAAAAACGAAATTCTAGTCACTCGATATCAGTGACATTTACTGCCTCTCTTTTCTCGTAATTTCCTTTAAATGAATACTTAGGCGTCAAATATAATCTAAAAGAAAACCGTGGCTTCGGCAAGGTTTGCTATAAAATGTGCAAGAGGTTCATTTCCCATCTATTCTTCCGCAGAAAAGCGACTGATAAATAGAGAGTTAACTCTCCGGTGTCACTCTGATACCGAAGTGTAACTACACAATGATATAGGTGTGCAATAAATTCCCTTAAAATACCACCATTTTCTTTCTCGGTAAATAATGTGTATGTTAAATGCTGAGCTAGGCAACTTCGTTTGTGCACTTCTTTATACAGCAAATAGCATGTTTCTATTTATTTGCTTCTACTTCTTAAAGCAAGTAAAATTTATCAAAAATAAGTTTTAATTATTTTTTATTCTAAAAGAGTTTTCTGAAGAAGGAATTCTTTGACCGAGTTTTTAAAGTCGTAAATGATTTGTGAAGTAAAATTAATTGTACAAAAATTAAGTATGATGTTTCCGTAATTATATTGACTGGTTTTATGAAATTTTATTAACTAGGCTTATTAAGTTAAAAACGTGACTAACTCTTTAATTTTAACTGGGATAGTTACGTAGTTTTGTAATCTGAACTTATTTAACTGAATATGGACTTAATGTTATTCACCAGGCTACAAAAATTTATGGAAGATTTATAAAACTTCCTTAACCGCTATTGAAAAAATAAAATCCATGGTATAGTTTATTACCAGGGTTTATATCTTTGTATACTCTAATATAAGTTTATTATCCTGGTTTCTATAAAATGAAATACATGGCGTGCTAAGTTTTATTCCCTGAATTTTAAAAACTATTAACCGTTTATATAAAATAATATGTCATGGTCACACCGTACTTATAAAATTAAATAGAAGATTTAACAGAATTGTATTTACCATTTTTACAAAGTGCATATATCTATCTATATCTATCTATCAATATCTATATCTATATCTATATCTATCTATATCTATATCTATCACTATCTATATCTATCAATAGCTATATCTATATCTATATCTATCTATATCTATATCTCTCTATATATCTATATCTCTCTATATCTATATCTCTCTATCTATAACTACATCGCTCTATCTATATATCTCTCTATCTATAACTATATCGCTCTATCTATATATCTCTCTATCTATATATCTTTATCTATATCTATATCTCTCTATATCTATATATCTATAACTATATCTCTCTATATATCTATATCTATATCTCTCTATATCTCTATCTACATATCTCTGTCTATATCTCTCTATCTATATATCTATATCTATTTGTCTGTATGTATGTCTGTCTGTATGTGTGTGTATGTGTGTTAGTAATATAATTTCATTCATATAATGAGTAAAAACCTACGCCACTATAAACACAAAGTTATTAAAGATGAACTTTGTTTTTCTAATCTTTTCTAAGCCGCCTTAAATTGCAAAAGGTATGATCTACATTTAGTTTGAAAAAAGAGAAAAATTGTAGGCAGAAATTCCTGTTTCCTGCAACTGGTGAATTGACTGCTTTTGTGTCAGTTTAAGGCATTTCTGTTAGGTTGCTAATATTCTGAGGGTGGCGTGGGAAGACAAAACTGAATCAAATTAGTATGGTAACAGAATTTCAAGAAAATTATAGTTGACACAACGAATTTTTATGTGCATGTGAGATGCATGCAAAGTAAATTTACGACCAATAGTTGTGGAGGAAATGGTCATTTTAGTAGCTCACTATGTACGCTGTATAGTGAAAAAAGAAATTAGTTGTCTAATATTCATTGAATTAAGAAATATTTTAAGGTATGTTATGGATGACTTTATTGTTACGAAAATATATTATATTTTAATCAAAAATTTTCTAATAGATTTTAGTTTTTAACACATTGTGTGAGGGTACATTTGGAAGCAGAATTGTACCGGGAGCAAGTGTCTTGCACGTAAATACAGTTATTCAGTTAAATCTTAATAGATTGAAAATTATTTAATTTTTTAACCAACTTTTCGTATTTTATATTCAAATATATAAACAAATATATAAATAGACAATAAATAAAATATATAAATACAAATATATATATATATATATATAATATATATATATATATATATATAATATAAATATACATATATATATAATATCATTTTCGCAAGGATAAATAAAAAGTTTATTTTAAATCTAAATTGATTTTTTTAATCAATCTTCCCGTTCTGTGGTTCCGCATCGACTGATGTAAAAACTAGATTTTATTTGTCTAATTTTTTCCAGAATTTATGTATTTGACAACATTTGGCTTCGTCTTCCTGTATATACCGTTATTTTTGTACCCACAAACAAACCATGTTGTTACACTAACCCGTACTAGTACGTGACCCACAAACGTGACCGCGCTTAAGTATCAATCGTCAAAAAACGTACTTGTACGTGTCCCACATACAATGTATTAATATTTTAAAACAGTTCGCTTAAAAAATTCGAATATTGAGAGGAGTTATGAATAAAACCTTGTCAGCTGTTTACTGCAAACAAAGTTAAACTTACAAAATTTTAACTTTATTTTTCTCCAAGTAACGCTTTTGTTATAAGTTTTTAATAGTTTTTCATGAAATTTTGACAGGTTGTATACAATATAATTTTCATCCGATTGAATCTAAATTTTCCTGCATATTCCCTCTCTTTTTACACATTTATACAAAGATAAATTTATTTTTAATTTTTAAAGAGAAATTTTGCTTTTTCTTTCTAATATTTTTGAAAATATGCATGTGCCTTAACTATATACTCAACTATATACGTACTAGTACGTGACTTGCGCTCAAGTATCAATCGTCAGAAAACGTACTAGTATGTGTCCCACATACAATGTGTTAAGATGTTAAGTAACTAGCATTATTTATTTCATTGAAAGTACGATGTTAAAATTGAATATTTAAAAAATTGAGATTCAAAATTCCTTGCTACTTTAAGATAAAAAATACAATATGTGATTAAGTAAAATAAAAAAAACTGTTTCATATCTTGGAAGTATATAAGTGGTAAAGAAAGAAACTGTATTATCCACATTGTATTCATACAATTTTCAAAAGTACTTAACTATATATTCCTACAAAGCTATCATAACTGCCTACATATTTTATTTTAATCAAAATACAGGCTCAATTTTAAAAATAGCATTACTTGATTGCCTTTGAAGACCAATTTGTAATTTATATATTATTCATATTTAAAAAGGTTAAATATCTCTCTTCATGAATAATCCTTTTTTTAGATAAAAAAAATTTGAGGAATAGAAAGATCCATTAGTAAAACCTTCAATAGGAAAGGATGGAAAATTTTATTTTCAAATTCTATTTCAGCAACTAACTTAAAATAGTTCAGAAATTCCCAGACAACTGTTTTGTTTTTTAATTACTATAAATGCAAATATATTCCCATAGCAAAAGAAATAACATTTCCCCATCGACTTTAAATTTTTTCTTTTAAACAAATTATGCTGTAAAACATTGAAAAGATACTAGATTTTTGAAGTGATTTGTTCTGTTTTTACCTGTTTAAGTCGTAACTTTTCTAGGAATATCCCAATTGAACTAGTCTGTTAAAGGTTAAAAGCGAAGCCTAGTAGTATATCTAATCACAGTGATTCAAAAGGAAATTTTTTGGTGTATGAAATTGTTGATGTCAAGTGATTTGAATTTAATTTGAACATCAATAATAATAAACCTTTATTTACTAAGACGGAGTACAACCACAGATCACACAAACAAAATTCAACTACCACTGTTAGAAAATAAAATACTGTTGAAGTTTGCAACCCACTCTTATTATGATACAATACAAACTTACTGTCATAGAATTAATTTGGAGTGCTACCGTCTAAATTATAGCTACATCATGGATAGTTAGAGAGAGATCTACTGCTTTGAGAATATCTCTGCCAGAACGAGGTTCGTACACACTGTGACGTACTGGAATAAGGGTAGGCGAGGCCGTCAAGGATACAGACTGAACATCTATTTAACCTTGAATAAATGATTTATTCATGGGAATAATTTATATACATCTATATACAGGATTTAGTAAATTTAATTAATTCTGATATCTCGGGCTGAGATAAGCATTAAAAATATAAAACACGTGGGTACCGTGAAGCTGGTAATTCTCGAACACAGGAACAGTTCACTGATTAGTACAGGTACGAGACTCAGACACTATAATCTACCGATCTGATTACCTGAACAGTTGACTTGTATACTGAGGTTCGAAGCGTTTAGAGTACGTATCTCGCTGGAGTTCGTTGGAAATCAAAGGATGCAAGACGATCCAAAAATGAGAGTAAGTGTCACTCTCAGCGACCTACTTCAAAGCATGAAGTAAAAAAATTATTAAAGATAACGGGAATGGAATCCCAAAGTCGAAGGTCGACTTCCTATCAGAAAGCAGAGACGTTGGGGGTCTCTGAAGAAAAGTAAGCTCCAGCAATTCGGAGAGACTCCTCTCTCCAATATCCACAAAAAAATCCGCCTCTCTCCACTCAGACAATCTTTTTATATAGGGGTCCCGATTGCTATTCGCGTGATTCTTTCCGGAACCTTCCAGAACATGGGTGAAGCAATTTTGCGGTCAACCTACCCGCCTGGCTCAGCTGAAGCGTTTCTAGATGTGGCCGAAGTTCTTCTTTAAGTTAACCGGCCAACCATCCTAAATACATTAGCGGTACCGTTAACTTAATCCATATGTGGGGAATAGTGGACCCCCAGTGTCACTCGATTTATAAATATTATCAGAGTCTCTTGACGGCAATAGATATCATAAAGGTGTAGACACACTGGCTCCGATGTCAGTTTTTAATTTACTTCCACTTAAGCGGCTGCCTTTGTTTTGTTGACGGAAACCCGGTACACAAATGGCTTTTTTCGGACCGCGCGTTTCTACCCACCGCTAACAATAATTGTCCGATGAGCAAGATCCTTTAGGTCACCTTCCGTTCTTTCGTTCGGGTCATGTAACGGATCGTTACACCATGAACTCCGGTACTACAAATCAGCCCCCTACTTTTTTGTCATACTACCCATAGGAGACACCCATCTCATTCCAGGAAAGGTTCTGAATATTGTATTGCATAAAAGCTCTCGTGAAATGTCTAAGTATCATGCTCCAACACAAGATCACACAGATGGTCTCCAATATATGTGCATCCACATACATTACTGAACTTCTAATTAGATGAAATATCCATACAGGAAAAGTGAAGGAGTCATCTAAATAATAAAGCATCATATAAAGTCGTGGCTCCCAATTTTTTTCTTCCCTGAGAACCCTTTATTTTCGCAAACACTTGAATCCCAATTGAAATAACATTATACAATGACAAAATCAAAATTTTAACTTTTGATCATTTCAGTTGAAAAAATAAATTATAAGTAAATAATTTTATATTTAAAATAACATTTACTGAAACATTTTCCTGCTGTTTAAATTATAAAAACATTTTGCAATATCACTAATGAAATGGGCGCATTTGATGGTTTCATTATATGTTTGTGAGTAATGTTCACAGGATTTCTCAAGAGATAACGACATTTCAGTAGCCACGAGGATCATAATTGTGATAAATCCACGTTCTATTAAATATGAAGATTTGAATGTGAGCGAACCCTTCATTTCACTGTATAAAAAATCAGTATTTGTTTTTCTAAACAAAATTTTTAATATTCTTGTTCAAATAACTCTTCAATGGTAAATAGTTCAACAAACTTGTCCTATGTTATTATGCATTCTGAGCATGTAAATTTATTTTTGAAAATATCTACGTCGGATCAGAAATAGAAGTAAAGAATGTCTTGAAATCTTTGTTTGAGGTCAGAATATATAGACATTAAATATCGACAATATTTATCAAATTTAAGGAAACTGAAAAATTGACTATCATTTTATTATCACTGTTTGTTTTAACTTTCGTAAAAATAAAAATGGGTCACTATTTTACTTTAGATTTAAATTTTGTAAATCCCCTAACTTTACCCATGCTTCCAAAAATTAATTTTTATTTACTATGTACTTCTTAACTGTAACACGGGGCTCAAAGGTTAAAATCTCTAAAATCAAATTAAAGGCATTATAAAATGCAATTCTAGACTATTGGTTATCAAAGTGGTTTAGTATAAACAACTAGTTCCTGATCTAGTGATATATTTTAAGAAGCTTTTAATTTTCAAGATTTCAAACCATGGAAAATTCTGTGACCACATCCATTCTGACTGAGTACTTCATTAATTCGGTTTAGAGATTAACTGAAAGAAAACGAAGTAAAATATTCTAGATAGTTCTAGAAAAAGGAAAACAAGTTTAAACAGGAGAAAGGTTAAGGAGAACAAGTTTAAGATGTTGGCGGTGTAGCAATCCCATGCATGCTACTGTAGATGTATTTGATTGTAATATGAGTTTATTCTTGTATTTTTAAGTTTAAATTATATTTTTTGCCAATGCTTGTATGTTATTGCCGCACTGGAGTCACAAAAAAGAGGGGTGATGTTACGTTATTATCCTTTGAGAGAACAGTTTTTGTGGCCTGAAAAATCTGTACGCGGCTTTAAGTATTTTTTGTGAGTATATAGCGGTTGTGTTTTTAGTAGTTGGGGTGTATTGTCCGTTCTTCTCTCCATGTTTGTTCTCCTCTGAAAAGTTAGGGAAGAAGGGAGATGCGATTGACTTCAGGATGGGCAGAGAGATTCTTTTAGAGAACCGACAATTATACATTATCATAGTGCAGGGATGTGATCAGGATTATCGCTAGCTGTGCAAATGTATATGTAATAGATGGTTGAGATGAAAGTTCCGATTGTGCTGCCGAATCATGAAGAGAGATTGAAGTGCGAGTTGCTCGAAGGCGATGGGTTAGTTGCATTGTGACAAATTCGCATGTCTGCGTTTTTCTAATTTTTGCATCGGAAATTTTAAAATCCAATTCGAAATTCATTATGGCTCCCCTCTGAAGGTTCGAATCCTTCCGGATTTATTTGTAATGGGTAATATATCCCATTACAGAGGGAAGACATGTGTTTAGATGCAGTCGAAGCAAATGAAGACGTAGCAAAAAAAGTAGATTTTTGGGATGAACAGATTTTTTTTAATATCAACTCTTCACGAACTTATGTTGGAAACACGTACATCTCTATTTTATAGTTGCATGGAGCGAATCAATCAGAAGTCTTACAACCAGCCACGAGGTAATACCATGTGAAGTAGTTTAAGGGTCACGAGTTATGTAAAGTACTTATGCAACAGGAAATTTGGCCTTTCGAAGTAGCGAAAATTATAGGAAAAACAAAGATATTCACCAAGATTAACAGAAAAAGATGGTAGAAAAGGATAGAATCACCCAAAAATTACTTTAAAGTAGACATAATTACCTTAAATTTTTTAGGGTAAAAATATTACATATATATACTGTTAACAGAAATAAAACTCCTTCATAATTTAAAAGAGTATTCTCTGAGGTCGTAATCATCATGGAGTCTTAAGTAACACCACTTGACTGCTACCAATATATTTACTATTCTAGAGTCGTGATATTACAACAGGAACAAAATCGGGCATTACCGTCTCAGTGTAATAAACGATATATTAACCAGTGTCCTTCGTTTCTTATAATTTACTAGCATTACAACACTGAGTCGCCCAAGTGACCGAGCCAAGTGTCGAGTGAGTGTTTTCACCCACGAATATAACATGTCTCATGTTATCCTATATTAACCAAACTTGTATCGTTTCCTTTTTAATTGTTTATAAATGTAGCATGTTACGTGTATTATTGAATTATAACACCAGAACTTTTCAGTTTTTTTCTTTAATGCCAAAATCAATGGTTATATATATATATATATATATATATATATATATATATATATATATATATATTTCGAATTAAGTCAATCCAAATTCAAATATTAATTGTTAATTTAGCAAAATTTTACTGGTTGATTCGTAGGGGCAACTGCTCCCCCCCAATCCCTCTAAATTTAGTACTAGGAGAGCATATTAGGGAGAAGTTAATAGAATATATCATTAAAACGGGTTTAAAACATTCAGAAATGACTGAAGTATGCACACATATGTGCATAAGTGCCTTCTATCGATGAATTTTGAACCAGAAGTTCAAATTACTAGCCATTTTCTTTCCTATTGTATGAATGGAAATCACAATATTTTCCGATCATTTATTCTTATTAAAATGAATTTCTAAAGATGTAATGCATTTTTGGGGTACCCAGTACAAGAAAAGAGAGACAAATAGGGAAAATAAAAGTAACTTATTGCTAGGCTGTAAAAAAACGGGAGTTTTCCATCCAGATGGATCTCTTTTCTGAACATAATGGAAATAGTCCGTTCAACACATTCTAACCGTAGTTGGGCCCCATTTACCACCTGAATTGGATGTTCCCCCGCGTTAAGTGAAGTGCCTCGAAGGGGGGAAGAGAGCTCCGCCCCTTACTGATAGTCTGGGAAGCTGCAAAACGGGAGCTTATTTGCACCAAGTGGGGCTCTGTCAATCTGAACTGAGACATCATCCTGAAGTATTAGGGAAACATCGAAGAGGGTGAAGAGAAATAAATTTTACTGGTTGATTCGTAGGGGCAGCTGCTCCCCCCCAATCCCTCTAAATCTAGTACTAGGAGAGCATATCAGGGAGAAGTTAATAGAATATATCATTAAAACGGGTTTAAAACATTCAGAAATGACTGAAGTATGCACACATATGTGCATAAGTGCCTTCTATCGATGAATTTTGAACCAGAAGTTCAAATTACTAGCCATTTTTTTTCTATTGTATGAATGGAAATCACAATATTTTCCGATCATTTATTCTTATTAAAATGAATTTCTAAAGATGTAATGCATTTTTGGGGTACCCAGTACAAGAAAAGAGAGACAAATAGGGAAAATAAAAGTAACTTATTGCTAGGCTGTAAAAAAACGGGAGTTTTCCATCCAGATGGATCTCTTTTCTGAACATAATGGAAATAGTCCGTTCAACACATTCTTGCTCCCCCCCAATCCCTCTAAATCTAGTACTAGGAGAGCATATCAGGGAGAAGTTAATAGAATATATCATTAAAACGGGTTTAAAACATTCAGAAATGACTGAAGTATGCACACATATGTGCATAAGTGCCTTCTATCGATGAATTTTGAACCAGAAGTTCAAATTACTAGCCATTTTTTTTCCTATTGTATGAATGGAAATCACAATACTTTCCGATATTTATTCTTTTTAAAATGAATTTCTAAAGATGTAATGCATTTTGGGGGTACCCAGTACAAGAAAAGAGAGACAAATAGGGAAAATAAAAGTAACTTATTGCTAGGCTGTAAAAAAACGGGAGTTTTCCATCCAGATGGATCTCTTTTCTGAGCATAATGGAAATAGTCCGTTCAACACATTCTAACCGTAGTTGGGCCCCATTTACCACCTGAATTGGATGTTCCCCCGCGTTAAGTGAAGTGCCTCGAAGGGGGGAAGAGAGCTCCGCCCCTTACTGATAGTCTGGGAAGCTGCAAAACGGGAGCTTATTTGCACCAAGTGGGGCTCTGTCAATCTGAACTGAGACATCATCCTGAAGTATTAGGGAAACATCGAAGAGGGTGAAGAGAAATAAAAAAAGAAAAAAATGATTCGAAATTGTTCCTGTGTTCGCGTTTTGCAAGATCCTAATCTGTTAGGGGAAAGTGACTGTGTTATCGACTCATCATATGAAGCGGAGCAAAAAAATGCTATTCCTTGTGCTTCCAGGAAGTAGGGAAAAAAGATCGCCAGGCAGTGAAAAATCGTCGCTTTTCTCAAAGCGTTGCACAGTTTTGGAAAGGAAAACAGCACAGACCTGTAAAGACATTTCACGATTCATTCCTCCAGTTGCCTTTGCAGTGAAAAGACAAGCGAACATCCGATGGGAAATGGAACTTTTGTAGTTTTATTTCACGAACGATTAGCCGCCATTTCATGTACAATTTACGAAGTATCGCATTTTATCTTTTCACGTCCCTCTGATGCGCAGTTCTATGAAAAATGCCACGTATATCTAAGTAGAGAGTTCTGCCAAACCTATAGACCGGGAAATTACAGTTAGTACAAAGAAGTAACTTCAGCACAAATGGGGTAATAAAATATGCTAGGTGTCTGGAGCATTGACTTCTGGTACAAAATTGAAGAAGATATAACGACATATGTTGAATTTTTATATTTATAATAGATACAATATATAAAATTGGGATTTAAATATAAATATATTTATTTTCTCGTTATCTTTTGCAAGAGGTATCTAAATTCCGTTTGGTTTGGTTTGATGTTACGCTTAAGAATTGCAGGAAGACACACCATAACAGAAATCTACTAATTCAAACGTTTCATATATCCGTGTCAGTAGCAGAATTTCACTCCGAAAACTCTAGGACTGAAAATTAACGATTAGGTAATTGTGGTAGGGGCTTGTAAAATAGGTTCGTGGTCCTAAAATCTTTCAAATTCTCAAATGATACCTCTTGAGGTGTCAGGCCAAGCCTTAGAGTCTTTTACTTGGTCCTTGCTTCTAAATTACGAGGACCCACACTTTTAAAGTCCACCCCTCGATGCAATGACAACCATCTTCAATGTGCAATTCGATACAGTGATAACTATCTTCAATGTGCAATCTGATGACTTCAAACGGACGCATCACCAACTATATCCAGAAATACATTTAAAAAAACAAAACATACACATCAAGTGAAAAAAACCCAGTTATCCGCCAGGGCCGTAATTGAGGCGTGGCAAAGGTGGCATCTGCCACTGACGCATCAGTCTTAGGGGAGCCACACAATGAAGAAAATGGGGTCTGAAAGAGAACGATTCGCCCAGTGTAGAAATAAGGGAGAGTTGGAATTTTTTTTTTTATAAAATCCAATATGTTTATATATGATTTTTTTAATGATTTTTCTTATTTTTTAAAATGCTTCTAGAGACTAAACATGTTATATATTCTTACAAAATGTTTACCAAACACTCCTAATACGCCTTAATACAAATCCAGGCATTCGTTTTAAATTTTAAGGTTATTAAAACTAAATTTAAATTTACAAATTTACCAATTTTCTATGAAAATTCAACGTTTAAATAAAAAAATATTCCCTTAAAAAAACTCTTCGGTGTATAAGCAAAATAATACCTACAAAGAGTTTAAAAATATTTAAGGATTAATAAGGTAAAAATAGAAGAAAAAATAAAAACTAATGTACTAGGAACATTTTAAGAATAAGCAAAATATTTTGCAGAATATAGTTTATTCTGAATATATGATAGAAAAAAATAGTGTTTACATATTTTCTCACTATATATGGAGGTAGCTGTGCAGACCAGTTTTTCTACGGTCTCTAAAGAACCTAGTTACGGCCCTGTTACCCCCAAAATAACTTTTGAAATTTGAAAAATTAAAGATTAATTTTTATATCAAAATAGAAGAAAATTATCCTCTTTATTTTGTGAAACTCAGTTACGTGTTTTAGAGAATGACATTTTATTTTATAGAATGATAAAGACTAATTGTTTTTAAAATTATAAATTTCTAAACTGTTTAACTTTTTTTTCATTGTTAAACTATTAGATATATTTCAGTTAACAAAACAGCAGATATTTTACTTCTATTTAAA
>CM063505.1:182437711-182455211 GCA_032207245.1 Pardosa pseudoannulata | reverse complement strand
ACAGATCAGCAACAAAGTCTTGCAGGAAAGTGACCTTCTTAGTGTATTATAGTGCCACGTGTTATTTTTCTGTTAGAGCAGGTTTATCCAACTCAATACAGACTCAATACATACTGAGAGTCACATTTAGTAGTGAGGACACAAACGAGGATTAAATCAACTGTTTATTGTAGAAGATAATACAAAGATATTCCATACAGAAGCATATATACACAGTCACTAACAGTCCATGATCGCATTTGAACCGGGCAAAACGTTTCTGTTAGAATATATTGAAAAATATGGGAAAACAAATGTGATTAAAAAGGTGCAAAAAAAATTAAATCAAAACATAAGAACGTGTAGTTTTTCATAGTTTTAAAGAGCTAGCTACTTGATAAATGTACGGAGAGATAGGTATGCCAGTGTTGAACTATACGAGAAGAGAGAAAACAAGTTCCCCCTAAATACTACACGTGTCCCTAAGAATTTAACTCATCAAAGATTAGCTTTCGATTACGCAGTCTGCTCAATTAGAAATAAAACTCATTATCAAGAAGCTACTCATCGCTATAATTATTTTAATGGGACAAAATATAAAAAATGGTGGTGTCTTCAACCTTTAATGCTAAAAAGTCTACTCGAAGGATTCGGTTTTGAAATACATACCGCAAAACAATTCATTCGAAACTAACTTTAACACGCAAAAAGGAATGCTAATTCTTGGAAGTTTTTACTAATTGATGTCAACTGGTTGAAATAAATGAAATTAAATCAAATTCCAGAAAAAATCTAATCGTTTTTAATATCAATTAAATAAAAACAATATAAGAAAATTTTTAAAAATATTAGATCTATCGAAAACAATTCTAGGAGTTAACCAAAACTAAAAGGATGACCTCTGTTTGGGAAAGTTAACTTGGATTCCATTATGATGTCTTAAAAGTGTTTCTTTTAACACTTATAATTAAGGACAAGGACTGATTTCCGACACTGCAAACGGGGCAAGCACTTCGCCCCCCCCGTCAAAAAGGCTCTCCTAAATTAACTGCCATTTCCAGTTGAAAATATGATGCTTATTTCTAAAATCCACTTTAAATTATCGACAATTTCTCCTTTTAGATTTTGACTTATTCAGTATCATTAGAGAGCTTCTTTACAAATGTAAGTGCTGGCAAAAAATGTAGAACACGCAACTACATTCTGTTTTAGGTAGGAAAATTCTTCGGGTGAGGACTTCTAATATAATATACGCTAATTCTAATATACGCTTTACCTTCAAAGACTTTTTTGTTTACTTTTTTATAATTTTATTTATTTCATTGTTGTAATGTACTTAGAACATTAACACCAGTGTCCGTTTACAAAGGGGAAACACAGTAAAAATATAATACCTTATATTTGGATTAAGACATTTAATATGTACACTATTTACAAATTGATACACTCTTTGATCACCATATAACATAACCAGCAATTATTTAGATTCTATATTCATCAATACACAATAATCATTACAATTCTCTTTTGTTATGCGTTATTCCTTAATCAAAATATTGAATTATTAACTGACGTCTAAAGAACCGTCATGAACATGTTAAATCTCTTTTACCTCCAGTAAAAGTACACGAAAGCAGGCAGGGGCTTTCCTCATGTGGTGTGTCAGTCCCGGCGTTCGGGCGCACGCGACGTCGGTGCTGGCTTGCAGGGCTTGGGATTTCGATGTCCAGCTACTCTTGAATCCCGACTTCGACTCCGTTTTCTTAACTATCTTTCCCAACTCATCACCTCTGTTTTAACGCCCCTTTTTCTTCTTTGCCAATCGCTTGTTGGTGAAATTTTCCCACATCTGCACCCTCTTCGGGAGTGCAGGTGGGGTCATTAAAATAGCTTCTTTTGTGAAAGCTGATATTATTTTTAGCTCCTGCCTCCATAACTCACGGTTACATCTGGTTACATCTCTGTGCCTGCTTGACTGTTACGCTTGTGCCATTTCGTAATCTATAACTTTTCCGCAGGGGTCCTCAACAATTGCATCTCAATTGTTCTTGTAAATTTCTCCCACACCTGTGCATGCACAATCTGACCATCGTAGGAAAGTACCTCGGTACATTCATAAATTTTCATTTTATTTTAAACTAATCTTATTTTACTAACTACATTGGTGAGTCACCTTTAAAAGCTATGCCGGCCGTAGTTTAGGCACCACATATGTAGTAGATTGTTATACGTAGTTTAAACACTACATATAACAATCACCCCATGGCCACCACCTGTTTACAGCAGAGGGGGGGGAGCCCGGATGAATGGGCTTGCCCTCTGTCCCTATTTCTGTAAGTCGGGCCCTGCCTAAGGGAAAGGGACTCAGGCATCAGCCTGGCCCCAATAGTAACGTTAATGAGTTATGTATAATAAGGAAGATAGTTAAAAATATTAGAGGGATTTTTATTAGCTGCTGGAAAGCATTACAAATATTTTAAACAACATTTCACATTAAGGAAACGGAAAGGAAACCACTTTTTAGGCATCACAGATGATAAAGATGTAAACAGCAGAAAACCAGAACACCATAAAATTTGAAGGCTCGGTTAGTTGATAGCAAAAGTCAGTGTGTAAAGAAAGACTTCTGTTGACAGGGCAAAAAAAGTAGTGCAACGATGGTGCATAATAAATAGAAATCTTTGTACTAACGATACAATACCATGTAACTTTATTTTTTACTAAAATCCCCCGCGGTGCACAAGTTGCGAATCACTGCTTCAGCGAGTAAAAATTGGTATTTTACTGTTAGCAAAATCAATGAAGGAATAGTTAGCAAGATTTTAACAGAATCTTTGACCAGATTTTGAAGATTTCTATTTCAGGCTTGTTTGAATTTCGTGTATCTGGCTCTTTCAAATTTCAGCAGTCCAAATTATTATTCACACTGAACTCATAACTATTTATATGAAATATATTTTATAATAATTTAAAAACCACTTTTTCAGAAGAATCATCCCGAGTTTCTCTCTCTAGAAAAATATCGTATTTACCTATAACGAGTTGATACCGAAACAGCTTCTTAAAATTCATCTCCCCAATCACTACCTCTTTGTTACCACCAAATAAACAACAAGACTTTGCATTTCTAAAGTCTATCTATCATCCTCGCATTTTCCGAATCTATGCGCTCGAGTTCCAGCAATCGCTTTATTTGTATAAATATTTTATTTACCTGCATAAAGACCTTTAGAAATAAATAAACCAGAGATTCCCGTCCATAACACTTATTATCCTTCTTGGTGAATCCTAATTAATAAACGTGTCTTATTTGCATTTGAAAGGACTTGTTTCGTTCATGGCACGAGGGGAAATGCACGTCATAAAAGCGAGGTTCCAGAAAACGCTGCTTTTATGAATACATCACGAACACTTAATTGAGCTGGCAGAAAATTTTTGTCAATCTTGATTTTGCTTACACCAGGTGCCCCCCACGTTTTATCAAAGAGCACCGTTGATGTTATTGTTTCCACTCACTCATCCCCCTCCATCTCTACTCACAGAAAATTAATTTTAAAAACTAAGCACGGGCAAACAGGAAAGAATTAAAAAATATTTCTGATAAGTAAATGCAAGATTCAAAATTAAAAAATTATTTTTAGATACAAATCAAAAGATTAATTAAACCTGAATGGAAAAATTCTAAATAAATACTGTTTCTAGCATGACCAATATTGTGCGTTCCCGATGGAATTCTATTTATTTTCATTTCACTATACCTTGAGGCTAAACTCTATTGTGAACAAAACATAATTGAAATTTGAACTGCAAGACATGTTCAGCTGATTTTCATTTTTACATTGCCTTTATATACCTTATTTATTCTTAAGCTTCAATATTAGAAATTCCATAAAAAGTTATTTTATATAGTATTAACGTTCTTCTAATTTAATAAAAGCTTTCGAAAAGTACATTTAATTAAGCCTAAAATTATTTTAATCTGTCAGAGGTGCAATTCATTCGTGTATTTGGAACCATTCCCATAATTAAAATCCAGCACATAGAAGCAGTTGATATCGTTTGCGTTTTAGATTTAAACGAAATTTTGTTTTACATTCAAGAATGTCTTTCAACTTTCTCAAAAACAATTCAATGTTTGTCTAAACGGAACCATTTCCGGTGGTTAAATGAAGAAATTTTAGGAATTTTATAAACTAATATTTCTTCTAAACTGAATTTCTATTTCAATCCTTTGCGAGAATGAAAACAATGTGGCTTTGCAATACCATAGCCATCTTTACTTCTGAACATCACAGTTTAGGAATTTCGCGTTTGGTTAAAAATTTCTGTGTTTAATTGAAAATTCAAGAAACAAATTTATTGAAAAGGGCCTACTCCTGGTAATGTTCCCCTTATAATAATTCTGTTGACGTATTAAAAGAATTTTCACTTTCTTATACATGAAATTAAAACAATTGTTCTGTCATACGGTTAAGGGATCATGCGACTGTTAAATCGACAAAAAATTAGATTGTTCAGAAAATATATATATGAAAATAAATTCAATTCTGAACATTTTAAAACAATACGCGTAAGAAATTTCCAATATTGAGAGGAGTTATAAATAAAATCGTGTAAGCTGTTTTAAAGAAATTTAACTTATAAAACTTTAACTTGATTTTTCTTAAATTTTTTCATGTAACGAGCATGTTATCTCCAAATGTTTTTTAATATTTTTTCGTGAAATTTTTACAGATTGTAGACAGTATAATTTTCATCCTGTTGCACCTAAATTTTCTTGTATATTTCCCAATATATATATATATATATATATATATATATATATATATATATATATATATATATATATATATATATATACATATTGCAATGATAAAATTTTATTTTTAAGGAAAAAATTCAATGTTTTTTTAAAATATATGTGTATCTTAAATACTTATAAATTTAGGTTCCAAATTATTTTAAGATATTGTAGTATGTGTTTGCTTTTAACTTAATTATATTTTTAGTTATAATGCGCGTTAACCTTGATATAATTTTTTTTTACTTTTTAACAAAAACATTTTTTATGTTTTAAAAATGAATTAGCTATGTGTGTAAAGATATTAATTTGTTCTAACTGTTAAAATATTTATGTTTGTAAAACTGGTAGTTTTCAAGCTATGAAACGTCAAAAATGATAATTATTTTACATTTTTTTCAACCCTTAAGAGTCACATGACCACTTAATCAATAAATCTCTAATTTAAACTATGATAAATGGATATTAAAGTTTTTATGTCTCGGTCTAGTTTCAATCAAATTTTAAATAAAATAGCTTGTTCAACTAACTGTTAAGTGTCATTCTCACTCCTAAATAGCTAAAAGAAGTCGTTAAGATTGAATCCTACTTCAAAAATTTGTTTAATTATTTTAATATATTTGATTAATTATATATGCTCAAATATAATGAACTGGAATTTTCCCAATATACGCGTCGTATAAAACACATAAGTTTTAATAAAATATTTCTCATCCAATTTCACAAATACACATATTAAACGCTCAAATATATATCAAACTCATGCATATAAATCATTATAAATTTCTAAATATATGCAAATAAAGCTTTTATATAATAAATAATTCAACAGTCTATTTTGTTTCTTATAAGCACACGTATTTCAAATTGTAAATGAGAAAATCACGTAATTCGACATGACAAATGAAATGAAATACAGGTTCAAAGCGTACATGTTCCAATTGACGCTCTAAATACAATTATTTCAAATAATCGCAGACAGATAATAAAACATTTCACCCTGCTAAAAACAACTGTAGAAATTAATTTATAAAGATTCTGAAACTATTTATTTCCCCGCTTTCATACTAATTTATATCACAACTGACAATATATAAATATTCATTTTAAATGATATTTAAAGAAACAAAGACTTTAATGTTAATTGACTGTAAATATATAGACAAATAAATGGACTTTACCGTCAATTTCTTGATCACAAACACTACTCATTGAGTATTCCCCAAAATGCCAAAAAACAACATAGCTGCATTTATCTATTTTGCAATTTAGAATTAAATATTACTATGTTAAAATATCTAAAAAATGTTTAATGCTTAAATATTTATAGCTTTAACTTTTATATTAAATCTATTTTAACATTCCTGTCATCTAGATTCCTTTCTTCCTGTCATAAACATTTAAAGACGATGAAAATGCTTTTTATCTAGCGACAGCTATAGAAATGAAAAGATCACATCATTAAATAAGATCAAATGAATTTGTAGTAAGAAAGGACTGCACGGATAAACTGTTTGAAACTTGGCGACGTAGTTTTGCTGGAATATTTAATTTCCTCCTAATTTCCTTCTAATTTATCTCTAATTTTATAACAATATAAAAGAAATATAGTGTCATGTCAGATTTCTGAAACATTTATGACTACTGTCTATTAAAAGTTTCCTTTTTCATGTTTCTAATATTATCATGATCCAAGTAAAAAAATAATAGTCATTATTTTTAATCAAACAGTAATATCAATTGAGTTATTCTAAATTTTATTAACAGAAATAAATTACATTTGTATTTGTATTTTTTATCTGTCTGTTTATATCATTATTAACGTACAAAAATAAAGTTTATTTGACTCAAATTCACTCATTTTGAAGTAGGATTCAAATTGAATCGTACTTCAAAAGTTTAATTAATTATTTTAATATCTTTGAATAATTATATATGCTCAAATATAATGCTCTGGAATTTTCGCAATATACGCGTCGTATAAAACCCATAAGTGTTTTGAATAACATATTTCCCATCCAATTTCACATATACACATATTAAACACTCAAATGCATATATATCATAATAAATTTCTAAATACATGCAAATAAAGCTTTTATATAATAAATAATTCAACAGTCTATTTTGTTTCTTATAAGCACACGTATTTCAAATTGTAAATGAGAAAATCACGTAATTCGACATGACAAATGAAATACAGGTTCAAAGCGTACATGTTCCAATTGACGCTCTAAATACAATTATTTCAAATAATCGCAGACAGATAATAAAACATTTCACCCTGCTAAAAACAACTGTAGAAATTAATTTATAAAGATTCTGAAACTATTTATTTCCCCGCTTTCATACAAATTGATATTACAACTGACAATATATAAATATTCATTTTAAATAATATTTAAATAAACAAAGTCTTTAATGTTAATTGGCTATAGACAAATAAATGGACTTTTATCGTCAATTTCTTGATCACAAACGCTACTCATTGAGTATTCCCCAAAATGTCAAAAACAACATAGCTGCATTTATCTATTTTGCAATTTAGAATTAAATATTACTATGTCAAAATATCTAAAAAATGTTTTTTTCTTAAATATTTATAGCTTTAACTTTTATATTAAATCTATTTTAACATTCCTGACATCTAGATTACTTTCTCCCTGTCATAAACGTTTAAAGACGATGAAAATGCTTTTTATCTAGCGACAGCTATAGAAATGAAAAGATCACATCATTAAATAAGATCAAATGAATTTGTAGCAAGAAAGAACTGCACGGATAAACTGTTTGAAACTTGGCGACGTAGTTTTGCTGGAATATTTAAATTTCCTCCTAATTTATCTCTAATTTAATAACAATATAAAAGAAATATAGTGTCATGTCAGGACTTCTGAAACATTTATGACTACCGTCTATTAAAAGTTTCCTTTTTCATGTTTCTAAAATTATCATGATCCAAGTAAAAAAATAAAAGTCATTATTTTTAATCAAACAGTAATATCAATGCAATTATTCCAAATTTTATTAAAGGAAATAAATTACATTTGTATTTGTATTTTTTATCTGTCTGTTTATATCATTATTAACGTACAGAAATAAAGTTTATTTGACTTAAATTCACTCATTTTGAAGTAGGATTCAGATTGAATCCTACTTCAAAAGTTTAATTAATTATTTTAATATCTTTGAATAATTATAAATGCTCAAATATAATGCTCTGGAATTTTCGCAATATACGCATCGTATAAAACCCATAACTGTTTTGAATAAAATATTTCCCATCCAATTTCACATATACACATATTAAACACTCAAATGCATATATATCATAATAAATTTCTAAATACATGCAAATAAAGCTTTTTATATAATAAATAATTCAACAGTCTATTTTGTTTCTTATAAGCACACATATTTCAAATTGTAAATGAGAAAATCACGTAATTCGACATGACAAATGAAATGCAGGTTCAAAGCGTACATGTTCCAATTGACACTCTAAATACAATTATTTCAAATAATCGCAGACAGATAATAAAACATTTCACCCTGCTAAAAACAACTGTAGAAATTAATTTATAAAGATTCTGAAACTATTTATTTCCCCGCTTTCATACAAATTGATATTACAACTGACAATATATAAATATTCATTTTAAATAATATTTAAATAAACAAAGTCTTTAATGTTAATTGACTGTTAATATATAGACCATTAAATGGACTTTTAGCCTCAATTTCTTGATCACAAACGCTACACCTTGAGTATTTTCCAAAATGACAAAAAATAACATGGAAGAATTTATCTATTTTGCAATTTAGAATTAAATATTACTATGTCAAAATATCTAAAAAATGTTTTTTTCTTAAATATTTATAGCTTTAACTTTTATATTAAATCTATTTTAACATTCCTGACATCTAGATTACTTTCTCCCTGTCATAAACGTTTAAAGACGATGAAAATGCTTTTTATCTAGCGACAGCTATAGAAATGAAACGATCATATCATTAAATGAGATCAAATTAATTTGTAGCTACAAAGAACTGCACGGATAAAGTGTTTGAAACATAGCGACATAGTTTTGTTAGAATATTTAATTTCCTCCTAATTTTCTTCTAATTTATCTCTAATTTGATAACAGTATAAAAGAAATTTAGTATCATGTCAGACTTCTAAAATATTTATAACTACCGTCTATTAAACGTGTTCTTTTTCATGTTTCTAAAATTAACATGATCCGAGGAAAAAAATAAAAGTCATTATTTTTAATCAGACAGTAAGTATATGTATCAATGCAGTTATTCCAAATTTTATTAACAGAAATAAATTACATTTGTATTTGTATTTTTTATCTGTCTGTTTATATCATTATTAACGTACAAAAATAAAGTTTATTTGACTTAAATGTTACATTTTATCTTCACCTTTTATGGGAAATACGCTACTAAAAATGTGAGATTATAAATATGTATAGAGAACATAGTAAAAAATGCTTTAACTTACAAATTTTTTCCAAGTAGGATAGGTATATTTTTACTGTTTCGATTTGGAAAACTACGGTCTATTTTTTTACAACACGACAACTAACGAGACTGGAACCTACAGCTTAAACCGATTCCGAAATGATACGTACATCCATTCCACAGTGGGATTCGAACCCACGAATTCCGCTACAAACGGCCAGCACCCTTGACTTTCGGCCATCTTTCGGTTGCATATTTTTACTGAATTTTTAAATTACAAAATTGAATTTAAAATATTAAATTTTGTGATTACAAATTCTCGAGAACAAAATTACAAAATCTCAATAATTTTTATATACCTTATCATTATATTTACTATAAATATTGAAATGTTTTGTAATTTTCTCAAAATTTGAAAATTTTAATTTTATAGTAACATAAATGACGTCCTTATCTTATTTGAAATTTTTTCTTCTTTTTGTAATTAGAAGGATATCTCTGCGTTTAACGGTTGCGGCGGAAAAGGCCGGAGAGGAAATTTTGCCATGGACCCTGTATACATACACACATCTGTGTCTGTAATGTAACAGATTTAAAGAGACTCAATTATAAAAAAAAACTGAACACATGATTTAAGATTGATTTAGACTTGATTTATCTGTCCTGTAGATTCTAAACATTCTTTTCATAGTCATAATATTAAATACAACAGTAGCCATCCAACCTTTATTTACCGGTAGAACAAAAGCAGAAGCAGATATTTTAATTTGTGACAGAAAGTACACCTAACCTTGCTTAGTGGAGAATGTAAACAAAAATTCGAATACAGCTTGGATGAAATTGTTTTAAATTCTAGGAATGATCACAAAGGAATACTACATTTCAAACTGAAAAATTATTCATATTATATTATAACCTATCTTTTTAATACTTTAAATTTATGTAATTTTGAATCCCCCCCTAACTCAAAACGAACTCAAATCAAAGTTTATTATTTACTACCTATCAAACACGATATACTTTTATATATTTGTTTTATTACTTAACAGATAATAACTCAATGATTTCAAAGTAAGTTTCAAGCAAATTTCTGATCATTTTAAGCTTTTTTTTCATCTAATCAACCTTTGACTTATGTAACAAACATTTTAATACACGAAATTGTAATCTTAACTAGAACACTTTTATTAATTTTATAAATACGTTAACACTTACTTTGTATGTGCTATGGTATAACTATTGATAACTACCAAATGCTTTTTCTTACATTAAGAATGCGTTTGTGATAGATTATGGGACATGCTGCAATCGAAGAAATTTGTACGGATCCCATGCAAACAGTACCACTGTAGTCGGCCATTTTAATTTAGCGGCACACACAACATACGCAAAGAATCATGGGAAAGTTGAGTAAACCGTGCAATTACCCTGGTAGAAAGGTAGAAATTTTCTACACCTCAATTTTTTCCTAGCTAGGGATAAGTTTTGAAAGGGGAGTACGGAATTACCCTGCATTTGTGCTGCTTTTTGGCACATGTAAACGGGGATAACATGACATCATTTAACATAATCTTGGCTTACATTTATAAATACCGCCAAATATTGTAAATTCGTTCACTAAGTTTGGCTTGTATCTGAGTGTTATGCAACCCAAAGGATGCCAATAAATCAACGCATCTAGTGCAAGAGGACTTGTATAAATCAGTTCCAGAGATGTTTGCAATAAACGATTTAATTTGTTCGAACGTCGAAGATTGCTTTTAATTTATTTTTTTCTCAATTCGTTTTCAGCTAGTCAGCGAAATGGCAGTTCTCCCGGTTTGATCCGTTAATCAACAAGACTGCAATCACACAGCCATTTTGTTCAGATAATCAATTTCTTACTCAATGACATTCTCGATTCACAACGAGATATGGGGGAAAAGTCATTCCGGAAGCCTACCGTAAACCGCAAAAACGAATCACCAAATGTCACTTTTCGTCAAGAGTCAGCGTGGCGTGACCACACAAAAAGAAGTAAAACATTCGAGGGCCACGGGCAAGTTTAATTATATATATATATATATATATATATATATATATATATATATATATATATATATATATATATATATATATATATATATATATATATATATATATATATATATATATATATATATATATATATATATATATATATATATATATATCCCTCCCTTAATTCGTGCTCATGTTCTATCCCCCTCTTCTACTTTTCTCTTTATTATAACCAGAAATGAAAAATAACCGCCTTCTGCATACCTACGGGGTGTTTCCCGGATATAATCCCCTATTTCGTTCATTAAAGGGCTTTTCTTATGTCCACGGCACCCCAATAAACCAGTCAGGGTGAATTTCCCTCCGTAACTGAATATTCAGTTAGCAGAAATATGGAAAAGGGCGCCCGTGAGGGGGCTACGGAGGGCCCGAAATAGACATGTGGCCACCGAAAGGAAGAAGAAAAAGAGAAAAATTGGGGTCGTAAATAATCCGGCGAAAATCTCGCAACATGACAGATCAGAAGATAGCAAAAGGGGGGTCGTGACCTCCCCGCCGTCACCACCCGGCAGAGGAGTAAGGCAGCTTCTTCCAAGGCGCAGAGCTGCTAAGGTGCAGATGAGGTGCGAGTGGGGAGATTTTGTGGTCTGCGGAGAATTTTCGGGGTAATCTCTTCTTACGGCATTTTCGCAACACTGCACCATTATGAGGATCTCCTTTAATCTTCCACCGAGTGATTCCATGGTGTATTAGTGTATCGCAGCGGTTCCCAAACTTTTTCGAGTCTGTTCCTTTTTACTTCCTTGTCCAAAGCAAAGGAAGTATTTTGTTCGTGAAGTATTTTAGCGCTCATATCTCAAAAGAAATAATCAAGATCGTGGGAGATTTTTTTTCAGCATGATGTAAATTTTTGAAATACCGCTATTTAAATGTTTTTTATTTCGCTGCTTTTACCGCCCTTTTACATTGCCGCCTGATGCCACCGCACTTTGTATAATGCAAAGAAGACCATGAAAATACTGATTTTGAACATACCTGAATCAATTTTGACAAATTCCAACTTTACGTCAGTATGAACTGAAAATAAAATTTTAATCATGAAACTATAAATAATAATTTTTACCATCCCGGAGAACATTTTGACTAGTTTTACTGTAACGTATATCTATGTATTTCGTATAACTCAAAAATTATTAGCAAAAGGAGGTTCAAAATTTGTATTAAGGATTGCCATAACATCTGGTGAAGTGTCTCCCCTTTTTATTGCTATAAACTCTCTATATAGCGGTAAGTTTCACTATAACTAATATTAACGCAGCCGGGCATGATTGAAAATCAATTAGCCATAGAATGTTTAAATTTTATTTTCAGAAACGTTATAACACCTTGTTGTGTACTTTCTATTTTAATCGCAGCAATCTATATGATGATAAATTTTAGTAGGACGGTTATTAACTCTCCCGGGAATAACTGGAAAACAATTTGCCATAGCATGGTGAAATATTTGCCACATAGAAGTAGAAATTTTAGTATTATGGTTTTTAGAACGAGTTCACATTTTAACTAAATATAAAGATACGAAATGCATAAAAATTTAGGTTTTATAAAATTTAATTTTTCAATTTAAAAATACTATAAGATGGATACTTTTCTTGTTGGCAACATGTACGTTTTTAGAAGTATATGTCTACAACCAAGGGATTTGGAGAAAATGGCCGGTCAAGGAATTTACAATGCACTGTGTATATGTGTATATCGAATAGTATCACAAACTTTTTATTTTAAAAAGATAACCTAAAATATATTCTGCATGTTAACTGGTAAATATGTACATAAATTTGTCATTAACAGCTCATTATCATGATTTTTTTTCGATGCGGAAAGCCGTAGAATAACAAAATTCGAAGTATAGATAATGTTAGAAGGAATTTTAGTTCAGCCGGTAATTTACTAAATTCTGAAAATCAAGCCATTGTTCAAAAAATTTAAAAAAAATATTCTCAAAGCTGTTTATCAGGTATAAAAGACTGTACGTTTGATTTGTTCTGAGAATACTGCTCTTGTTACCAATGGTACTGCAAGTTTCAATCATTGTGTAGATTGTAAATGATTTTACATTTAATGAAACGAATTTATAAAATGGTACGTCTACTTCTTTACCTGAAATTCCTTGTTTAACCAACAGAGAAAATAGAGATTCACAATAGAACGATGGTCTTTGAAAGGTTCAGTAAAGCTGAAAAAAGTGTAGAATTCTGGATGTGGAAGTAATCTTAGGAATTACAAATAATTTTGTTTTTTGTTCTCTATTTTAATAGTAATTAAAAGCTTACAATACCATCTAGTTTACACATAAATCACATAAACATATATCTATGTTTGTATTCACAAATTTTGAAAAGCTATCTTTATGACATAAAATTTAGCACTTTCATTTCAGTCATATCCACCAGATTGCACGACCCCAGTTATTTCAGGAGAGATTCCACCCTTGGGCCTCTCTGACGCCTCTGTTATTAACGTGACAGTGACTTAATTGCCGCTTTAACAAAGACAGGTTAGCTTCCATTAATGCTGGGACAGTGTGAGCGAGGATTTTGACGGTTCTTTCTCTTCGCAGCACATGTTTCCTAACACGCAATTGTAAAATATAGGAAACAGTTCCGGAGACGAAAAGGTACCTGTTATTTTCATCTCTAACACGTATTGTTACAGGAGTGAACATTTCTCGTTAATATTTAAGCTTTCTAAGTCATTTAAGATTTTTTTGTAGAGTATAAAATATTGTGAGCGTCAGAAAGTTCAGTCTCGGAATAAAGTTAAGGCTAACTGTCCTTGAATGAACTTCACCGGCGTACGGAACAACTCATACATAGGCAGTTCGCTTTTTATATTTAAGGAAAAAAATACTAAAAAGCTTTGAAAATTGTGTACCAGTACTCAGTCTCATACTAGTGTTATCCAGACAAACATTTCGTTTGGTTTGGTTTGGAATGCTAATGTCAACTCTTTTGCAACACGAGGGCTAATGAGACCGGGACCTATTGCTTAAAGCCGTTATGAATGGCTACGAACATCCATGCCACAGTGGGTTTCAAACCCATAAACACCGGTACCGCAGATCAGCGTTTTAACCATTTGGCCATCTTTCCCTGACAAAGAACTTTTCTGGTTTCATAGTTTAAACCAGGGATGGGCAAACTTTTTCAATCGCGGGCTAAAAATCGAAAGAAAATAAGTTTGTAGAGCTAAGATAAATTTTCTAAAATTTTAAAAACAATATACAAGTATTTCGATTTAAATATGTTAATGAGATGAATGAAATTGCGATTTCATTTTTAAAAGTTCCTTATACTGAGGTTCGAAGTGAGCTGCGCAGATTTTAAGGAACGCGGCTAAATGCTCATCTGTCTGTATACTTCTGAAATTATTCTTTCTAAGGCTCAAAGTCGAAAACACTTGTTCAGGTATAAGAAGCAAATATACCGCTGATCTTCTGGGCGTGAGATAATAAATATGGGATATAATATTTAAAAAAAGTGGAAAAGGGGATGGATATATAATGTATAAATATATATTTCTTTTAATTTGCTCCTGATCGGCAACTTAAAATTCTATCCGCAGGCCGGCGGGCTGTAGTTTGGCCATCCCTGGTTTAAACTAACACTAGTCACGTCTATCATTAGAATGATCATCTTATAGATCGCGTATGTGTCGATTTGACGTCTACAAAATTTGTCCAAAAACAGACAAGAAGAAACATTTTCATATAGTTTTATAAATTTATTTTTCAGTGATGCTTTTGTGTTGAAGTTCCTGACATAGATGCTGAGTTTTTAAAAAAAGATTTCTTCGGAAACCTGAAGTTGGAGAAAAACTAGAAAAAGTAACTAGTCGCGTCATATTCCAAATAATTGATTTCTTAAATAAAAGGAAATAAAATGTTAAGAAAATGAAGGAATGACTTGTAAATTTACTGTATAAGAGGTGAAATATTAAATTCAAGTAGGAATCTATCCATTGAAACTTTAAGGAACGATGGATTATCGTCATGCAAGAAAAAATGAAGGGAGAATCGACCAATGGACGACGATTAAGTTTCATATCATGTTTTCACACGAGATACTTGCATTGTTCAGTTGACTTAGATAAACAATTTTGGCTTCATACAACAAAACTGTAGATCTATATCAAATTTAAGCAGAGTGCGTGAGCTAGCACAAGTTACAAACAGACACAGATTTATAAGTAACTAACTGAGTTAACCAATACAGTCTATTTTGCCTACTGGCACCCTTAATCACTGTAGGTGCTGAGAATTTCTTTCGAGATTCAAGAGAGCAGAGAGTCACATTATCCACAGGCTTATCATTTTGACCACACGTCATAAGATATATCCTTTTGTACGAGAATGCAATAAATCCATAGGAAGAAAACTCGTAATTTATTTTTGTTTTTCAAGGCTATGGCTCAAAACCAGTTCACTATCATTTTTTTAATTTGTTTGGGTCTTAACTGTTTGAAAGTAAAATTGGCAAGAGCACTAGAGAAGTTAAACTCAAACTTAACGTTCTTTGTATATTTTATTTTTGAAAAAAATTATTGATGGCCAAATTTTGTTAGATTAAAATCCTTGAAGTTTACTTCTTGGCAAACAGTTAATAATTTATCAGTATAGCTTTACTTTTTTCTAAATATCTTCAATTTTTCCATTTTAAAACCTATCAATATTAAAAGAAGTATAGAAGTATTTATCGAATGTTTAATTACGATACTCTTACACGCATTGCATTCCAACTTGTAGCAAAAGATTTTTCGATTAAATTTTTTCTTAACTGTGGATACGTCTTAATAAGACTTTTAGTAAAAGAATTTTTGTAAACTTTTACTAAAATTTTGTTTATGTAATTGATTCGTTCTCCTAATTCTGCACATGTTTAAAAATTAGTAATTAGATCTCATTTTAAATAGGACAAGTATACATTTAATTTAATTTACGAAATCCGAATTTTCTTATATATATCTCAGTAAGCATATACCTCAAAACAGGGTACGTTTTTCCCCAATAGTGCGAGCGGGAATTTTCTCTTTTTACTTCTAGAATCAGAGTTGCGAATTATTTAGCGCTTCTACTTGATACGCTGAGTTCACCATACGCCAATATGTCAACCATTGTGACGCTTTTGGTTGATTTTCAGGAGATATTCTATTTGTAGTAAACTTATATTTGCTTAAAATTTGGGGTAAACCAGAAAAAAAAACTCGTGTGCATGCCCAATAGATTTGATTGTAAATTAAACTTGGGGTATAGCAAAATGATCTCTAGCATTGTAAAATAAAGCCTTGATCCTTTACTTGTGTTTAGCCACAAAATCGGGTACTTCTCTTCTAGATTTTTTATACTTGTGAAATGTGTACAGGGTGATATTAATAACATTCAAGTTCAGACGATAGTTATTAAACATATTTTTAATTTATGCCAGTATGCACTACTAATTCAACAATATTTGACAAGCATTTTTAAAAGGACGCCCAAAATTCAACAACTTGCCTACTTGAAGGTTTTTAAACCACTTGTGTATTAGTCACCTCAAAATACTGGTTTATCTAATTGACCAGCAGTGTTTAAGAAGGATGCATATCTGCCATTTTGATGTAAAACGACCATGCCAAAAATTAAATTTCTAGTATAAGACACCATATCCGGTCTGCCTGAAAGTTCAATCTGGTCTACCTCAAAATTAAAAAAATTATATTTATATAATAAATAACAATAAGGAAAATGATTATTTACAATTCAAAATAATAATCACTCTATACTCTGATTTAATTATATGCATAATAAGAATATCACTTTAAAGTGGATAATGTAGTGATATGCGAGGATATTTCTCCCATTAAAAAGAAGAATCCGAAAGAGGGGAATTAAAGATCGCATTTGAGAGAATGTTCATTTCAAGCTCTTGCTTATCTTATTTAGTAATAAAAGTCAGATAGCGCCATCGGAGAATAGCAAAGAAGTTACAAAAATAACTTATGACGGTGCTTGTTTGTCTATTTCAGGTTATTTGTAAATATTTTGACCAAAATGTCTAAAAGAAACATAAGCAAGATTGAGACTGTCGTGCTCTTAAAGATTAATGGTTCTAGAAATATGTTTGACAGTTTTTAAAGTTTTAGAATAAATTATATATGCCTGTTAATATTTTTTTTTTCAATTTTCGTCCGCTC
>CM063505.1:182412711-182430211 GCA_032207245.1 Pardosa pseudoannulata | reverse complement strand
GTTCATTAAAGGTGACTGAAGCACGTAAAATATGTTCGTAGTCACAAAGTCCTCCAAGTTCTCTCAAACGAAACCTCTGGAGGTGGCAAGACAAGTGTGGAGATCTTCTCCTTGCTCCCTACTTCTAAATTATAATAATCTACCGGAAGTAATGTTACTCGAACAATAGCGTACCCTAAGCTACACGTGCTCCCCAGGTGGTGCTAAATGCGTAACAGCTTCTCAGCCTTGTGTTGGTACAAAGGCATGCAGTGCCTGTTTTGCCAGCAGCGTTAGGAGGAAAGTTTTGTTCTAAGGGCTAAAAAAAATTCTACAAATAAAAATAAATCAATTTTGCACAAAAGGAATGTGTGTGAAATATTGTCATTGATGCTCGCTTCGGAATAATTAATAACTTTTTAAATTAAGATTTTACCTTGAAATTATGAAATACTTTCTCAAATAAATTGCTAATAGCATATTAAAATTTTCAATCAGATTGGTGTCAAAAATAGAATAAAATAATTTTAAAAGTCCACTGCCCCCTTAAAGGAATTCAGAAGAGTATATATACAAATATATATATAATTATTTTACATTCTCTAAATGGTATTGCTTCGAAATTATATATTTAACACGTTTATTTGACTTTCTCACAGACACATATGTGTTTGTATGTATACTACATGCAACCGGTGCTCCATAGAAATTCGCGTTTCATGTTGCTTAGGCTCAATTTTCCATCTTTATTATAAACATCACTTCTGCATACTTCCAGAATTGGGAAGAGTGTTCGGTTCGGTTGTGTAAACACAACCCAGGAAAGCCCTACTGTCGACATATATGAGACAACACTATGGTTTGTCAGCTATTTAGAACTAATTTTTGAAAATAAAGAAAGCATTAAATGCTAATATAAAAGATACTTGTTATGCTAGGGAAAACTTAGGGGTTCTCGAAGCTATCCACCATCGACCCATTTTGACAGATAATTCGAGAAAGTTTAAACAGCACGTATAGAAATGTAAGACGTGTACATTCATGACACGAACCTCTTAAATGAAGTTAAAAAAGAGATTCTTACCTCGTAAAACCAGGAAGGCAGACAGTACCAGTAGACTTCACAAATTTAATCGGCATATAGAGCAAAAACAAAGCACAATTATACAAAATTCTTTAAGCCAAACAAAAATACAACTGACGAAAAACACACCATTTTTAACAATTCTAAAAAGTCAACACAGTGCGAAAGTAACTTTAGTTTCTAAGTTAAGTTATATCGTGCCGTCACTCGCTCGCACTATGGAAAATTACGAGAATGCAACTAAACCAAAAAATTGTCAGTAATTTGAATGCGAATACATTTTTATGACAAATTTTTAGACTTCCTTAGGTAAGATAATAAAAAAGCATTTCGAGAAGTAAAGGGGGTTATGTGAGAACCCGGACATTCGAAATCCTGGAAGATTGTGATGGATGAACGTTAGCATAGGTACGTTACACGAAAATTGAGGTTCTAGAGCCGTTCCAACACTCCATCTATCAACTGTAAAAGGCACTTTTGTCGTCTCTAAAATATGCAATTTTCAGATCTTTTGAGAGAATTTTCTTTGCATAAGACATCGTTACAATAATCTCTGCACAGAAACTGGTAAGTGATTTACTTCACTGTGAGAATACCAGAATTTAGAGGGAAGAATTCCAAAATAATTTTAAGATAAGGTTATATATATATATATATATATATATATATATATATATATATATATATATATATATATATATATATATATATATATATATATATATATATATATATATATGTGTGTGTGTGGGTGTGTGTGTGTGTGGGTGTGTGTGTAATATGGGCGAGACTCATTCAAAATCACAACACAGTTTATTTCTGGTAAGAAACGTGAAATCCGTACAACAGGCAAACACCTTTACAACTTCGTGCACATGGACAATGTGATCCCGCACATACGCTTTTCAAGTAGGGATTCCTAAGGTAAAAAGACTACGAATAATCCCTAAGCACAATTGATCACGCGATACAAAATACCCATGTTTAAAGAGAACGGGCTAACTATTGGCTAAAGTAGTACAGACCGAGACTGAATTAAGTCTATAGCGTGTCTGGAGGGAAAAAACAGAATTACCGTGCAAACCCCGAACTCACTTTATAAACAAAAGTTATTAAATTAATATTAAAATACGTAAATAAGGGATTTTAATATTACATATGCATATATATATATATATGTGTGTGTGTGTGTGTGTGTGTGTGTGTGTGTTTGTATGTATGCATGTATGTGTATACATATATATATGTTATTTATATATAATATGAGTAAAAAGCATATACATGAGCAGTAATAGACATATATTTAAGCACATACATAAGACTACACACACTCATTCATACATAAACAGGAGGAGTAACTGAGCCGCGCAGTGCACACATTGACTAACTGCATTTTTAAAATATTACAAATATATTATAAAAGTTCTTAAAAGGTGCCAAGAGTACCTTATTCACCGACCCACCGACCGAAAAATTTATCCTTAATACATGTTGATAACTAAAATTGGGGAATATTGGTTTGAATTGGTTGGCATATTTTGTGCATTGACGTTCCTGTTTATCAATATCCAAAAAATCGAGTTAGTCAATGTGTGCACTGAAGGGCTCAATTATGTGTAGATATAATGATACGTGTGTAAGTATGTATGTAGGTGTTTGCAGTTATAAATAAGAATATATATGTAATATATCAAAAATTCTTGCCCTAAAATTTCCTCAAAATTTTTCCAATTTACATCTTATATTTTAATTTTTACTTTCTAATCCATCCCAATTAAATAAAGAACGTAATTAATTAAGATTGGATTCTTTCCCCACTTCTCCAAACCAAATTATGAATTAATGTCTGCGACATTCGGTCTTTCTTACCCTTTTTCTAAACCAAATGTCAATTTTCTCCTCCAAAACCAATTACACTTTGGTGTGTGCATTATTTATATATTAGTTGCGGTTACAATATTTTTTCGACCATATGCAAAAACTGCTGTCTTAAGCTTTCTCCCCTGAAAAGAAAAGATTACCGACTCCTGAGTGAGGACATTATCGCAGTAATTCAGATGCATGGCGATTCTTAGGATGTGTCCAGTGTCTAAGTACGCAATCGAAAAATAAAAGAATTTTCAAAAAACTATCGCCTAATGTCCAGTTTTGTAAATGAGTGCTTTTCTCTTTAACTGCATCAATATTAAACATTGTCAACAAGACACACTGAAAGAACATTTTCGATCGCCCCATATATGAGCTGAGGGATAGCTGAAAAAGTATGAAGTTTCATTTAGATTCAAGTGTGCTGTTTCAAATCCCATCATAGGTTCTCATTGGATATTAGTAACCTTTCAATATAGCTTTCAGTTAATACGCTCAGGTCTCATAAACCCTCAATTGCACAAACAATATTGACCGTAGCTTTCCAAACAAATTCATACATATAGCATTAATAAATAATACTCATATAATATTCGTTTACACAAATCGTTTGTCTGTAAACTTTCAATTGTAAAAAAAATAAATAAATAAATAAAAATTAAAAATAAGTCCGGGATTATCTGGGACTCATCTAAATCGACTTCTTTGGGGCAACTTTTGTTTAACTAACTTTTTAGGATAAGTGAAGTGAGTGAGCTGCGGTCCCACCCTTCAGAGCTTTCTGGGGGAAGTAAAGGTGCACCTCGCTTCCGAGGGGAATTCGGCAGATGTGTCAGAAGGGGCGTTCATCTTTTTTCTACTAGTAATTAGCTGAAGGAATTCCGAATGGAAACGCCTACTGCAGTGAACGAAAATTTCACGGAAATGTGGACTGATAAATATTTTATTATATATGTGTGTGTAACATATTAAAATTATTACACTTAAAAATTGTTTTTAAAATTTTCATTTTCCTATTCTTATTCTGTTATATTTTTTCTTTCTTAACCCCCAAAATCTCAAAATTAAAAGCAGTGTTCACTAATTAAATTCTTTCAAACTAATCTCTCAAATCTAACTCTGAAATATATGATAATTATCTGTCCACTCGCCACCTTTTCCAGCTGTCTCAAGAAAATGGTTCACTTTTACAATGATCTAAGTTCCTTTCTGACGCTTAAGATCGCTGATTATGCTGCTCTCTCTTTTGAATATCTCAGCTGAATTTCTCGCTGTAGGGCCCAACTCTGTAATCGAAAAGTGTTTCTATGTATAATTCGTTGCTTTGCTTTCACCAGAGAAGATGTCTTTTACCTGGTCGCACATTAAAGTAACGCTACAGCGGAACGTACTGTTCGGCTACAGTACGTTCCGCTGTTTTCTTGTATGGAGCCCTGACTGCAAGTTAATTAGGCTTCTCATTGCGAAGTAAACTCGGGCAATTAAAGTAATAGAGGATAAAATTATCTTGTATCCGGCCGATTAATTTCGCTCCTCTCTCTCTCTCTCTCTCTCTCTCTCTCTCTATATATATATATATATATATATATATATATATATATATATTATATGTCAGGTTTGAAAATACAAAATTAATAATTTAGGGGTTTAAAGGCAGAAAACGCAGCTCACTCTTTAATGCAGGCTCACTAATAACTTCATATAAAAGCACTTGACGCGTAATAATTGAGAGAGAGCGTCTTCAGAAAAGGTTGCTGTATGAACCTTGGCCAAATGTAGCTTCTGTGATAGAGTTTGGAAGCTAGCCTTTCGCCCCCATATTTGATGGTTGACTGTTAATCTGTGCAATAATCAAGAATAAAAATATTATCAAGGCATCATCCGTTCGTTCACTTCTCTTAGGCTTGTGATATATATATATATATATATATATATATATATATATATATATATATATATATATATATATATATATATATATATATATATATATATATTATATATATATATATATATATATATACACAGTCGAACCTCGATATAGGGCAACTACCTGTTCCGATACTAGTTTGTCTGTTTGTCGAATTAGACCCTTTAATATTTTGTTAAAATTGAATTAATATATTGACTTGCTCCTTTTTATTTCATATACTGAAAATTAAGATAATTTCATTGCATAAGTATGTATTACAGGTCTTTCATATAATTTTCATTTAATTTTTATATTCGAGATAGAAATATATATTTATGATTTTTTTCCTGAAAAAACTGCTTTAATGCTTAATTGTAATAATGTTTTATTGTAGTCCTATAGGGAAGATTTGTTCACACACACACACATGTGGCGTTATATTAAGTACCAGTCTTCCTACTGAGTTGAACGTGGATTTAGCACAGTTATGAGCCTAGAGAAAAAGATACTAGGAATTAGTGCTCGTAGAGACTCGTGAATGATATTCATAGACATAGAGCCCAACATACACTTAAATCAATTGGTCTGACAAGAAAGTAATATTTTTATAATTCAAGACAATTTAAGTTAACAATTTCAATGGATATTAATTTAAGTATCAAAACGCTTTTTCTTATATTTTATTTTTACGTTACTATTAAAATATTAAAATATTTTAAATTGAAATTGTAATTTTGTTAATTAATTGTATGGAATTATTTCTTTTGGGAATTGATGACAAAGCATTTGCTATACTAATGGAGTCTGTGCGCAAAAGTTTGGGAAGAATTGATGTAAGAGATCATTGACAAATAACAAAAGGGTATTTGTCAGTATATTTTAGTATAGTATAGTATATAGTACAGTACAGTATAGTATAGTATAGTATAGTATAGTATAGTACAGAATAGTATAGTATAGCATAGTATAGTAAAGTATACTACAGTATAATATAGTATAGTATAGTATAGTACAGTATAGTATAATATAGTATAGTTTTCCTCGAGAGCTGAAGAGAAATAGGAATCAATGATAGAATTAGGTGAGTAAAAGCTGAAAAGGTTGGTTGAGAGAGCTTTCCTTTTTTACAATAGGACTATATAAAACCGGGTGCTACGGTGTAAAGCCGAATTTGAATGGCTACGAATACACATACCACCACGGGATTCGAACTCATAAACTACAGTACCAAAAAGCAGAGTTCTACCCATTAGACTATAGTACGAAAAAGGCCGAAAAGTAAAAAGGCTTTAACCCTTAATTTGTCTAAGTCCGCTACAACGAACAATCAAATAAATAAAATCTGGCGGATTTATGAAAATTTCAATACACCACAGCGGGTATTAATTATCTCAAAAATGGAAAGTGATAATTTTTTTGTTTATTTTACAGAGATTTAATGTCTATACAGACACGGAAAAATAACAGAAGTTAAAAAATATTTGAAAACACATCTTGTAAAATTAAGGGTTAAAAGTGTACCTATCTCTGTACTGTGATTCCCAACGATTTCGTATCAACGAAATGGTAGTCTAAAAGAGATTTCCTAACCATACATGACCATTGCTATGGAATAGTTCGATCATTATGGTGTGTTTTGCATTGCTTTCCAGCGTCATTTGTTGGTATCTATAGCCTCTGGGACACTTCGAAGTTTTTTAGCTCTTGACCCTGATCGGTATGCCGTTGCGTGTGATCTCTTCTGAGAGGTACACGGGGTACATTATAATAACCTATACACGAGCTTGTCTCTTTCTTACAATTATCTTGCAATGCTATGAGGTTTAAGCTAATATAGAAAGTAATACAATTACCTTTTTTTTTTCAATGGAGGATTTTTTATAGCAAACATTATACTAATAGCGTTTATAACTCTATCAAAAACACTTCCAGGTGATCCCATTTCTAAAAGAAATTATTTGTGTTTTATTTTGTATTATTTTGTGTATTATAATTGAAATTGTAATCCAAATTAAAACATGTATTGGTATTGTAAATAACAAAAAAGTAATATTTTTAAAATCAGTGTAATCTTGGACAAAATATAAAATGATTCGTTCTATTGTACGTTTAAAAAGGATTTTCCCAGAACAATCTTTGTATATTCAGTGAAATCCAGTTTAAATAATGCCTAGCGTATCTTTTTAGATTTGATAAAATAAAATTGTAGAATTTTTATTTTCTAAACGAGTTTTTTTGAAAAGTAGAGGGCTTTTATAAATAATCTACTAATTTTCAAAATAATCTCTAATCTTTAATTTTTCATTTGTATTTACTATTTATGATTTTATAGTGGACGAATTTATTTTTTCGACAGTCATATTCTGAAATCAAGACAAATAGATTTATTATTATAAACACCATTTTGCAGTATTATTTTGCTTGCAATACAAACAAAACTTACGATTCTGATCGTAATTTTTCACGATGTTTTTTCCTTCTTGATAAATAGCATCCAAAATTGAAACGATAGAGAGTCAGTAAACTTGACGTGCTGAGTATTGATATTTTTATATTTTAACTTATTTTATTCTGTGCAGTCCGTAATAGCTTATTAGATTTAAGATATGCATTGATATGGAATCGACACAAAAGACTCTCGCATTAAAAAAGCTAAATTTCATTTATAGTAAGTAGCATATTACGAAATATTATTTTAAAGACTTTCATGAATTATCTGACTTCAGTTAGTATGCAGGTATAAAATTATAAAACTAAAATTCTAAAGTGATATTTATCAATTACGTTACGTCATGATTAATAAACTATCTTGTTGCTGTTTTTTGTGCACTTGGTCAAACCAGCATGATTGAGTCAAACGCTACTCGTGTTAAGCAAAAAATGTGCTTTCGTTTTAACAAACACTCAAAAGTACGATTTATGCTGAAGTGAGTTTTCGCAATTCTAAAAATAAGCAGAAACATACTTCATCCAGAGGTATTGATTGAATTTTGAGCACATTGTGACCACAAACATATTTTACGTGCTCCAGTTTTTAAAGAACATGGCGGATCTTGGCCGGCTCGCACCGAATTGCCCAACCCTCTAGTTACTAGAGCGTTGCCTTTGCCGACTGAGCTACCGCGGTTAAAATACTTTAGAGTTACAGTTTATTTTTTAATACATTTAACAATACATCAGTGATATTTTAAAAGAATTTATTTAACCATTGTAAACTTTTCATCATATATTAGATAGCTATAAAAAATTTATGATAGCCTTTAATTATTGGTGATATACATAAAGGTTATTAAATACTATGTTCATATATAGTTATGAATCAGAGATATTTGTTGCATGGATAAAAGGAGATTCATTCAAATACCTAAATAAAAGCTTTATTTGGCTTATCGAAGCAATGGAATACAAGCAGTTAACAATGACTGTCGTAATTTAATAACACGAATTCTTTGTAATATAATCTAAGAAATTTATATATAATTAAAATACTTAGTAGAAGTTTTTGAAAAATAAAATGTTATATTTTTATATGTGGAATTATTCTATTCAAGTACTTTTTAATCCTTTGGAAAACCTACGACTAACACGAGGGCTGATGAGACCAGTTAAGCTTAAAGCCTGTTCCGAATGGCTACGAATATCCATGCCATAGTGGATTCGAACCCACAAACTGGTTCCGAAGGCCAGCTTAGCACAACAGCTTTCAATCCAATCGAACCAATCGTTAGGCTATAGGAAGCTTTAAGTTGAAAGGGCTAGCTACAAATGAATAAAAATTTGTAAACACTATTTACAACAAAACCTTTTAACAAAATGCACAGGCTTTATCAAATACATTTACTTCTTTTATTATTTTAAATTTTATAATGGTCTCTGCATGATATGATAAAGCACTTACTAACAAACAAATATTCAGAAAGTCGGCATCCCTCTTGTTTCTTGTTTTACAATTTAAGGAAAATCCTCGTGCATTAAAATAAGACGACATTTTCTTAAACTTATTATTCCAAATAGAACACAAAACGATCGAAATGAGATTACGGTTTGAAAATCTCTTCCTAGATAGAAATGTATTGCGTACAAAGCTTCAACCAAGAGAAGAAAATTGTGGTACTAAATTGCGGCATTCAAATGAAATTATTCTTTTCTTTCTCTAACCGCACTCTCTGCAATACAGTACCGTGAAATTGCTCTATAATCCGCTTTTTTATAACAACAACAGGAAAAAAATACAAATATTCCCGCTTTTCCAAAAATTTATTTTTTTTTTCAACGACAAAAATAAAAGAGAAAAGAAAATCCAATTTTTACGTTGCTGAGAATTATGATGATTGTGGTTAAGGTTGAAAACAAATGATTCACCTTTTTAATACGCGACCGCTATTGAATAACCATAATTTTAAATAATGTAAGCAAATATTATTTTTATGGGCCGGTCATGATTTCTGTTGAATTTATTTATGTGTTTTTTCTTTTCAGGAGAGGGCGGGTAATCTTGTTTACAAGTTTTACAAATGATTGGCAGAATAATTTATATTCTCGCTGCCAGGCGAGAAGTAGTCGAACGCTTTTTCTTTCTTTCGTGGGATGAGGGGGGCAGATGATAAAGAACGGCGTAATAAGAGAGCGGTAAACTATCGGGAATTCTCAATTTCGCGCCCGCGTGGATTTTAATATTCAATTCGGACGACGCTCTCTCGGAAATTGACTTTCTTGTTCTAACGCTAGCTTAAGGTTAGCTGTAGTGTAGCACTTCTGCTAAAAGATCTCTCAAAATGTTGTCTTCGTATTTATTTCCATTTTCACAAAAATTAGATCTTTTTGAACAGGTGTATCACTCAGGAATCACTGATACTGAGACAAACCCGACCGCATTATTAAAAATGTTAACAACAATATTGTTGCTTCTAAGGGTTAAAATTCCTTTCTTGAGAAATCATTAATTTGATGTGATTCATTTACAGCAAAGGTGGGCAAAAGCTGGCCTGCGGACCAGATGTGGCCCGTTGAAAAACCCTGCATGCATTTTTTTAAATATTTTATATGTGATTTTGTTGAAATCAACAGTATTTGTATGCATAGTGTACATATAAATAATGAAGAATGTATAAATGATAGAGAGTATTATAATTTGAACAGCTGTAACCATATCCCTACTTTAACGTATGCAACTTACATACTCTCATAAAGCGTGTGGTCGGCTTACTACATAGAATTGAATGTGTACTCCTCTCACTCCTCGAGGGACGACAGACCGCAGCACGCGTACTGTTTATTCTGATTTAGGACTAGTCGCATACTCGTCCTTTCTTTTGAGACTAATGGTTGTTATTTTGCAAATTTAATAATAAATTGAAAAAGTGGACTTTTGTAGGTAAAATTTTAAAACATTGGTTTTATTTTATTGTGATAATTAAATTAGATATTTGTAGGCCTTTTTAAAATAAGTCAATCTAAAAAAAGAAAAGTTGATTTGGAGTGCAGAAATTTCAATGAAGCATGGACGGTAAAATACTTTTTAACAAATATTGAGAAGAAATCAATTTGTTTAGAAAAATAAATATAAATATTATAGAAAGAAACGTCTTTTCTTTTTATAATTCTATTTACTATTATATATACAAAAAGTAATATAAATATAAAAATATAATAACTATGATCAAAATAAAATAATTTGTATCTTTAAGATATAAATAAATATCAAAATAAAATCTTTCATTAACTTATTTATTTAATGACCATTAATTTAATATAATAGATCATATTTCTTTAAAAATTATGTGACATATTTTACTGGGCACAAATTGTTCGCATATACACCTAAGTAAGACAATTTATTATTACTATTATCTTTTATTAACTGTCAAATTTCTCTATCCAAATGCTTTAAAATGATACTTATAGTGTTTTTGTCAAAAAAATTTCTTGGGCAGGGAAAAAACTCCACCCAAAACATTTGCGTGTGCACAGCGTACGCGGTATAGTCCTCCGGCCCGGGAGACATTTTGAAAATTTCATTTTGGCCCACGCTTAAAAGTATTTGCCCACCCCTGATTTACAGCAAACAGTTCACAGTTTGAGGATTTTCCTGCATACATACAACTCAGTACATAGTTTGGTATTCTGTTAATAATTTACATCACAAACGTACTACGAATCAATAACACCAGGGCAAGCAATCGCACAAAAGCCTGTCAGTAGCCAACAGAAAAAACTTAATTAATCCTCGACTTCCGATCTCATTACCTAAGAAGAAGTACAAGAAGCTTCGAGGATGTTCCAGAAAGTACCGACTCTCATCATGTTGTGAGAATTTTGACGAATTTTGGTGAAATAAATCCAAACTTGGCGATTGGTGAAATATCACCAACTAACTGAATTAGCCATTGTATACTGTAGCTTAAAGTGAGCTTAAAGCAGTTTAAAGTGTTAAAATGAAGCTCCACTTGTACCTAGTCTTTTCACGGCCAAAATTTCCTTAAAACTACGATAGAAGGCACTTTATACCAATTTAAATAGCATTTCACATACATTTGCCAAAATTTACCTCATGCACAGTGGTATAGAATTTTATATTTATACTAATATTGCAGCTCATTTGTAGCTGTTTAAATACCTGCCACGTCTTTTTACTCTTTCTCTGTAATTTACGATGAATTTGTAATTACTGTGATATTCTGATGCAAAAGTTTTATATTTTCGTAATTAACTCACGTTGCTGTTGTTCATGAATATAATGACTTTTTGGCCTTTCTAGGATAACACTAAAAGTAAGTTCTGGTGACTGAGGTCTGTAAAATGATCATCTGGGGGTAGTGAGGGAAACAACATTGACTAAGAAGTGAACGATATGATTTGCACACGTGTGAATAAATGAATGATCTCTCTTGTTTGGTTGAACAGCCAAAATCCAAAAACTGCTATAATGACGCTACGATATCTTTCAAATTTTAATGCCCAGTTCCCTTATCATCACTCATCGTAATCTGCAGGTGATTGAAACCTTCTTCCATGCAATATAAAAGTTTAGAAACTTGTATTAGTATTTTCATTCATCTAGTACCCCTTCAGCAGTCTTTACATGTATACGATCAGATAAGCTTTGTAAAACTGTCAACTGACACAAAAATGTGTTTGATCTGGCTTTTGGAAATCAAAGATACTGCGACGCCTGTGAAATAAGCACTTACAGCTACATCATATTTTGGGACAGAATATAAAATTCCTTCTATTTATACCAAATCTTTGTAGACTAATTCAGTTAATGATAACTCTTTCAGGCAGTATCTTTACATTACGTATTAATATTTCTCGATAAATAATGTGTTTTGTGATAAAGACAACTTTATTTTCTTGTAAGCTAGTTTCAACCCTTGCCTTATGAATCGAGCGACGATTGTGTGTGCCACTTTCGATGAAAGCTTTTCTCATGCGTCGTGACCAGAAGCAGTTTCATCACTGGCTAAATTGTAAGCAAACCAGTGGACATTAATAGTACTGCATTTACTATTTAAGAAAACTACAGAATTTGATAATTACATTTCATTTCATTTTTATTAAAAAAATTTATTAATGTTTTTATTTCACATAATATTATTTCTATGTTTTGGGTTCTATAACAAAGGTAAAAATTTTCTGTCGTTTAAATATTTTCTATGCAGAATTTATTGCGTGAATAACCTATAAGTGAATAATGTATAATATTAGTCAAAATTTTGTAAGGGGTATTGTTTTATTACTAACATTTTAAACCAATGACAGGAAATTAAAAATTTTCCAGTGTATGATATTTCTCGAAACAATCAGGAACATGTAGGGAAACTTTACACTCTTTGCAATCTCACGTTGTTTCACTGCGCATCTTATGCTTTGCGCAAACTTTACAAGTCCTGGATGGGTTTTGTTTTGATGTTGTGGGATTAATATATTTTGGAAAATGTCCCCAATTTCTTCCTTGCAGTCTCTCTGGCGTATCTGCAGTGGGTATATGTCCTGTCCTGTAATAGACTGTGCAATTTTCAGTAATAATTCGGCTGTCTACTCTTTACTCAGCCAAATCCATTGTTCTGATAACTAATTCCGGATATTTTCTTTTTCATTAGTATCGCTTTCCTCACTAACTAAATTTTGCACGCGTTTTTTTTACAGGACAAACTACAATGCTGTCTTCAGATGTATCCAAATCGGTATCTGTTTCAGTTTCTAAGGTGTTATCAGGACACTTTCCAACACCGTTATTAGTATCAATTTTTCTTTTTGCCATTATGTTAAATTTTTAGATTATTTTAAGGAATTTTTTAAGCACCAACAGTTAATTATTTGTTGCACATAATATCATACTCTATTGCAATTACGCCTAAGAATAAATGACCAACTCTTATATTGCAACTGTAACAAACAATAACGGAAAAACAAAAACATTATTGCCTAAAAATAATAACATGTCTGATACGAGCTTTTCACTTTTAGCCAAAACGAATCATCACGTGTGTGATACGAGGTTCTCATTTGAGGCAGAGCAGTATGATCACGTCTTCCATACGTTGTTTTAAGGCAAAAGGTTAATTAATTGGCAGTGATCCGATGTTTAGTAGATACTCTAACTGAACTACATTCCAATAGTTTAACTCAGCTTGCATATCTTTGAGAACTATAATAAGTCCATGGCAGAGAAAAAAATTCACAGAAAATGTCATTCGTTAAGAAATCTTCCAGATTCTCTGTCGCCTTAAAGTTAGCAAGAAATGAGTTCCCCACTTCTGAGGACTCTACAATACGTTCCATTGGTTCAAATGAGATGCGATTGGAACTACAGATAATTCAAATGATGCGCTTGACATTTGTTACATAAAAAAATTTAGTACAAAAATAGGTGGTGCTATAACACATATTGTATTGATTTTCATTAAGTTAACTCAAGTGTTAGTTTCTTGTCTGCACTTCATGCCTACGTTGCAAGAAAAAGCGCTACTGGTAAAACTGAAAAAAAAAACATTCTGCTCCTTATTCCGATAGACTCATTCCGGTCAGCTGTACAAAATATAGTTATGTGATTATAACATATTGTTGAACATGAAGGAGGACATATTGAGCAATTTTAATGCTACTTTTTAATAATTTGGTATTTATCACAGGGCTACCTACATTCAGATTTGTGTAATAACATTTCTAATGTAAAAGTCAAAAGAATAATCTAAATTCTCTGTAGTTTAAATTCTATCTCATTTGGACCAGTTTAACGCATTTTAAAGTCTTTAGAAGTGGGGAAATTATTTCTTGCTAAACCTGTACATTAATTTTACGGATATGCCCATCTTTAAGTAATATATCTGATAAAAGCATCGATATATTGTATTCTCTATATGGTAACTATTAGACTTCAAAATAAATCGAATAATAAGAATCTTAAATCAATGTCTAATCAAAATTTGAAACCAGTTATATGCGTATTATACGCATACATATATACATAGAATAAATTTATCATAACTGACATGCCGCACAATATGTAACAATAAAGTATTTTTTACACTGCAGTTACGAATAATAGGGGGTGTATTTACAGCAAATAGTTTTCCGTAACATTATGAACGGAAATCCCATCCACTGTTACGAAAACGACTAAAGGGAGAAACGTCCCAAACTGTCGAAGGAGGTCAGACATCGAATAATCCGAGCAATGCTTTAAGTGCTGCCAATCGGATTTCTGAGCACTAATCGCTACTCCTAGAACGCTCCCGTTTCTGAACATCTGACAAATTCCCCAGAAAACGAACTCTCGCGAAACACATAACTTTATTTTTGTTATTAAGGTTCTCTATTTATTTTATATGTAAGTGTATGATTTTTTATATATGAATATAGGTAAATATATATGGATGATTATATATGATATATATGAATATAGGTAAATATAAATAAATGATTATAAATAATATATATATATAGGTAAATATATATGAATGATTATATATGATATATTACATATATACACTCAAGAGCAAAAACATTATGACCACTTGTCAATAACGAGTTGGCCCACCTTTGGCTTTCAACACAGATTCAACCCGCCTTGGTATGGATGCTACAAGTCCTTGGTAGATGGCCGGAGAAAGATTGTACCAGATGTTTAAGAAACAGTTACGCAAATCCGAGATATTGAGAATTGGTGGTGTTTGAACTCTGTGCTGCCGTCCCATGACATCCCAAATGTGTGGCATCGGATTGAGATCCGGTGACTTAGGCAGCCAGGACATTAACTGGAATTCTGCATCATGTTCCTCGAAACACTCCAACTCAAATTTAGCCTTCTGACACGGGGCGTTGTCCTGTTGGAACATTCCATTTCCAGCTGAAAAACAGAGGCGATGTAAGGGTACAACTGCTCCGCAATGATGTTCAGATACCCTGTAGCATTCATAGTCTGCTCTACCACAAACACGGGTCCCAGAGAAGCCCAAGAGAACTTCCCTGCATGGTATTAGGTTGTCAGCTGGGCCACTGTCTGGCTCCGGTTTTGCTTCACCATGTGAGACAGTCTCCGACCCTTTTCTTTGATAGCGCTTGGACGTTCAACACCATGTCGTCTACTGCTGGTTTCACAGACATTCATCCACTTTGCATAAGTACTAACAATTGTAGATCGCGAACAACCAACGAGTCTTGCAGTTTCGGAAACACATTTTCCCAGCCTTCGAGCCATTACAATCTGACCTCTATCAAAATTGCTTAGATCCGCAGCCTTTCCCATCGCACACAGTAGTAAGTTAAAGAATGATTCTTCAGACTCTCCAACAGCAGTTAAATACCACTTCCACCTGATCACTTGCCTTCCACGTCATCCAGTTCATTGCAAAATGTAGGGTGGTCATAATGTTTTGGCTTTTGAGTATATATATATATATATATATATATATATATATATATATATATATATATATATATATATATATATATATATATATATATATATATATATATATGTTTGTATGTGTGTGTGTGTGTCTTTTTTAATATTTGATGTGGGATTTATTCTCAGAAACTATACTATGATGAACTAGTCTGTACAAATAGTAATCATCATTTTTAGAAATTCCTTTGAAGTAATTTCTGACAAAAAAACTGGTAATTTTTGGCACCTTTCGCTATGTAACGACACATGATTTGCAGCATTTCTTGTTTGAGAAGACTGGCTTTCAAAATTTGGCACTTTAAAATCATAGAAAATTTAGTCGAATGAAAATCGTGAAAAACATTTATAAATTGTTTCAAATCTCTATGGCTATGAAGATCAAATGTGTATTAAATATTAAGATTTGTTAATGTTTGAGAAATTAGCCCTAAAAGTTTTGCAGGTGCATTTTATATGTTCTTGTGCAATATATGATAATATTGTAAATGCATCAAAATGCATCCACTTTAAAAATTAGAATGTTTTATTTTTCTCCTTAAATATTTTTCCCGAATTTTCTATAGGTTTCAGTTCAAATACCTACAGCAGTTTAACGTATATTCTTCTTTCGAAAAAGTAATGGTGTAAGAAAAAGAAAGAATAAAATAAGCAACCAGTATTCTCTTGAAATTTTTGCCTCACCTCATACCAGAGAAGCAAAAAAAATTGTATAAAGTGGAATTGGATTTGTGGTTAAGAATAAAACTGAGTTTAATGGCTGAAACGAAGAAATTGTTGTTAAACAACCCAAAATAAATTAGACATACGAAGTTTCGAGTGCCTTTTGCGAGATAATATATATTGACTAGACGACCCGACAGGCGTTGTCCTGTTTTAACTCTGTAAATCCAAAAAAAGTAAACTGTTTTTAAATATTAGCTAGGGGTCCATGAAAAGAATTACCGGGAATATAGAATCTTAAATTGAAAGTGATAAAAATATCATTACATATTGTGATGCATTCAGTGTTCTTGAGTGAAGAAAGAGCGTAAAGAATGATCACAGATTTAACAGAATTGGAAATCCCTTATATTTTCTGGAGTAAATAATTGCTATATACAAAGGAATTCTAATATCCCAAAACAATTCGAAATGTCAAGGATTGTTGCTGGAGTAACATATCCCCGATGATCACAGTAGTAAAACAGAATTAACTATTCTCACACGATGGGGAGGCTTTTCCAGGGTGTAACTCGTACCCAATCTATCCCCCTTTCGGTGTTCGAGACCCTGCCGTTCCTTATATGAGCAGATCTTACGAGTCTCCCGAACGTAATTGCTAAAAAGATGGTTCCGATCAAAAGTCACCGAAGCCTCCACAAGGTCAGCGCATCTACGAGAAAAATGTCGAAAAGCCCCCAGTCGTAAAATTTTAAGCTTTTTATACCTGTGGGTCAGTTATGTTCCCTCCAACCGTTTTCTGGTCAGTTATGATTCCAGGTACCTCAGAACTCCAGCTAAGGTTACAGCTAGTTAACTAGTCGAATTCTCATTTGCTAGCTGTCCCTTTCCAGAATTCTCAAGGCAATGCTCCGGAATCATTACCTTGACCGATCAGAGCGCGACGCCTATTCAACCGAACTGTCAACATCCCAGACACTTCGTCGCCGAGCTATTGTAGTCTGATCCAGCAGGTGTTAACCAGATTGGCCGATTTCGGTTGTTAGTGTTCTGAATATATATATATATATATATATATATATATATA
>CM063505.1:182405211-182410211 GCA_032207245.1 Pardosa pseudoannulata | reverse complement strand
AATTTTTAAAAAGGCTTGCTTTTTATATCGTATTTATTTTTTTAATGTATAATACGACTGCACAATTTTGAAATTTGTTTAAGAAATGAAATAATTTATATTAAAGTAAAAATTAATTTCTAGACGTAATTAGAATGCAGTCATTTTAATAAGTGAGAAAGGAATCACTAGAAAATATTATCAAGAATAATATATAAAACCAGAAAAAAGTTTTCTTTCCCACACATAATATAATTTTTTTTAAACTAAATTAGTTCGGCAAATAATAGACTTATTGAATATCTGTGTATAAATAAAAGATAACTTATAGGTATATATATTTGTTCTTTATACAAATCCGCATGGTTTGTCGTAGTTTTATCTAATTATGTGATATTCAAATATTTTTGTAATGCTTTGATTTTTTCTATAGATTAAATTTATATCAAAAACTAACAAACACATTTGATCTTTATCCAGAATAGAGTTAAGTGAAGGATACCTAACCTTTTATATCTGCCATGATCATTCAATTTAAAAACGAAGAAAATCATTCTTTTAGAAATATTTTCGTCAGAGACTGCCTCACAATTTTTTTTCTGTGTAGCATAATTATAATGTTAATAATTGCATCCCCTATATAATAATAGCTTAAGTAATTTGTCCGTCTGTCCTCGAATTTATGAAGCGGTTGTACCTGGAATGGATAGAAGAATCCACATTAGATTCCTGATGAGTTAGGGTTAACAACTTTCGAAATCCCCCCTTACCCCCTTTTCTATCGTTTAATGCCATTATTTCAAGTCCTATTTGCCCTGGTTAAGTGCAGGCGGTTGAATTTATTAATTTGTCACATAATAAATAGGCAAAAACAACATTTTTTTCCTAGCATTATGACGTTATTCCTTAAACCATATCATTTAATCATTTCTTATTTTAAATAACTTAAATATAGTCTGCATTTTTGTCGTTTGTTTTATCACTGAGCTTAGATATTACGTAAATAATTTTCTTTTATATTTAGACTTAAATAATAGATTAGGTACATATGTGATAATTTTAAATTTAATCATCGATTATTTTTTGTTGCAATGAAAATTTTATCACCTGTATTAACAACAAATTCTATCTACCTCCAGGGTGTAATGGAAATGATAGTTTCATTCCTTTACTTCCATTAATTACTGTAGCAGAAAAATTGGGAAGAACTTAACAATAATTTTTATGTAGCTAAGAAAACTTTGAATTATTTTTCTAAATTAATTCAACGGGATTCTAAACTGCATTCACAATATTGTGAGACTTTACAGTAGCATGGAGAACAAACCATTTTTTGACCAAAAAAAAACCATTTTTTGACCTGTCTCATAGGGTACAATTCTGGAAAATTAAAAATTTTACTGATCCCGTCATATGACGGGCTACATGACAGTTTGAAATATTAAAAGATAAAAATTTAAGTAATAATATGAACAAGTATTAGAACAAGTAAAAGAATATATAAGGTTTTTGTTTAGCTGTTTTTCAACTCTCTTCATTTAAAATTTCATGAATATAAATAAGATTTCAGAAACACATCTTATAATAGCAGAAAAAATGTTAAAATTGGTACTGTTATCTAAAAATAACATTCCTAAAGATTAAATTTTAAAAAAGAGAAATTTATCATGGACCCCTAAAGATCCCAGAAATTCAAACTTTATTTCCACCTCGATGAGAATTTATGGGTTAAATTGTCTTGATCGTCGTTACCTGGCAAATAATCCGTAAATCCATGAATCCATTGTCTTAATTTCGATTGTTACATCTTTGCTAAAAATGTACACTTTGTTTAATCCTTTACTTCACTAAAATATAATGTATTTATTCTTATATATAAGGAATAAATACAAATCTAATTGCTAGACAATACAAAATTTAAATGCTTACTGCATAACTTATCTGTAAACTTAAAATAACTTATCTGCAATGCCAAAACATTTACATTTTCTTTGTTAACTGAAATGTCGTAAATGTATGAACAATCTAAATCGTAACAGATATTATCTTTATAAACTCCATGGTAAGTGAAAACGCACTGAGGATTGTATCAATCAAAGAAACCTGTACCTGATCCATCGTTTTGTGAATATTTTTTCAAACTTTTAGACTAAGGAAACGATACGAGATCCTCTGATACGAGATTTTGGAGTTCAAATATTTCCTCAGTTTGGAAATAGTTACATTAATTAATTGCAAGTTTGCATTCTCTGACGTGAAATATACCTTATCTTGTTGAAACATAATGAAGAGCCACAGATAGCAAAAACACTTATTATTAAAGACAACAAAATAGCAATAATAACAATAATGATGATTATAATACAGATGATAATCATCCCTCCGTATAAAGGTAATCTTAGGAGCACCTCACCCGGTTAGGCAAATCTCCAGTAAGCAAGGTAGGATATTTAACAAGGAAGCGGTTCATAATGAATATTTTGTACATCAAGATAGCAGTTACAGTAACGTTATAATACAATAGTAAAAGGTAAAATACACACACACACACACACACACACATATATATATATATTATATATATATATATATATATATATATATATATATATATATATATATATATATATATATATATATATATATATATATATATATATGTATATAAAATAAATATAAATTTAAAAAAAGTTAAAGAAGGACGTAAGTAAAAATATGAAAAGTCGTTAAACACGATAAAATGTGAGAAAAAATATGATAATACGAGGTACATTGGCTTTTATAGTTTTATAAAGATCCTTTTCCCAACCAATCAAATTACAGGCACAAGACAAAACTAATCAAACACAACCAATGAAAACACAAAAGGATCAACTCAAAAAAACCTCCTACTTCCGAGAAAGCTATTACTTAAATAATAATAAGCAGCCAAGTCGCCAAGTATGAGTGCGATTACATATTTCAACATATCTAAACACAGAAAGTCCATTAAAGATTCGACACTTGAAATTATGCTTCGAACTCCCAACAAAATATGTTTATTGATATAGACGTAAAAAAATAGCTGGCCTACAATTAAATATACAAAGATCTCATTGAGACTTTGCATACGTTTTGTTAAACATTTTACTTTCGTCATTTTCTCTTTCAAACAAATGGTTAATAAAATGGATGGACTTGGCTCGTTTGGTTTTCGAAATGTTTGCAGTAAATAAAATGGATTTCAGACTAAGAGAAGTATCCTGGGCTGATTTAAATCATTATTAGAAATATCAGTTATTCAAAATAAGTCTGTAAAATAAACAATGGATCGAAAGTTGTATCTCCAAAAACATTTATTCGACGAAAAATATTTGTTCTACATTTTTGCAAAACAAAATTTTTTTATTCCGTTTTTAAGGTATGCATTTACACTATATGGCTAATTATAGCGCTAACAGGAGGTATTTTGCTAAATATTTAGGAAAATATGTAAGGAATTATCCTGAAATCGTAGGTGTGAAAGAACCTGGTAAAATATATGTCTATGAAGATGTTTTTCCTACACCTTATAAGAGGCCATTAAGAAACTGAAGAAAAACGAATATGAATTTAACCATTTAAATACGAATGTCTAAAAACGTTGAAAAAATAGCAGATGATAAAGAGGCTTCTTGTAATATTCTGTATTCGTTTTTATGAGAATAGCACGTTTATTCGTGGGAAAATCAAGGTTTTTATACAAATAATCCCAGATTTGGCAAGTGTTTTGCTTATAATATAAAGTTGTTTATACAAATGCATGTAACAACAGCTTCTAGCCGAATGATGGCCGTATAGTAGAGCTCTGCCGTTTAGAACAGGACTTCTCGGGTTCGAATCCCGCTTATGGCATGGATGTTCGTAGCCGTTCGGAATCCTTTAAGCAGTAGGTCCCGGTCTTATTAGCCTTCGTATGCAAAACAGTAGATCGTAGAGAACTAAACCAAACCAAACAACAGCTTCTAAAAGCTTCATTGTTTAAGAGACCAAAATGTATCTTCTGCAAACGAAACAAACATTAATACTGCTTCCCGCAGCATACTGCATGTATATTTTGTATTTATAGAAAATTTTTACTGTATATGGATACATCCCATCATATTTTTCCTTCTTCGGGACATTGAATTTTGAGCTTACTCTACCGAGGATTACTTTCAGAATATTCAAGCAATGTTCTTGCTACTTTCACAGATGTTGGTGTGCACATTTAGCTAAACCTTTATGAACTTTTTATTTTAATTGCCTTCAAGCATGTGCATTGAATATTATTTTAATAAGCCTGCCCATCTTTCATCCAATATTTACCATTCACTGATCGTGACTGCAGGATATTGTATACCAATGTCGTTTGTCATGTCTGCTGAAAACAACATTCTTCCATAATGAGACCTCTGCAAATTATAATCAGAACACTTAGTAAAATATGGTATTGTTTATATAAAAATCTTAGTTTTTCCACGAATATAGGTGCTATTTCATAAAAAATGAACACAAACAAAAAGCCTTCTAATCGTGTAATTAATTTTCAACTCATTCAGCACTCTTTTTTAGAGGGTTATCCAAACCACATTCATTTTTCTTCAATGTCTTGATAGTTCTCTCAGGAAAACATCTTCCTGGAAATATATGACATCTTCCATTTGCTTTACAAGTGTAAGATTTCAGGGTACTTTTTTTTGATACTGAACGAAACATCTAAAAGGAAAGCGACCGGTCATCATGGGTACGTTCGACATACATTTTGGTAAAACAAGCCAAATATAATTTGTTTTTTTAGTGCGCAAATATATTAAAAACATATCTTTTGTTGATAAATAATTTATTTCATTACAATTTATTGTTAGTTATAATTCTTAAAAAAAAAGAATACAATACTTAATACTTCCGACTCTTACTCACAAAAATAATTTGATATTTCCCTTTTTTGATAATATAAACAGTATGGACTATTAAGAATGTAAAAGACTTCAATATAAAGTATAAAATAATAAATTTCAGAG
>CM063505.1:182307711-182395211 GCA_032207245.1 Pardosa pseudoannulata | reverse complement strand
GACAGAAAAAAAGATTACATTAATAAGCTTGGACTCCTAGCTTTAATGTTTTATCCTACTGCAAGGTGTTCTTTAATATGATAATTATAATTTCCTGCTTTTTATTTTTAGTAATATATAACCAATTCAGGATACCTTGTTGATTGTTTATGTATCATTTTATGTATTCTACTGTAATATTAAAATATTTCTAATTATATTTAGGTTAGTTGGTTTGGAGCGTTACAGACTACTATTTTGATACACGACGGCTAATGAGACAGCTTAAGTTTTAAATGCAAAAGGATTATTTTTGTCTCTTGAAATATAAAAAAGGGGGAGTGATAGAATTTCTTTAATACTTCCGTGCTTTTTATTTCGATATAAAAGTTTTAAAATGTAATCATGTGGGCACATCATTACCCTGCGAAAGGAAAGCGTTTTGATTTCAAATATTTTCACCAAATGATGTGCCAGGTGGCGTCATCTTTGAATGTTTTTATGATATATGAGTTTAATTTTATTCTCAGAATATCGCAATGTGTATTAATCTAAAATACTAATAGATTCCCGACTGAATTTGACGGAGATTATGCAATTTGTTCTTTGGTCTGTCCATGTCGTGGGCATGTTAGTCGACAGTTTTTTTTTCCATTTTCGTTTCAGTTACTTGTTAATAAATGTTTCGTCCAAACTTGCACTTTTCATTTTTGACTATCTAACTGACAATGAATGTATAAAACCCTATAGGGTTTTGTACAAACAATATTTCGTGACGGTATGTCGGTCACTCGCCTTGGGCTTGGTATGCAGTTGCTATAAATGATTGAAAGGTGCAGTGCGCCACTACATCACCCAACTTCTACTGACATTTGGGACATGATACATCCGTATCCAAAGGGTTTTTAATTCAGCAGCATGTTGTGGCGAAAGAGTTCAGTGTCTAAAACTTGCCAGTCGATTCTATTTCTTTTAATTAAGAAGTATTAACTTCTACTTTTCTGTTTTGCAGGCGAATGCGAAAGAATGTACTGTGCGTACGGTGCCTTGTGCGTGGTGGACAAGCGGACCCTTCAAGCGCACTGCCGTTGCCAGGAGACGTGCATGGACGTGTTTGCGCCAGTCTGCGGCAGCGACGGCGTTACCTACTCCAGCGACTGCCAACTCCGCATGGCCTCTTGTTCCAAACAGAAGAGGATCTTCACTAAGCATCAAGGACCTTGTGGTAATATTATTGGGGGAAATGAAACTTGTTCTGTATCCTCTAATTTACTAAGTAATAAATAAAACAAACATTGCATTCAGATGATAAATTTGAGATATAAATTAATGTACTTTCTGTGCTCACCACCTCGTTTGTAAGGACTACTTTGCAATCTTCCATCCTCTATTTCACCCTTTTTGGGAGTGGATTTTGGTAAAATCTTTCTTAACCCTTTTAGTATTGAACGATAAGTCGTTTTCAACAGTAGCAAAGACGATATATCCTTTCACATGAGATGGCGCTTTACTGTTCGATTTCCGAGAGAACAATCTCAAAACAATTTTATAAAATGCTATAAATTGTTTGCTTTTTATGTAAATAAACTAAAAATATGTCCCAAAGATTTAAATATTTGTTATATTCCGTGCTGGTTGATTCCACACGAGGCATTTGACAGTAATATCAGAATGTAGAAAGCTATTAGAAAAGAATATTTCTTTTTTTTTCTGGAAAGAATCTTACAAAGACACAGTAAGATAATGATCTTTAATTTCTCCGTCTTTTGCAATAATTTTGTTTCAGCTTTTAGCAGTCAGTGATCTAAAAATGAAACCGTTGTTGTTACGTTTGCTTTATACTTATATCAAACTTTCAGACATACACTTATTTTCGATAAACTTATTGTTAGCAGCAGAGCATTTTTAAGGGTTTTTTATTCGTGAGATTTCCCCCCAAATTTGGTAAATTAAACAATGTGGTCCAGCCATTTTAGCATAGGGACAATACTTCTTATCGTCCCTACAAGTTTGCATCGTAACACATTGAGCTAGGTATAGGATACAGATAGAGTTTTAAAAGTACATGTTAAAAATGGATTTGACCAGGGACATAATTACCACATCCCACGAAGAACTCTCTATATACTTTGTATAACGTTCTATTGTTATCTTGCAGGAAACGTTATTCTAAATTATATATAAATGCTAGGTATACTATGTAGTAAACATTTTTTTTAATATTTGCTAATAACCAAATTTTATCTATATACTAGCTCCTTCGCACCCAGCCTTCGGTCTGGGTTATAAATGTTCCCAAGTAAAGTTTTAGAACCTTTATTACAGGTATTCATATTCATAAAAATTTTAAGCCTCATACACTGCAAGATTTTTGACGAAAATGATAGCTTATTAACAATGGATAATCACAGTTATAAATTTGTATATGCTCTGTGTTGCCCGTAAACCGCTGCTAAATGATGCCAAACTCCACAGCTTTCTATATTAAATGACGATACAGTGTGTTAAATTTGGCACCAATGGATTCGGATATGTAGATATGTATAGTGTACAAACATTCTCAAAAATTTCATTAAATTAGTTGTGTATCCTGGTGTCGTATGAATTATCTCGAATATTGCGTCATTCTATAGGTAATAGAAGAAGTGAGGTCAGTTGACACAGTCCCAACATGATCTACGAAACCTAAAGGGATCACGTGATGATCGCTGAATTAAATAAAAAATATTTTGGGAATGTATGAAGCTTTGAAGTTAAAATTGTAGTCAATTGTAGCACATTTTCAAATTGTGTATTATTTTTACTTTTCAGTTGTTAAATATATTTTGCCATTTTACAATTGCTGTTAAATTCAAAGATTAGTAGATTGGTCAGATGGCGATATTTACAAACCTTTACCAGAATGATACAAAATTCTATTTTTAATTTTTTTGACATAAATAAAAATAATATTAATAAAGGTATAATAAAAGTATATTAATAAAAATATATTATTGGGGAAAATAGATGTACTGATATTTTTTTACGTTTATCTAACCATTTTTGATCAGCTTCCGCCAAAGAAGCAACCAAGCAATAGCTTTTCTTGAGATTTTATTCTCTGACTTCAGATATTAAGGTTTTGAACTGAAATCTTAGTTATATCTCAATAATATCTTACTATCTGAGAAATAGGATAGCTATTAGTAAAACATTTTTAGGATCGATTCAGTAGTTCCGGCGATTACCCCCACATACATACAAATTTTACCACTTTATAATATTCACATAGATTTCACACTGTTTTTAATGGCACTTCAGACATTATTAGCAGTCGAGATACAAAAACCATTAGAAAGCTTTTTTTTATGTATATTTCTTTGCCCTGCTTGAGATGTCGTCTTTTAGGTATTACGCTACCATATATTGTCGAGAATTCGGTCCAATGGGAAGCCTTATATGAGACCTAGATTTATAAGAGTGTGGTGTTTTGGCAAGCATCGGAAATTTGGCGAAACATTATTTCAAAGTAATATTTAGTTTTTTTACCCTTTTAGTGTCAACGCAAATATATCACTGCGCATCCGATGGCGCCTAGATGAGCATCGTGAGCGAAAATTATCGTAAAGATAAACTTACATAACATTCCAAACGATTTAGTTTTTCTGTAAAAGAATTGAAATCTGTTTTATGAATTTTTCTTTTGGTTATATTCCTTTCTGATTGACTGCGTATACTTTACAGTGATAGGATAGAAATTTGACCGTATTTACAAGAATAATAATTCCCACTACGCGATTTATATTAATCTATAACCAAATTCTGCTTTCTCTTAGTTCAAATTTGTATATAAAAAAGCTCATATTTCTGTTATTTGCATGGTTTTTCCACAAATACTGAAATATGATTGGTATTAATTTATTTTCCATTAATGTACAATATACTACTTAAGTTTTACAAGGATCAGTCTTATTTTGCTTTTTATGAGCTTTACCCAAACCTTAGCCAGTTCGACAAATTGGTCCAATATTCTTTGAGTAATTGCAATGTATTCCGGTGTTACTAAAAGGGTTAAATGTTATGCCATCTATGAAATTCAGGGAGAATGACGATCTAATACATTTTCTCGTCAATATTATAGTAAGAACTTACTTCTGTCGTATATTTTTGAACAATGTAACTTATTTAGATGTCACATCATTATACTTCCTTTGTACGCTTTTTTACAATGAAACATCCATTCATCAATTTATCTCGCTTTAAAAAATTACCGCTTGCCCTTCGAACAGGCTAAGGTGTAAATTAAAAGCAAAAACTTTTTCTAAAAGCTGATTTATGTTCGCATAAGTGAAATTGTATTCAAGGAACTAAATTTCCTTTCGCTTCTTTTATAAATCCCTTAAAATGATACACACTGTTCGTCTACCGAAAAAAATAACAGAACTAACAAAAAAAAAAAAACCCACAAGAGGAAAATAAATTCCCAACTTTTGAAACATTCCGAAAGTTCTTTTCGTACGCCTAAATCGCCTCTTTTCATCTTTTTTTTTCTTTTCTCGCGATATAGATGAAACTTTCATCCTTGGGATAGATAAAAACACATTTTACAAAGTAAAGTCTCTCCGTTCCCCCTTCCATACAACTGAGGATTTAAGATGTCGCAGTTTCCATGGAGACTTGTTCTGTGGAAGCCTTAACCCCACTTACAATGTCCGGACAAGTGAGAGCCTGTCGCTGCCTGTTAAATTACAAAAGATTTTATATCGCGCTACTTACATTATTTATCCTTAACCAAAGTACCTAGTCTCTTGCCTGAACATTCACACATATTTATACATTATATATATACATATATATATATATACATATATATACATATATATACATATATATATATATATACATATATATACATATATATATACATATATATATATACATATATATATACATATATATATATACATATATATATGCATATATATATACATATATATATATATATATATATATATATATACATATATATATATATATATATATATATATATACATACACTAAAAACCTATCCAAAACTCAATTTTCTTTCCCAATTTTATTATTCTACAGTAGAACCTCGATATAACGACTCCCTGTGGGACTAACATCATATGATCGTTGCAACGAATTGGAAAAATAATAAAAAAAAATTGAGCAAAGAAATGATGCAACAATACATACCTAGAAAACACTTCTATTTCTTTGTATTTCCATTACTGAATTTATTAAAAAAAGTCTGTGATTGAAGCCTGTTTCAAGTTCATTTGGGAATTTTTCATTATCACTGATTCCATATGAGTTAGATTTTGAAGTAAATCTTCAGAATTAAATTTCTTTCAAAATATTGACGTAAGGCATTGATTGCATTGAAAGATATTTTTTTTTCATTCACTTTTTCAAAAGCTTGGACGATTTCTTCTCCGCCGTCGGAATCGCACATTTCTTCATTTCCGGTAATACGGGCACTAAAATCGTCCTCATTCAAATTTTCTCCACAGCAATGTAAAGTTTCGTCTATCGCAACAAACTCATCAAAAGATAATTGAAGATTTAGTTATTCCCTTTTTCGCCACGGCCCCTCCCCTAGCATTATTCCTATGGTAAAATAATTGGAACTTTTTAAGATGGTCGTTCTAACGAAGGGGTCATTGTAACATGGGGTCATTAAACAGAGGTTCTACTGTATATCGAGATGGAAAAAAATTCTCAATCCAAGAACATAATTATGTATTCTTCCCATAAATTAAATTCTTAAATTTTAGCTCTACGCTTTACTCATTGTAAATCTCACAAGATTAGCATGAATCACCGAAAGCTTGAGACCTAAAAAAGCATTTTCATGAACCATCTGGTAGCACTGAAGATAACAAAAGTACTAATCTAAGCTGATTCGCAAGGAGAAATCTACATCACTTTTGCTCTGGGGAGTTAAATTTCACTCAGATCTGGAAATTTCCTTGTTAGGTGGAAATGCAGCAGATCCATCCAGGTTTCTAAGTTTTGGCGTTAGAAAGAAGAGATTTCTAGAGTATCTGTATTGACTTATTTGCTTTGAACGATGAAGCGACATTAATTCCGGATTACAACTGTTATAGATTTGACCGAACATAGTTCTGGCAATGAATATATCGACTTGTTTTTTCCAAAGTATCATGTGTATATATATACATATATATATATATATATATATATATATATATATATATATATATATATATATATATATATATATATATATATATATATATATATATATATATATATATATATATATATATATATATATATATATATATATATATATATATATATATATGTATATATATATATATATATATATATATATATATATATGTATATATACATGTATATATATATATATATATATATATCTATATATATATATGTGTGTTTATATATATATATATTATATGTGTATGCATATATATGCATGTATATATATATATGTGTGTTTATATATATATTATATATGTATATCTAAATATATGTATATATATATATGTATATATGTATATATATGTATATATATGTACATATTGTATATATATATATATATATATATATATAGTGATAGTTTATTATTAGGTTGTGAAAGAAAAGGACTTTTAACACATTTATTTCTTCTGGACGAATATTTTAAGTCACCAAGTAAATATATTGTAATCCTTTCCCGGCCAAATTCATCCAGATCAAAGTCACCAGGTAAAATAACTGTGATCCTATTTAAAAACGAGTGTTATTAATGATGAACCTTCCTTGTAGATATCAGGATACGCAACTGCAATCCTCAGGTAGGATTATTCTGCACACAGCAATTATGACTAATGAGTCGCACAGAAAACGATTTCATGTTGAAGAGAATACTGTTCGTCAGCTTCCACAAACAGAAGATGACCGTTCATTGTTCATTTAATCCTAAACTAAATTTGGGCCAACTGATCAGCTAGACCAGCTATTCTGAAGCACAAGGACTTTCCCTTAATGATCGAGTAGGACCATTGGCCATATATAAGCTCCTAAGAATAACAAGAATACTACTGGCCATAAAACTTGATTGCAAAGGGCTCTAAATACCAGGGACTACTTGGCTTTAAACGATAGGAAAGGGATCTTTAGATTGTCCAGTAGTTAAAGTCCGCGACGGTCTTTCTCCGATGTACAACGACTGAAGGAAATTCCAAAAGCTTCCGAAAATACAACGACACAGCTTTATAAACTCCCGATACTGGTATTTCCCTAATCACATTGTTTCTTTTTTAAAAACTTCTCAAAAATTCCAAAAATGGTTAAAATAAGCAAGGAACTACGACGGAATGTTTTCAAACTCGGTCGATTCTGATCTGCGGTTTCTGGTCGTTATTTTCTGAGTACATGCACGTAACTCGGCCAATATACGTCTCTTTTGTGTAGGATATTACTTAGCGGATGCTCAGAATTGATCAAACGGGATTTTTTTCAAAAGACTAATTAATTGGGGTTCTCCTCAAGATGTGTGGTCAAAGGTGATATATATCTTTCAATAAATTTTCAAATATATGATGGCAACCTACTAAAATTTTATTTAAAAATCAAATCGACATTGTCACTTTAGCATTCAAGTACTATTGTGTCCCACTGCAAATATGACCTTTAGGCTTTGGAGGCTTTTTGTCAGTCGTTGTTATAGGTTTTAATGCCAACTTGATATTAAAACTCTATAAATACATATTTATACATACACTCACACAAGCATACATACACAAATTTATACATAATATAATTGATAATTTATATATGTATATATATTTTTACTTAAATGTGTATGAATTTTTATGCAGATAACTAACTTATTTATTCTATGTCGTTCAATATTAAAATGCACATACATACTGCCCTCTGCCGTCTACTGGCAAGAGCCATATTCGCTCAAGTTACGAAACGGTCGGAAAAGGTATTAACACTAGGTTTACGGACGTTTCTTATATACCTGTCTCTACGAACAAGCGTCAATTTGACGCAAGAACGAATATATATATATAACAACACTCAGAAAGCAATGGAATTATACACTGTAAGTAAAAAATGAAAATATGAGATAATATTGAGGTTTACAATAATGTTACTAATTCAAAAATATATTCTAGTATTTTATTTTCCAATACTCGAACTAAGCAACAAAAACATTAAAAATCTATTCACACTATGATTTCAATTGACATTCTGCGTTTCGTTCTTTATACTGTTTTTATTGCTTGTTTCACTTGAGATAACAGTATTGGATAACGGATCGAAGAATTGTCGGTACATCTCTATTTATTACTGTTCTAATGTTTGCATGAGTAGACTTAGTTTACTAAAAAAATTGTCTACATTACGATTGCGTCCAATTGGCGCATATCCGTAGAGATAGGTATGCCACATAGAAAATTTCAATATTTTAATACTTTTAAAGGAAATATACTTCCATATACAGGGTGTCCCAAAAGGTCGTTTACAAACTTAACATGCTGGTCTGTCATATTACGATGAACAAGATTTACATAGGAACTTGTGTCCGAAAATGCAAACTGCGACCGCTAGAGTGCTGTGATCATAAGTGTGGAGCAGTAGAAAAACAATGATATCGACAGCGGTGTTAATATGATTATTAATACAGATTAGGAGTACATCCCAGCAAATGCTCAAAATTGTTTCCTTTCGCCACATTGCACATAAGGTGAATGATGACGGACTCCATTTGACTTTACAAACACTTATTCATTCACACTTAAATAGAAGTAGAAATAGAAGTATGCGCGAGAGCGTTAGTCGAGAGAGTCCTTATGCGACCGATTCAACTCTTTGTCTGTGGTAAGCTTTGCGCTCGCGTTAGAGTTGAGTTGTAGAGTTGCGTGGGAGTCGGCGGCTCACCATGGAGTCGCGAAGTCTGGACACCATACACGTTTCACAATGTCGGCGCATGGATACACGAACCCGTTCAATTTGGCCAGGAGTGTCACGGACACGTGCTGCCGCTTCCGCGATTCTGGCGATAAGATCCATGTCCGATGTAAGGGTATCTCGTACACCATGGCCTTCATGTATCCTCACAGGTAGAAATCCAGGGGAATCAGGTCGGGCGATAGCGGCGGTTCGCCTCTACCGATCCAGCAATTTTCCTACAATTATTGCCCTCCAGCAGTCACAGTTTGCATTTTCGGAAACAAGTTCCTATGCAAATCCTGTTCATCATTATATGATTGACCAGCATGTTAAGTTTGCAAACGACCTTTTGCGACACCGTGTATATATACCTTGTTCAATGGATAAAAGTTAGTACAAGAGATAAAACAAAAAAGCAAAAGGTTTTTATAATTTTCCTTATTAAAATTCGAAATGCGTCAAAATGACGTGTCCCATAAATCTAGTGTTAATATCAAATTATTTTTTTTCTTCGTGGCATAAAAGTACAGAAGCTAAGTCATATCGAATTCCAGACAACTTTAGTTCTGTTACTAGCTCAACTTTGTTTACTGACATGTTTCACAGCAAACCACCCCTCCCTCAATATTTTCTCCATAATCTCCATTGAGCTAAAATAAAATTTCGCCAATACTCACCCCTTTACCCAATTTTAATAGATTTTATGTATTTAAACTAAGATTTGGAGTCTATTTCCATCCTAGTTCCAAATTGTTTAGACGGTTATAATTCTTTCTTTATCCCTAACTTAAAATACAAGATAAAGTAAATTTTGTCTTAAAAAGATGTGGCACCAAACTTGTTAATAATAAAAAAAAATGCAGAATATTTTTCCAACCTTTAAACCCCTTTTCAGAAATATCTTTCTTACCTCTCTTCCATACGCGATCAGTTCATCGAACGCTGTTATAAATTACGGTTGCTTTGGCTGGGAAGAGACCGTTTTAATTAACTCTTTTCAAAATCTAGATAAGGGTTTCTCTTCGTGTCACAGATCTGTGTCCGCGCGAATTAATTTATGGGCTGTTTATCGGGATTAGTGACATTTTTACTTGACATATTTTATGGTGGGGAGGGAAAGAAAAATATTTTTGCATACGGTTATTGAACCAAAAGATGGTTCCAGGAGGGAAAAGACCTTCGAGTATTAAGTCCATCTTTATTTTTTCTTACATAATGATGGAGGAAGGAGGTATTTCTCCGAGGCAGATTACTTATTATTCCGTGTGTGATTCTTGGCGTTTGAAATATTGTTTCATTAATTCTTAAAGAGAACGACGTTCATTTTTTGAAGGCAATTAAAGCGTTACTGGAATCAGAGGAGCTTTTCTTGGATTGAGGAAATACAGTAAAGCACTTTTGATACGTCGTTCAATGGATTGACTTCGGAATAAAAGGGCTTAGAATCGGAACATTAATAATCAACTGCAACTATCACAAATTTATGTAAAAATAATAATTTTTATACTAAATGTAAATTAGTAGTATGTGCATTATGTAATAATGTATTATATAAAATAGTAGTGTAATAGTAGTGTAAATTTAGATTACCGTTATAAAGGTTATCAGGAAACCAAAAATTTTGTTCATTATATTCGAACCGTTAAGGAAAACGTTAGATGCCACAATATGTATAACTGATTAAGTTTTAAGTGTATTGATGATAAGGGAAAAATTATAAATATATATCAAAAATGTCTTGAATGACTAAAGTTGATAATTTAAATTGATAAATTGCTTAGTAAAAGGACACAAGTATTAAATCGACTAATACTAAAGACAAATGAAAACATAATTTACCCTTCCATTGATCCTGACTGTATTCAGACTAACGTTCAGAACTAACAACTAATATTTAACTGACGTGATGATGAATCCAAGAAAATTTTATGAATGTTTTTAGCCAATATGCCAAAAGCACTTTTCCTTCCACCGTTTATGTAAACTAAAACTTATTCATATAACGTAAGTTGTTGTGGAATTAGAGGCAAAATATTTATTATATCTACGAAAAAGCCCCAATAAAAAAGGAATATAAGATGGAAACTAAAAAAAAAATATTTCTGAGGTTCGCTATAAAAAGATAAATTAGCACCAAATCAATAGCAAAAGAGCATGACCAAAATTTTCGTTCATTATATTCCACTGTAACAAGATTTGATTGTACTACATTTTATTGTTGAATATAGGAGATTGACACGATTGATGCCACTGAGCAATCAAAAACTTGAAGATGTTTACTAATATCAAACAGTTCACAGTTTGATAATTTTCCAGTACTTCTACGACACAGCAAACATCTTACAGTAATTTACAACCCAAAACTACTATGAAGTAAACGCACAGAGGTTCGTTAACAGCTGACTCTAAAAACTGGACTGATCTAACTATTAATTTGTTTTGAGAGTTCCTAACGAAGGAAATGAACCAACGCTTTACCACTGAACTAACATCATGACCGTTAGGATACTTCTCAACAGGATTCTTTTTCTTGCTCTCAACTTCTGAGATTTCTTAATAAAATGACAGCGAGTGAAAGAGCTTAGAACTGAAAAGGGTGGAAAGGATAGATAAATATGAATTCATGAGTTCATAACACAAAAAAATAGAGAATAGGTAGTTTAGGCACAGAAAAGACAATTTTGTTTTTAGGCCAAAGACATCCGTACACGAGAGATTCAGTTAAATATGAATGGTTTGGTTTCAATGATAGATTGAACTCTATTGAACTAACTAAGCGGGTTTCATCTTTATATAGCTTATTCACTTGCGAGGACTACGAAAAGCCTAGACAATAGTCTAGAAAGTCCAGAATCACACCATATTGACGAGAAATTTGACGAACTTTAGCAAACATTCGTTAACTTAGCAATAAAAAACTAAGCTCCGAAACTTGTTAATATCTAACGTAGTTATTTCTCACTGTATTAATAAAGAAACTTAGCCTGTATTTCGTTTTTCACGGCATTCGGAACAAAATTGCTGTAAAATTACGATCGCAGTCGCTTTACAGCAACTTAAATCTCATTTCACATGCATGTTCCGGTAGTTACATGTATACATAATAATATCATAGAATATTTGCATTTATACACAGAAGTACACATATTCGGAACAGGATATTATTGCATGATATACTGAAAACATAGTAGGTATGTAAATAAATTTTAAAATTAATTAATCATCATAAAATCCTCATATTAATTACATACCTTGAGTTCTAATTATCATCTTTTACAAATATGCAAAATTTACAAAGTTTAAACAAGTGTTGCAGCCATAATCGAAAAGTGTGTATGTGTGTGTTACAGTCGTTACATTTTTCAATGTGCAGATCTAAGCAAATCTAAGCCAACAAGCCTATGTATTAGTTCTGTTAGTGATACTAAACTTTACTTACTTTCGACTGAAAGTATCTTGGTTGTGGGTATAATGTAATTATTTAATTCATTTTATGTCTTGTTCTGTTCCTATTATTATATACACAAAGGTCCGGTGTTGTCGAACGCGTTTCTCTCTCTCTCTATTGATGTCTATGCTCTATGAACAAGAACAGTAAATTCATATTGTTTCTTTTTCTAGACCTGAAGGACCCATGCGAAGAAAAAGAGTGCCACTTCGGGGCAGAATGTCAGCCGTCGCTGGATGGGAGGAGCGCCGAGTGCCTGTGTCCTGCCAAGTGTGCCACCTACGGGGACAGTAGATCGAGACCCGTCTGTGGCACAGACGGAAAGGACTACCCGAACGTGTGCGAAATGAGGAGAACATCCTGCCTCGAAATGAGGGACATCGATGTGCGATACAAGGGACAATGTGGTGAGAAAAAGCTCTCGATTTTTAGCCCCAAAACTTCGCATGTTATATGGACATTCGATCGTCGTTCGGCCCGAGCGATGAGATCCTCCCGTGTGACAGCCAAACGCTAGTAAAATGAGTATGACGCTGTTCTTCACGGGTCTGAATCTCACTTTGGGCATGAATGTTCGTAGCTATTAGAAATCGGCTTTAAGCAGTAGGTCCAGGTATCATTAATTCTAGTATGGCAAAATAATAACGTAGTACTCCAAACCCAATCTTTGCTCGCATAAACGAGTGATTTTATATCCCTCCAGTAAGAAATAGTCACATGGATTGAAATCCAGTTAAAGTGGAAGCTAAGCAATGGTTTCCGGAAATCCAGTAATTACAGAAAAATAAATAGTAATCTTAAATGTCTAGCCAAATTAAAATTAATTTATAATAAACAATACTTTGCTTTAATTTAATGGTTGTTATTACTTCAGTTTGTTTAGCTAACATAGTAGTATTTAAAATATCTTTTTTTATTCCAGTGTTTTTTGTGATTCAATTGTAGTTATATTTTGTTTTTGTAAGTTGTGTAACATTAATTTTTTATAGATTAACTTTATTGCTTTATGAAAACGTGTGATAGCTTACTTCACTACTCAAGGCTTAAAAATATAGAGAGACGTAAAAATGGAAAAAGAAAAATTTTTGAATGCAAGAAAAAATATATTGTTATATCTTTGTACAGTATAATCACTTGTTTTAAAGGGTTGGTTACCGCTTCTGGTAATCCTGCTATTGAACAGCAATTTGTGTACATAATTTTCTTAGCTAAAAAACCAAACTAAGATAGCAAAAACTGGTTACATTATCAAAATAAACGAAATTGTATATCAACCGTGAAAAAATTTTTAAGTAACAGACCGTTTTTTCCTTATTTGAAGCCAACCCTCGAAAGATTCAGCCTTAAATTTATGAATCAAAAGTTGTATAATTTAATGAAAAAAATACACTTAAAAACACACCATTCATTCTACGAGAGCTTATTTTATTCATTAAAATTCAAATAAAAACGTAGCTATAGTACCATCTGGTGACTGACCATAATAACTAAACTCAAGACTGAACAATTTGTATTTTTGGTTGTTTTACGACAGCAAGGGCCGGTCTCACCTAAGTAGTTTAAAGGCTAATAAAGTCATCTTAAACCGAAAATTATGTCCCACCATTGGTTGAAGCCATGGGTTGATTGCAGTTAGTCATGAGACGACTTTGGTGTGACCGACCTTTGGGTTATCAGGGTTTTCCAACTTGGCTCACTCAGATGGAATTAGTTTGCTGATAATGGATAGGGATTCCCCTTGACTTCGGCAGCTATAGACCTTGAGTGTTGGCCGTGATATTTAGGTACATACAATCTTTAGGTGCATATGATCCATTTTTTGCGTATGTAAAATCGAGGTGATTATATAATTCCTAAATAAAAGGAATCATGCCTGAACCACATTTTTTTTTGTCCGGTGACATGAAAAACATTCACATATCTACATATATATGTGCTGATTTCACACACTTACCCCGCACAAAATTTTTGGTTAAGTGGTTCTTTTAAAATTATTTAGTTAAGAATAATAGTATTTACAATAAAATGTTTACAAAAGTGAATAAAAAAGCTAAGTTACTTAAGAGGAATTGCAAAAATGAGAGCTGGTCTCACCCTTCAAGACCTCACAGCGTCTACGTCTTACAGCAGCAATTTTCTCGCTCTCACTCGGGCACGTGTATCTGTCGAAAGAGTTGCTTCTGTAAATTCCGCCATGATGGCAGTGCGAATGTACGGAGAGAATGACTTCACAAAGGGGTGTTAGGGGTTTCACAAGGTGGTGTTTCCTATAAAAACCTACACACATATATATATACAGGGCTATCAAAAAATAAGTACCCCACATCTAATGTCTCTAGATTGCGTTAAATTGATCCAAATGGGATACAAATTGACTGAAGATAATTCAAATGATACGTTTGACATTTATTACACAAAAAATTAGTACGAAAATTTGCCTATAGGTAGAGCTGAGATACACATAAACACATTTAATTCGTTTTATAAATGCTAAATAATATAAAAAAATAGCTTTAAAATTGCTCAATATGTCCCCTTTATGTTCAACAATAGATTGTAATCGCAAAGCCATATTTTCCACAGCTGACAGTATTAAGTCTGCTGAAATATCAAGAATAAGGTGTAGAATTTTATTTTACAGTTTTACCAATAGCACTTTTTAATTCAAAGTAGGCAAGATGTGCAGAGAAGAAACTAATGCTCGATTTAACTTAATGAAAATAAATACAATAACTTAATGATTTAACTTAATGAAAATAAATACAATAACTTAATGATTTAACTTAATGAAAATAAATACAGCGCCACCTATAGGTGAATATTTTTATTAAAATTTTTTATATAATATATGCCAAGCGCATCATTTGAATTATCTGTAATTCGAATTGTATCTCATTTGGACCAGTAGAACGTATTCTAGAGTTCTCAGAATTGGGAACTTATTTCTTGCTAACCCTGTATGTAAATGTATGATTTCGTGCACATAAATGAATCACCAATGCTTTCTTTCATCAGATCCTTGCGAATTCGTCAAGTGTCCGGCTTACCAAGTGTGCCAGCTAGACGAGAATCGACAGCCAGTGTGTCGCTGCAATGACGTGTGTGCTCCGGACTTCCGGACGGTATGCGGTTCGGACGGCAAGACTTACGCCAATGAGTGCATCATGCGGAGCGAGGCCTGTAAGACACAGAGGAACGTCAGAGTCATCTACTCGGGAGACTGCGGATCAGGTACCATGGATTTCTGTCTGTTTGTTTAACTCTTTAAGGGGCCTATTTTTTTTTCTAAAAATAATGTATTAAAATACATTTTTCGCTGAGATTGATTTAAGACGATAAATGTATTTAGATTATTAGATTAAATTAGTTTGATTTTAACTCCAATTTTGGTATGCTTATCAGCAAGCTTCTACCGGAAGCTATTGATAGATTGTACTACCCAATAATTAAAAAGCATATTTTGTAAATATTGCCATCGAAAACAGAAATCACATTGAACAAAAGAAATGGATGTATAGAATGAAGGATTGTGTGCAAAAGAAGTTGGGTTCCTAAGTATTGGAAAATGTCCCGTACTTTCGGTTTCGTCTATCAACGGAATTCTTATTCGTAAACAAAATAACATCAATACACAAGTGAAAGATTCCGTGTTAAAACTGATCACTTAAAAGGAATTCTGATACAAGTAACTTAAATAAATAAGTCAAAATAAAAACACATCTTTTGTCATTGAGTACTTCATCTCAATTTTTTATTCTATACTTTTCTCGCAATGTTACACTGTTGCCACTACTCCTAACCTTTTTGTAAAAGAAAAAATATCTAAAACCATGGAGGTAACACTAAGCCTGTCTTATCTGCTTCATCCAAATTTAAATTATTATTTTCGAATGTATTATGAGGTTAAGGTGTGTATTAATTTTATTCATTATTGCTGCTGAGCACCCACCCTTTGTTCTGAATATACATAACCAAGAGAGTCACGTATAGTTTTGAAAACTTCTTCGAGGCTTTTCCCTTCAAATAAAGTAAAACGTGTTCAATATTTGTGATTAGATGTGAAGATGATAATTACTGTCCTGGATCCAAAATTACTAAATTTTAGAATTTTTTAAAAATTAATGATATATTCTATAAAATTTCAAATCAGTGAATTAAAAAGAAATTTTCTTAGTTTTAAGACGGCATGTAGATCAGGACAGTACGATTGCCCAATAGATAACTACAGATAAATGTGCCAACAACACGTGTAATATCACATAACTAGTAATTGTGCCAAACTGTTCTCATATCTATAAACCAAACAGCATAGGTGGATATCATAACTATTAAAAAACAATTAAAAGAGCTTGCTTCCAGAATCCGTTTAGTAGTTTTTGCCTAATGCACTCACAAACACCAAATCCAAACATTTTTTTTTTTTATGTAGATAGGTTTTTGTAGTTATTTGCTGTCATTTTATGACATTAGATTTAACATTAGATTGATCATTAGATTTGCTGTCATTTTATGACAGCAAGTCTGAAAAAAGTTACCATAAACAAATAAAAATTAGAATTTTGGTGGTAAGTATATTTTCCACGGTCTTATATATATCTACCTATCTGTATACATATATATGGTGATCAAGCGTCAACATAACCTACATACCTACATACTGCTTCATTAATTTTTTTGACATTTTAAGAAAAGAAGAAATATCAGAATAAGAAAAAAACAAGCCTCTTTACATCATGAGGGCGTTTCTAACAAAAACAGCTGGAAGATCAGACTCACTCTCGCGTCATAACTCCTTCACTTGAAAAACCAACCTTTGAAGCAGCTAAAAACAACTAAACTATGTTTATTTAATATTAAGTTTGAATGTGTAATGATTAATTAAATGTTAGAAATGCTAATTTCCTGTCTTCTGCTTAACATACACACAGAATATTGTGGATTTTTTGTAACCGCAGTCAGAGGCTTATATATATGTATATATATGCTTCTAATATACGTGTATATATATATATATATATATATATTGTCACGAAGATTGGAATGAACACACTGTTTAACTTAACAGAAGAATTTATTGAAGCTAAGTAGCAACTCGCAAGATCGCTTTACAAGATCGAGAAGTTGCCTACAACTAGTGGGTATCAGCTTTCATACCCGAACAGAATATTCCAGAAATAACTAATTTACATATTAAAGAAAGATCTAGAATGTTCAAGAACATAAGGAAACGATAAATAACATTTTTAAATTAAAAATACATACTTTGGATAAACCGCCATGGCAAGCATCGAACCCACAATATTCGGGTCTGGATCGAGTGCTTTGACCATTCGGCCACTAAGCTCGTTCGCTAAGCTTCTTTATGCAGCATTATATATATATATATATATATATATATATATATATATATATATATATATATATATATATATATATATATATATATATATATATATATATATATATATATATATATATATATATGTGTACATATGAATGTATATATATATATATATATATATATATATATATATATATATGAGTTCACTCTGATCAAGCAGAGGTGCACCCAAGAGCTCAAGCACCCAAGAGAGTCAGAAAGAATTTTCCCACAGTAAAAAACAACTTAATAAGTAAATTAAATGCAATATCAGCAAAACGCGCAACTATTTACCGGCAAACAGCTGGGAAACGAGCTGAATAGACAGAAAGTTTAGAGTGTTAGGACAGAAAGACCTAAAACTGTAAAAGAATGTTAAGTGGAAAATACTCCTTTGATTAAGCTATTTAGAGGCTAGGAAGAAGATTTAAAGGAATTAGAATGGGAGAAAGGAGGTTTTTTTAAAGAAATATTAAAGTTAAATAATTTTGATGTATTACATGTATGTATGTACATATATATATATATATATATATATATATATATATATATATATATATATATATATATATATATATATTGGGGCGAAAGTTCATATTTCCCCATAGATGGCGCCTCCCTGTTTACGTCAGTGAATGTAACGCGCCAAAACGAGGCATTCGGAAATGGGAGTTCGGTGGGACTCAAACCCATCATGTTTTAACTGTAAATAATATGTAAATAAACGTTATGTTTTATAGAAACAGTAGTACTGATCCTTTTATGGATATACGAATTTTGTCTATCCCGCCTGCACCTGCAGTTTTCTAAGACGCCTTCACTTTTATTTTTTTGCGATTTTCGCGTCATGGTGCATCGGCCGGGAAACTCGGAACTGTTTGATCGGTGAATTTGTGTTCGGGCTCAGTTTATTTGGATTTCGTTTTTGAACTGATCATCCTTTGGATTATCTTTGATTCCCGGAAGGCAAAGTTGAAGACTGCTAAAGGTAGGATAGAAATTTATTGTTAATTCGAATTTGAAAAAATGGATAAAACGAAAGTGAAAAGAAAAATTGTCAGAACTGCTGTTTCAAAGCTTTTGAATAAGATTGAAAGTGATTTAAATAGTCGAAATATTGAAGCATGTGCTCTTGAAGAGACTGTTGATTTATTAAATTTAAAAGTTAAAGAACTGACAAAATTAGATTCGGAAATGGAAAATCTAGTTGATCCCGAATCCTTTGAAACAGAATTCCAAACGGCGCAGGAATACATGGAAAAAATTAACAGTGGTTTATTTCGTGCCAGAAGAAAACTAAGAGAATTAAATAAGGATGAAAATTCGGTTACAAACAAAAGTGCATGCAATAATTCCGAAATCATTAACGAAAACAAACAATTTGTTCGGCTTCCGAAATTGACTATCGCTAAATTTAATGGCGATAGTATTCAATGGACCAGTTTTTGGAATTCATTTAAAGTTGCAATTCATGATAATATATCTCTTTCTAAAATCGAAAAATTTAATTATCTGAAATCATATTTATGTGAAAAGGCTCAAAGTGCAATAGAAGGATTTTCGATTTCTGAAGAAAATTATGATTCTGTCGTAGACATTTTAAAAAATAGATTCGGTCGTCGTGACACAATAGTTCATGCACACATGAATACCTTGTTAAATCTTAGACCTGTTTATAAATCTGATGATACTGAAAGATTAAGGAAATTATATGATACTCTGGAAATTCAAGTTCGTAGTTTAAAATCGTTAAATGTGAAACCCGAAGAATATAGTTCCATGTTAATTTCAATACTCCTGAAAGTTTTACCTCCCGATATTACTTTAGAATTCAATCGAAAAAATACTGACTTTTCAAAAGGCTATAATGTAGAGAAACTATTAGAATTTCTTAAAACTGAGATAGAGTGTAGAGAACGCATGCCAGTTCCGTTATCAAAAACGAACTTTGAAAACTTTTCGCGCCAAAAGCCGTTCTCTGAAAAGAAATTTTCGAATGCCGGTAAACAACACTATTCGGCTCATAATCTAATGGCAGCTGCTAAGCGAGAACAAAATAAAAGCAAAATTTGTATCTTTTGCAATGCTGAGCATAATCCATATTATTGCGACATCGGCAGCGTTCTTGATCGGAAACAAATTCTTCGTAAAAAAGGTTTATGTTACATGTGCTTTGGTAAGCATTTAAGTAGCCAGTGTTCAAAAGGATGTTCATGCCAGATTTGCGGAGGTCGGCATAACAGAGCTATATGTTTCAAACTAGAACATAATAAAGAAAAAGACGCTTCACAGAATGACTCACCAACGCGCACCGCAGAAGAAGAGTCAACAAGTAAATCGGAAGGGGTTCGGTCACAGGTCATGTCTGTTTCGGAGGGGAGAGCCGAAAGTGTCTTATTACAAACTTGTAGTGCGAAAATTCGGAATAAAGAAAATAGCAAAATTGTGAGGGTATTGTTGGACTCTGGCTCGATGAAATCGTTCGTAGACCAGCAGATCGCGGAGAAATTAAAACTTCCTGTTATTCGAAAAGAAAATCTTTCTGTCTTTACTTTTGGGAACAAGACGCCAATTGTGAAGACCTTTGACGTGGTTAGAATTAAATTGGAAAATAATAACGATTCAGATTTAAATATTGAAATAGAAGCTCTCGTTACAGAACAAATTTCAGGGTCCGATATTCCATCCCCTAGATTAAAAGAGGAAGTTGTACAAAATTATTTAAAGGGTCTTCAACTCGGTGATTCATGCGAATTTAATGAAAAAGTCGTTATTTTGATTGGAGCAGACTACTATTACAATGTTATACTGGGAAGAATAAAACGTTTAAGGAAACAATTGGTGGCCACTGGCTGTCCACATTCAAATATCTGCTTCCCACCTTATAACATAATATCATACCTCCATGGAAATTATATATTTGATATTTTCCATTTTGATATGGACGAAGCCGTACAGTACTTATTGATCAATCAGGACAGTAGTAATACTTCGTAAAACGAAATTCTATTATACATACATTCTAAATATTTGCATTAAAATTATCTTTTTTAAAAAAAGAAAGAAAAGAAAGTAAACTTTAGTAGTTATGATTCTTCAATATAATTCATTCTCTCCTCGGTCCTAGAAATATGGCTGCCTGCATGCATGTATGTTTTGTACTCCTACTATCCCTATTTGGTTCTGTTAATACAAATGTTCCCGTATAAGTGTGGTGAGGTGATTTAGATCATTCTAATTAATATAATTAATATAAAAAAACGGAAAGTGAAATGCTTGTGATCGAAATCTGACCTCATCACATATTTTTTAAAGGAGAGAGGACCTATAAAAATTAATTAAATGGTTTCATCATGTGCGGGATTCTCGGGTGGAATTCTGATCCCAGTCCCATATAGGAATTATGTCTCTGTTCATGACATCTAAATAAGAATGTACCTTTGTGGAATTATTTATGAGTCCCTAAGGAACAAAAGTTAAAAGTTCTGGAGCGGTAGGGAGAGGCCAATCTGAAGGGGTAAGGTTTTCCCCATGTTTACTGTTTAAAGGCGGGTGAAGGACGACCAATCTATGTAGTAGACAAGAACATTCGGCTTTCTTTTTCCTGTATATACCGTTATTTTTGTACCCACAAACAAACCATGTTGTTACACTAACCTGTACTAGTAGATGACACGCGCTCTAGTATCAATCGTCAGAAAACGTACTGGGGCGTTTCCCGCGCTCAAGTATCAATCGTGAGAATACGTACTAGTACGTGTACCGCATACAATGTGTAAGACGTGTTAATCTCTCGTTCCTTTGTAAAACTTCCTCTCTATAAGTGTGTACATACATGCCTGTTAATTCATGTATGCATATATATATATATATATATATATATATATATATATATATATATATATATATATATATATATATATATATATATTCATTTATATGTATGCATATATGAAAGTGTATGCAGTCATGCAATGCTTCACATATTTGGGTGAATTTTGCAGTCAATGCAGTGCGTTTCTCTCCCTCAGGTACTAATCCTTGCGATCTGATCCGCTGTGGTCCTGGCCAGGAGTGCGACATCGATGCATTCGGCGTTGCATCGTGCCAATGTCCCCCCACATGCGAACCCAAGATGCAGCCCGTCTGCGGATCCAACGGACGCACCTTCGACAATCCGTGCGAACTCAAGAGGCAATCCTGTCTCCTTAGGCAAGAACTCACAGCCATCCACCAAGGAGAATGTGGTCAGTACCTACTTCGGAAACTCTATCGTCTGGGACACAATCTGTCCGTCACCCAGATAGCACAAAAATATAGGACAATATCAAAATTATAGTATCAATACCCCCTCCTTAAATTATATCCCTGAACATCGTATTTTGATATTTAGCGGTGTTTATCTATATTTCCTCGATATCATTTTTTGATAGTCATCAATGTTCACCATGTGGTCATTTTGCCTCGTGAATCTATTAATTCAATTCTTTTTGCAGAAGAATTTTTCTATTTGTTAAGAATCTTTAAGTTTAGAATTTCTATCACCTGACATTTTCCTACAGAACAGAAATCTACTGCAGTCCAGTTCTACTCTACTTGTTTCTAAAGACTCGCATTATTTACAATGTGTCCTTGTATTCGTTGTGGAGAATTTGTAGAATCAATTCACTTCTGTTTACATTTAGTTAATGGGTTGTGCTGAATGTCACGATATAGTATTTAATGTCAGAAAGTTTTTATGAATATCAACAGACATCAATGAATACCTTAAAATTACTATCATTGCATGATATTGATAACAATATTAAAAATAAACATTTAAAAAAGTTTCGTAAAAATTAGCTAATTTATTAAATATTATGTTTTTAGAATAATATTGCTCTTATAAGCAGTACAAGCCAATATTTTAAATCCTTTACTTCAAACTTTAACTCTACATTATGTCGGTCAATATCTGCAGATGTCCAAAATTGGATGTCCGACATCCACAGACATTAACGATAGAAACGGATGGGCCATTTTGACCCTCTAACTATTTTGTGTTCAATTTTCTTAAAAAGTTACTAATAAAATTTTAAAAAAACTTTTGACTTTTCGTAATTTTATAGCCACAAAAATCTATGAAAATATAATATTGAAAAATCTTCGCCTATGCGAAAAGTATTTTGTTACTAAACAAGTGTGGAAGCAAAATGTAAATATTTGTTCAACTGTAAAATATCAATATGTAGAAAATGTTCAAAATATCTATATAAAATAGTTGCTCAAACTGCTCCTGAACTGTATAAAAAACCTTAACTAATAATAAACTAAATAATTCCATTAAAGCTGTCTATAGATTTTTCTAACTATATATACATTTCGATATTGTAATATCTTATTTTTATCAAATATTTTAAAAATTTAATGCTTAAAAATGAATAAATGTCACTGCATATAAATACAGTGTATTTTTTGAATAACTGTACAAAACTGAAAATTAAATTAATTGTAAGTTTGAACAAACCCACGGCTTTAGGTATACCGAACCTCTCGCGTTCCTGGTGTTAAAAATATTGGCCAAAATTTGTACAACATCGACTGATATATTTGTGTTAAGGCATTTACACATGGGCATGCCAAACTAGAATGATGTTTGCCTTTTTCGGACCAATTCTATAGCCTACATCAATAGAGTGTTTTATTCACAATTTAGGTAACAAAAAATTTCAAATAAAATTTTGGCCTACTACATGTCTTCCAATTTAAATGACACTTCTAAGACATTTGGTTGCACAACGTTAAAGAAATGATACCTCGGATTTGTGAAAACTTAAATACAGAAACAAAACATTTTGACAGCTTTCTTAATTTGTGTCTTTACTAATAACAATTTTTAATACCCTTTATTACGACATAAGCTATTAATTTAAATATAAAATATTCAACCTAAATTAGATGACTTTTAAAAAAATTCTTTTTTTTTTTTTAATTGCATCGGCCATCTGCAGCTAATCATCAAATTTTAGTTAATAGGAGCATATTGGATAGCTTATTTTTTCACCATGATCTAGAATACCATTTTAAGAATAACAATTCAATGCTTTTTCCTTTGATTTTCATTCACTGATGACTGAAAATGATAATAACATTGAGGTTAAAACATTTTATTCCAAAACGAATATTTAGCGATCCGTTATCCAATTTTGAACATATAAAGAACTCACTTAGCCCACATTTTCCACTTAAGTTCTAGGAGACTTGTGCCATTTGGAGACCTCCACATATTACAAAAGTAAAGATAGTTTTTACCCTCTATCATAAATAGCTGAAAATAATTTGCAACTTTTGCAGAACATATATCTGACATTGACAACGTTTTCATGAATTTTTGAAAACACTGCTCATATATTGAAGAAAATATAAAGGTTTCACTGAAACGTTTAAAATTGCTTTACAAGATATTTTCTCATTCCTGAAGTTTATATCATGAACTCACAAAAATTACAGAAAACAAAATGTGATTTCGCAAGAGGAATATAAGGGTATACTAAGTTTTAAAAGAATTAACTGACAACGATATATGAACAGAGATAAAAGAATTTCTATAGTAATCTCTATCATAAAGATACCTCTATTCGTAACCTTGATCGTATACTACCGTATCGTATCGATACCTCTATCATAAATAGCTGAAAATAATTTGCAACTTTTGCAGAACATAAAATCTGACATTGACAATGTTTCCCGTGTATTTTTGGAGGCACAGCCCATATATTAAAGAAGATATAAAGGTTTCAATGAAACATTTTAAACTCTTTTACAAACTTTTCTCTTATAATTCCCAAAGTTTATATAAACTCACAAATCTTTCTGAAAAAATTGTGATTCCGCAGGAGGACAATAATGGTATACTAAGTTTTAAAAGAATTAACTGACAACGATATATGAACAGAGAAAGAAAATGCTGTCGTACTTCAAATGCACGAATTATAATAATACTTTTATTATTTACATTTGTAACCAATGCTACTGAGACACTAATTTTAAAAAGTCCAAGAGAATATCAATAAAATTTAAAAGACATCGACATTATACAGAGCCGTAATTCACACAATCTCTCCAAGTAACTGGAATATAAATGTTAAAAAGCAAATATGACAATCATAGAAGGAACTTTTATAAATTTCTAAAATAAAATATTTGAACACCAATTCAGAAATTAAATTTTAACACTAAAGAACCATAACTGATGATCTTAAAGTTTTGGCTTTTCAGCGTATAAAATTAAAACAAGTTGTTAAAGTTTTAAAATTACCACTAAAATTTAAATTTTAATATTTCCATGCGATGGTAAACGTGATTGCTTTTATTATACAGGGGAGCACGGTCCTTGCCACACTCATCATTGCTCGTATGGAGCGATGTGCGTTATCAAAAACGGACAGCCTGTCTGCGAATGCCCGACCTGCGCGGAGGAATTCGAACCGGTATGTGGAACGGACGGTATATCTTACATGAATGCATGCAAGCTGAAGAGGGAAGCTTGCGAGCAGAAGACAGATATACAAGGGGCCCACGAAGGACTTTGCAGTAAGTGGAGTTTTGAAAAGGTTTATCAATAAAAAATATCTATGCAAATTTTCATTTTGGGAGTAACCGCATTGTGAAGATCGCCGAGCCGTTGTATAAATTCACATCCAAACAGTAGATTTATTTTTTTCAACATTAAGGTTTATTTTAAGACAGAGCACAAACTACTACTCGACAATTATATATACAAATATTACAATATTTACAGTAACCAATTATATCAACTCAAGTATCTATCCTAAGAGCCTCGCTTACACGTCCGGAGTCTACCACCTCCGACGTTCTCCTCAAATCTACTTACCTCCTACGTAGATGGCGCTCTCTGGCCGATCACTATTACTCGCCTGTCCGTACACGCATTTCGTCATAGGCCAATTTATTTTAGTTAAATGTCAACCGTTCTATAAATGAACTTTCACCGTTAGCTCCGGGGCTCTGTTACTCTGATTGTTTCGTGCTGTTCAGAATGTTATGCCTTGGTAAGTCGGTCATGATGAAATATGACTTAATATATATAGTAAAATGCTTGAATTTATTTTAATATCTTGTTTAAATAAATTTTTATTGTTCTAGCTGAATGAATAAAGGTTTGGTCAGTAAAATGAACTGCGTTTTTAAACTTTTTACATATCTTCACATCACAAACATAATATGACGCTGAGCATTCTGCAAATTAGTTGAAATTTAACTTAATATGAATAAATCCTTTTTCAGAACTTATGAACATGAACGATGCACAGGGATAGGAAACTACGATCGGCGACCAGCTCTGCCCCACGACAAATTAAAAAAATTATACGATATTTGTATAGTAATAAACTAATATGAAAAATCATTATTTATAATTCAACTGTAATGCTTTTACTCTCTGGTTTAATTATGTAACTAACTGTGGAAAACATAGATACAGGAGGATTTTTTTTTGTGCTCATTAACCCCATAACTGCCGCAGGCGTATATATACGTCTTGCGCAGTGAATGCTTTAACTGTTAGGGCGTATATATATGTCTTAATTTAATATGTTTTTTAGTACTTGCCTGATTGTCATTACACTCACTTATTACTTACATATATATATATATACATACATATATATACATACATATATATACATACATATATATATATATATATATATATATATATATATATATTTAAATTTATATACATAAATTTATGTATACATATGTGTGCGTGTGTGTATCTATGAATCTATACACACACACACACACACACACATATATATATATATATATATATATATATATATATATATATATATATATATATTGAAACGAAGAATTTTCGACCTAACCCGAACCCCACCGTGAGTGAAGCGGGACATTCCGACTGTAACTGTTCTCTCATATATATTCCCCCTCTTCGAGTTTATACTACATTTTCGGGAACTTCAGACCAGACGACGGGGAGGATCCTCTTAAAGTAATTTTCGTTGGCAATAATTTCGGTTGAACCTCATTGAGGTCCCTATTGTATTTTCGGTCGTATCGCATGGAGAAATCACCTCTGTGACTCACCCTCTAACACACCCTCTACAAATTTATGGAAAAGATTTTGAACTGTAGTGTTTCGGAGCTACGTTTTATGCTTTTACTTTTGGAAGAGTTATTATTTCTTTTACTATCTTCTTTATTTTTATGAAAGAATTTACATACATTTAATTTATGATCTTCCTTTCAGGAAGTTGTATTATGAGTTCTTATCAACACGTTTTAGCCTAAAGTAAAAGAGAAGGCAATTGACACACACGTTTATGTTTGAGGATTCATTTTGAAATTCGACACTCAAAAACGAGAATGTTAACCTTTAATACGTAACAGTGCGAAGCATAATACATATCGGATGCAATATTTTGAAACGAAAATTTTCCAGTTAAATCAGAAAGAACAGTGCCATCTCGTAGCTAATATTCCTAGCATAGTTCTTAATTCCTTGCAGCTCGGGCAACAACAAGGCCGTAACTAGGGCAGGGCAAAGGTGGCATTTGCAACGGGCGCTTAACCATGAGGATAGTGGGGTCCAAAAGAGAATGATTCTCCCCGAGTAGAAATAAGGATAATTTGAAAAATAATTTTCTTAATTATAAATTTCAATGTGCTTAAAAATTACTTTTTTATTGAATTTTCGTATTTTAAAAAATTCTTATATAAACTAAGACTCAACTTGTTATAAATTCTCACAAAATGTTTACTAGACACTCCTAATATGCCTTAATATAAATCTAGGTATTCGTTTTAAATTTTGAATTTATTAAAGTCATTAAAACTGAATTTAAATTTAGAAATTCACCAGTTTTTTTATGAAAATTCAATGCCGAATTAAAAGATATTATTCTGAAATAAACTATTCAAATTATCAGCAAAATGATATCCCCAAAATGTTCAAAATTTAAGTATTAATAATGTAAAAATAAAAGAAAAAATTAATATACTAGGAACATTTTAAGAAGTAACAAAATATTTTGAGTTCATTTTGAATATCACAGGATCACAGGATGCAGTGGTTACAGAACTTCCTGGGCCGGGCCTTCTAGTTCTGCAATACATGGGAGTTTGGCAAAACAATATAGAGATTTTTTTGGCTCTAACATGGAATTAAAAAGATAGTAAAATAAGGGAATCATTTTGAATATATGATATAAAAAACAGGTTTTAACTAACAATATTTAGTGGTAGAGGCACAAGCCAAATTTTTTTTTTTTTTTTTTTTTTTTTTTTTTTTTTTTTTTTTTTTTGCCACGGTCGCTAAAGGTCCTAGTTACGGCCCTGGGCAACACAAATGTGCCAATTTTGGAATGCCCGACCTGAGTTCGTCAAGAGAAAAAGTGGTATTTCAATTCCGCTAATCTCAGAATCGGTTCGTCCAAAGAATAATATTTAATTTGTCATTTTCCCAATTCATGAGATACTTACTTTCCCGTGAAAAGTTTGACAGTTTTGTGCCATTTTTCTCTATTTTTCTGATATTGTAAAGGATTTGTGAAATTCAAAGGAATCTGAGGGACATGGAATTCGTGACAGTTGATATCCCCTATATAATAATAACCTAAGTTATCTGTCCGTCTGTCCTCGAATTTATGAACCGGTTGGACCTGGAATGGATAGAGGTATTTATATTGGATTCTTGATTAGTTACTGTTATCAACGTTCGAAATTCCCTTCCCCACTTTTCTAGCATTTAATGCTATTATTTCAAGCCCTATTTTTCCCAATTAAGAGCAGGCGATTAAATTTATCAATTTGTCACATAATAAATAGGTAAAAATAACATTTTTTCTAGCATTATGACGTCATTTCTTTGACCATCTCATTTAATCATTTTTTATTTTAAATTATTTAAATAATTTCTGCATTATTTTCATGCGTTTTATCCCTGAACTTAGATATTACTTAAATATCTTTATTTTATATTAGACTTAAATACTAGATTAGGTACAAATGTAATAATTTAAAATTTAATTATTGATTATTTTTTGCTGCAATGAAGATATTATCACCGGTATTAACAGCGAATTCTATCTACCTCAGGTGTAGTGGAAATAGTTTCATTCCTTTACTTCCTTTAATTAATGTGGAAAAAATTGAGAACATAACGATAATTTCCACGTAGCTAAGAAAACTTTGAATTATCTTTCTAAATGAATTCAACGTGATTCTAAACTGCATTCACAATACCGGGAGACTTGAGAGGCGTATGTAGATAAACAAATTATTGAGCGTGCACCAGATAATTCATAGCCAAAAAACAAACCATTTTTTTACCCGCTTCATAGGGTACTTTACAATTCTGGATAATTAAAAATTTTACTGATCCCGTCATATGACGGGTTGTATGATAGTATGTAATAATATTGTTGTATTACATTGTTATTATATTTATACAGAAAATGTCGCTGCATTTATTTTGCTGTAAAAATTACATTAACCTATATGTGAAAATATTGAAAATAATACTATTTTCGTATAAAAATCTTTTGTTATTTTTTAAAAATAATTTTTTTTAACATTTGGATGATAATAATGGACAAAATAACGGACATAATAACGGATGATAATAACGGACAAGAGAGAAAACAAATTCCATATTTTGGTACGTTTTTTTTTCAAATATATTGCATATCAAAGGAGTTTGAATTAACTCATTTTTTTATAATCAGGAAAAACTAATGTCGGTGTTAAATGCTTAATTTTCTTACTCCGGTGTTAATCTTCTTCATTCATTTTTCTTACTTTTAATATCCAATGCCAGAAGTATCATCCGCCGTATCTCCACAGATAAGCACCTTTTGAAGAATCTAAAAATTTGGCAAATGTTGAAGTTACAAGTTTTACGAACAGAAAGGCAACAATTGTCTTACCTTTCAACAAATGTCTTGAAGCAGATAACGTTGAATTCATCTTGCAGTACGACGGATCATTTTGAATTCACCATACATCGCATTTTCAAAAAGTTACTTTCAAAACTTAAGAAAAGTCTCTATTCTACCTATTTTTAAGAGAGATTTTTTTCTCGCACCTGTTGTTTTAAATTTACAATAGAATTCCAAATATCCATGTAATATATCATAAAAATTATTACACCTAAAATAGCTATCTGAAATTCTCATGTTACCCTTTTCATTCTTTCCTACATAAGTTCCCAACCACAAAATCTCGGAGTTGAAAGGAATGTTCGCAGACTTAAATTCTTTTTCCCCGTCTCCCAAAACTAAGGCTAAAATAAATGTTAATTTTTTGTCCATTGACCACATTTTTCAACTGTGTCAATAAAATAGTTCACTCCATCCAAATTCTAAATTTCTACAATAACGCTGAATAAGCTGTTGGTCTCTTGGGAAAGAATTCGTCTGATTGCTTGCTGTTGGGAGAAATTTGTAATAGAAGTGGGTTTTCGTCATCATTCGATGCTTTGATGTTGTCGGGTAAAGACGTAAATATTTAGTCTCAAATAAGGTTAAAGTTCCACCTCGAACTTCACAATGGAGCGACTGCAATTTACAATAGGCAATTTACTATATTGACTATTATCACTGCGTAGCCTAGAATATAAAATTTGTACGTTACATCCATAAGTGTATAAGATCCTCTATCTGATTACTATGCATTCTTAAAAGGCAACATTAATTATGAGGCAATTATAACATCTCGCAGAGGAATTCACGTAAACCCAGGTGGAGGGAAAAGGTTAGAGAATAAATTAACCCAAGGTCGAGATCTTAGAGGAAATAGATTTTTTTTAGTAACTTCCATCGGGTTGTAGAGTAAACCATCGTCGGATAAAATTGTATTAACTTATAGTGCTGCATGAACCGCATTCGAGTACACCACACTAGTTATTCAAGTGACGACTTAATTAAAACCGAGCGAAGTCGGCTATTAAGGCTAGTTTTATAATGTACATTATTTATTTATTCCTGAGTCCCTATATGTGTATTTTCTCATACATTTATACAGATATGTGTATATATAATAGCGCAAGGAGAAATAGATTCTCCAGGCATCGTTTGAAGAATCCAAAACGTGTTGAATCTTCAGGGAAGGTCGTTCGTTAGAATGAATCAAAGAAATTTAAAAGAAATAGAGAAAAATGTATTTTTTCTTTCTTTTTCTTATATACTTTTTTCACCGACAGTAAGCCATATATATGGCCACTCCATTTTGTTGCCGCCGAACGCTGGCCGAATTGGTTTGGGAGCTGATCGTCGGTACCGGAGTTCGTGGGGTAGAATCCACTATGGCATGGATGTTTGTGGCAATTAGGAATTGGCTTTAAGCAGTAGGTCCCGGTCTCATTAGCCCTTGCTTGCAAAACAATAAACCGTAGCGCTCCAAACCAAACCATTTTGTTGACAAATTGGGCAAATTGGCGACATTATCGGCGCCTGTTCCAGGTCACGAGACACATGCCTTTAGTTATAATTTCGCTCTGCACAAATTTCCTAATGCAAATTGTCGACCGATGGCAGTATGGTAGAGTGTTGCTCTTTGGTACGGAAGTTCACAGGTTCGAATCTCACTGATGGCATGGATGTTTGTAGCCGTTTGGAATCAACCTTAAGCACTAGGTAACGGTCTCATTATCCCTCGTGTAACAAAACAGTAGATTCTAGCACTCCAAATCAAACTAAACCTAATGCAAATTAGCCAAAAAATGGCACACACTAATATAGTAAATATACATGTATTCACTAATATATCAATAATTCTGGTAATTTCGAGACGTTTTAGAAATTGAAACTTCAACAAACAGCGCTATTTTGTATTCTTTTAAGTATTTGACACCGAAAAAAATATTCCTGGAGGCTTAAATTTATTGTAGATGAATGAAAGCATAAAAACTTGCCTCTAAGAATTGAAGAATTCAAATAATATCAATTGGCAAATTACAGCTATTATGCTTGTTAACTCGGAATACTACAAAATCTGAAATTCTCATTCCGACAAGTAGTGATACTTTAGTTCATTACTCTGCTAGAATAATGTAGAATAAATACTATTCTAGCAAATAATAAGGTATGTCATTTTAGCATGAAATAGTAACGTCAAACTATTTTTTACGAACAAGCTTTTATAATTCGACGTAATTATGCTTCATACTTCTTTAAACAGTGATTTAGGGGTTTAGTTATTTGAAGCTAAATACAAATAATCACAAACTATTACTGACATTTTACTCCATTGTTGAAATCACGTTTCGGTTTGAAAACCGCTATTTTCTTTAAAATTTGAATAGACGGAAGACGTATTTAGTTTTAACAGAAAGGAAAAAACCACACTTGCTTATTTAATCCCTACATATTATTGTTCGGCTCTCATTGTATTTAAATAGTAAGTAAATTTCAATATTCAGTAACTTCACTAATATAATAAAATGGAAGGATAATTATGGATCGTATATTTTTTTCCTTAATATTCTATCCTTTCATGTGTCCTTCAAAATTTAGAAATTATTATTTCAATTAGTAATTATTTATGCCATTTACATAAAGGGAAAAGCTGAAGTATCACGCCTCGCGTTAACATCCTAGCGTAGGATTATGGAAGCAAATTAATATAACAATGTAACCATTTTTCCATTTTTTCCAAATTTGACCCAAAAGTAATTTAAATATAGATGAAGTTGTGTTGCTTGAAGGAAATTGTAAATCCAAATTCATATGGGACTTAGGTCGCCTAGTTAAAGTTATGCTAAGACGTGATGAACTTGTTAGTTTTTATATTGTGAAAACTAAAAGAGGTGAATCCAAGCGACCTGTTCAACTAATTTATCCCCTTGCTTGCAACATGTTAACATGCGTACGGCACACTTATTGAAGGCATGCTAGGCCTTATAATACTGGAAATCATTTTATATGTTTAATAAATGTTAATTTGTTTGTGTTGTAAAATGGAAATATTATTTTCTTGACCACATCGATGATCTTCTGTTGAATGTTCTGAATCCATGCCTTTGTTTCATTGCGACTTCTAATAAACCCCTTTTAACAATACCGTAGCCAGAACTTTTGTCTTGGAGGGGAGATAATTTTCAAACTCTACTACTAACTGAGAATTTTGTAACTTGGGAGATCAAGTGATTCAAAGGACTTCTACTCAAAGCTAGAAATAAGAATAAACTTCTCTTACATACCATCGGTTTCCCATTTGCTCTTAGCAAAAGATTGTCGGTTTAGTAAAAGATAAAACGGTTAAAATATAAAAACTAAAGATAAAATATAAAAGTATAACATACCTATTAATTTAGAAAAATATACTTTTTTCCTTTGAAATGACAAAGTAACATTCAAGTTTTTTCTCGTTGCCATCCATAATAACAAATTGACTACAATACACAGCATTAAAAAAGCAAAGCTTATTATACACTAAGTTTCAAATTAAGCTATTTGTCATCCCATCGTGGCCCCTTCTTCAAGGCGTAGTGCTTATTTCCATATCGTGAGACTGGTATGTGGGGGTATCTCACATGACGAGTGCCAAATCAATACTTTTTATCGGAATCTTAAAGGGGTGTTTGCTAGATCCAAGTGCCTTAGACAGCGGACAGTTAAATATTTCCTCTCTACGAAAAATCGTTTTCTTATGTCGAAGAAAGGAAATGTTTACGTATTAGAAAAAGATTAACAAGAGAGAATCACAGGCAAACTTTACTAGTAACTACTTTACTATTATTATATTAAAAACCATTAAATATTAATTACTAGTAACTAGTAACCATACATTTAGGTAGTTTAAAAAGAAAGGATAGACCTTAAATACTGAGTTCAGGGGAGGACTTTAGTTCCCTTAAACCCCTTTCATGCTATCATTTATTTCATTCTGTCTCGAGAAAAGGACAACAGCATGAATTTTTAAACTTTTTTCCCAAAGCTTCTTTTACTAACGGTAAGCATTAGTCTCGATGCAGCCACAGATTTAGCACAACATTCTTAACTTACTAGATCTTCTTCTGAACACTTTACTTCTTCCAGAAATAATTTTTAAACTCTCCTAGTGGAACATATCGAGGAAAAATGTCTCCAAAAAATACACTAAAGGTTTATCATGTCGGTGGCCAAAGTGTTCTATGATTTTTAACTTCACCCTTAGTCGATTAGAATGGAATACGGATAACCCACACTCGTTATTGTCCCTTTACTTCCGGTTATAAATATATATATAAATAGATATTATAAATTGTTATTTTTTAATACATATAAAGCTCTTCAAGTCTTGAAGACCATCCCATAAGAAATAATGGATTCGAAAAGTACAAATAAAAATATTCTTTGAGAGAGTTATATTTTTTACGAAAGTCATCCAAGATATTTAAGTGGTGCAATTAGAGATACATCTGTTACCGCAAACGAAATACTTCGAAATAGAGATTTACAAAACCATGAAAATCAACCAGCGTCTTTGTGCATCAGGGGGTAGGGGTGCATCCCTCAATAAATGTTAGTCGAAGAGGGGTGCAGTTCCTAAACAATTGACCTGACCCCCCTACCGCAAAACTGCATGCAGAAAAGTACTGTCAGAAATGTATATTACATCCCTTTTCGGAACGTTTTTGGAGGTCGAAAATTGTACTTGACAGCGGCTTTGAAGACATCATCGGTTTGGCTGAATTGTACGTGCAATCCGCTTAGAGGGTTAAGCCTTACTTAGTGCAGTCAAGAGAATGGCATAAATATATTGATTTCGCTTTTTATTTTTTAATCATTGAAGGCAACCCTGGTAACCAAATGTTCTTGTTGCCTTTATCTTAAACCAAATTCTGTCTAGAACTTTGATGTTTTACTGAGTGGTCATTCCCACACACAAGCTCACACTGACACAATCTAAAAAAATTGCTTGTTGTCATATTCCTAAAAAATCCAAGTTGAATTCGCTACCAATTGCATACGTGGTGCTCCAAAATTACCTCAAAAAGAAACAAATGATAGTAAAAATATTGCGGTTTGCCCTGATAAAATCAGAGTGCGATCGAATATCTTTCGTGGAGGAAAAAATATTTATTAAAAATTTGGCAATAGTTAGCGTAGATACAAAATGTGTACGTGAATAAATGCCTCTATTAAGAACACACGAGAACAACTCTGCACTGGATAGGTTTATTCAAAAAGTAAGCATTCGGCAAGTCCTTCGGTTCATGGTTTTAAAGAATAAAGCGAGGTGGAACACCTGTGACGCACGTGTTTTTAAAATTGTAACGAATTTCTGGTAGACCAGGTTTTCTATGAATACACTAGGAGAAGAAAAAAAAAATATTTAATATTTTTTTCTTTTTTTTTCCTTTTCAGAATATTTCTTTTGCTGAACAATTCTAATAAAGTGAAACGCTAAAATAGTATCATATAAAAATCTACATTTTTTTCGACCAATCCACGGGGATATAAAATGTGTTCCCGCAGAGCCTCTTCCCATCCCTGACCTTGTTTAATAAATATTCCTCTGTATATCATCTCGGGGCGTCGCTCTGCAACACCCTGCTTAGGAGGTACCGGATAATTTGTTTTACGACCGCCAAAAAACCCCTACAAATCAGACCTTCCTTACCTCACCCTGGACACAAAAGACCCCTTAATCGGTGTTTTTGTTCCCACACCTTAAGGTGAAATTTATTGAAATACTGCGCCCCCTCGCACGCTTTCCGACCACACCCCCTGAAGTTCACACTGGAGTCGTTGGTTAGTATATACGTCTGAGGTTGATACACGATACACACACGTGCATCGAACCCGTCGCAAGTTTTAGCCTGTTGATCATTCCGTTTCTAAAATACTTATTTATGGCCCCATAAACGACCCATGGATTAGGTGTCAAATCGATCCAGATATAAATCTGCGAGATTAAAGCATTAATATAAAGCAATATACAGTATCTTCTATTATCTCCTCCCGAGTTTAAATGGGCGGTTACAGTTTGAGTGCCACAAAAGTCAGCAAATAAATTTCTGTTTATTATCTTCAATAATTGAAAACTAACCTATTTTGAACATTAAAAACTAGCATACAGCCCGTCATATAACGCGATCAGTAAATTTTTTAATTTTGCAGAATTGTAAAGTACCCTATGAGCAGTTAGAAAAATGGTTTGTTTTAAGGCCGAGAATTATCTTGCAACAAAACATAATCGATGATTAAATTTAAAATTATCACATATATACTTAATCTCTTATTTAAGCCAAATATAAAAAAAAATTATTTACGTAATATCAACTTATTACATAAAATTATTTACGTAATAAGTTCAGTGATAAAACGTGTGAAAATAATTCAGACGATATCTAAATAATTTAAAATAAGAAAAGATTAAATGACATCGTTTAAGGAATGACGTCATAATGCTAGAAAAAAAATGATATTTTCATCTATTTATAATGTGATAAATTGATGAATTTAATCATCGCCTGCTCTAACCGGGGAAAATAGGGCTTGAAATAATGGCATTAAACGTCGAAAAAGGAGGGAAAGGGGGTATTTCGAACGTTTTAAAGACGTCAGTATTTTTCACTGTAACATGAAGCATATTTATACCAATTAATTTTAGAATCGGATCGATAATTTAGGAGAAAATAAACTGTACTCGCTTTGAATTTTGCTAACCCTAGCTCCTCCAAACTGTGCAATATGGATGCCTCAATCAATTCCAGGTCTAACCGCTTCATCAATTCGAGGACAGACGAACAGATAACTTAGGCTATTATTATATAGGGATTTCACTGGACATTAAACTATTTTTCTTCTTTGAATACATGTCATCAAGTATATTCTAGTTTCTACAGAAAAGTGTTACATTTTTAAAATGTCAACCATTTTTTTTTTACTATGTTATCTAGTTCCACGCAACTTTGCACAGTTATTATAATGAATGCACACCCGTTTGTGTTTAGCTTGGTTTGGAGAGCTACAGTCTACTTTTTGCAACACAAGGGCTAATAAGGCAGGGACTACTGCTTAAAACCGAACCCGAAAGGCTACGAACATCTCTGTCCGAACCCATGAACACCGGTACCGAAGATCAGCGACTTAACCATTCGGCTATCAGTCACACCAGTTTTGGAGTTCATAATGTATCTGAAAAATGACAAACTATGAAGTGAAATTTTATGTTCTTAGAAGAAAATAACATAATAAAGAAACAACAAATATATCAAAGCAAGCTTAAATATTTAATCTACAATTCATAGGAATTTTCCTTAAATCTGATAACATCTGGAGATAAATGACGAGCAACAGCTTTTAAATACAAAATGGCAGAAGATGGAAAACCATTTACATGATGCCATTAGTGAAAAGGAAATGTTAGAATTGAAGTAGCGGCATTTGATTGTGCACGGGGTATTATTTTGAGTTACGTCGCAGCATATTCTTTACCCCTAGACTCTGCTTGCAATTTTTAAATACACACTTAATCCATAAACTTAACTTCTGATATGAATTAGTGTTGTTTTAAAATTGCTATTTGCTTTGTCTATCAAAAAAAGTTGAGGTTTAACAAAAGTACAAATTTTATTCATAAATTTTTTTAATTTTATTTCATTCACAAATTTCAGTTTCAGAATTTGTACTCCGATTCCTCCTTGTATTCTATATAAACCACAAAATCATGTTTTTTAAAACACATTTTATTTATAAATTTAAATGGCAATTCATATTTTTACTTATATTTATTATCATGAAACTGTGCATTTTTTTAAATACAATTATTATTCAAAATCTTATTTGTATTCTTTATCACAAACCATACATAGGTTTTAAAAAATGGTTATTATTATAAATTTGCAGAAATTTAAGTGTTTTGATATCTTTGTCTTCTTTATAACGTAACATCTTTTAAAAATTTTATATTAAAAAAAATCAAATTCACCTGAACAGCCAACCACACTCTACATCTTCTCCGGTCATTTTTATATATTAATATTTTTTTATTATCATGAAACTATGCATTTTTTAAAATACAATTATTATTCATATAGTCTGAACAATTCAAAATCTTATTTATATTCTTTATCACAAACCATACATATATTTTAAAATATAGATATTATTATAAATTTGAGAAATTAAATTATTTTGATATCTTTGTCTTCTTTATAACGGAACATTGTCCAAAAATTTTATTTTAAAAAAATCAATGTCACTTGGACATTTAACCACACTCTACACGTTCTTTGGTCATATTTATATACAAACATTTTTTGCATGTTTGTAATTTGGATTAAAATAAAATGATTAACCATTTAAAAAAACCTACACCTAGTTATAATCACAAGACATTAAATATTAAAACAAATCCTTTAGACACAGATTTGTCTCAGACCTGACTGAAACTTTAATATAATTCGAAGAATTTTATAAAAACATTATTTTTTACAATTTACCCTTTTAAATTCTACTTTCGAATTCAAAAGTTTTCTATCATCCTCCGGGCTAGTTACATAATTAAAACTCAAGTGGTTACGTGTTCCCAAATTTAATCCCTACGGTACTCATTTATGCATTGAAAATTTAAACGTCAAAGTTATTTCGAAAGTAAACGCTGCAGCATTGTTTTATGGCCCAAAAGGAAAAGTCAGAATCATTTTTAAAATAAAGAAAACTTGATTTTCAAGGAATCAGAAACGAATAATTTCTCCCGGATTTAAATAACAATTTATGGTAAGAAACACTATTAGTAAACAAAAGCTTGTTACACCGTAACCAACAGTGTCAAGCCGGTTACAAACATAAATACCAACATGGGATTCAAACCTCCGATTCGGAAAGGCATTTTGGCATACCTCTGAGGAAACAGTTTGTATGTATTTAGAAAAATTATTTTTTTAAGTATATACTATGTGGAATTTTGGTAATTCGTTAAGCAATTTTCGTTAACTCCTTACGCGTGGGCCGAACTATGGGCGATTGGTTAGGGTGCTGGCCTTCGTTACAGGAGTTCGTGGGTTCGTATCCCACAGTGGCATGGATTTTCTTCGCCTTTCGGAATCTACTTTAAGTTGTAGATCCCTGTCTCATTAGCCCTCGTGTTGCAAAAAGTAGACCGTAGTACTCCAAACCAAACCAAATCAATCCTTGCGTGCGGAATATATTTGAGGTAAACGCGACAAAAGTGGAAAATAATTGTATTTAATTTTTCTGTTATTATCATCAAAATGTTAGAAATAGATTATTTTTGAAAAATTTAAATGATATAACTACTAATTTCAATATTTTCATATATATGGGAAATGTTAATGGATTACAATAATTTTTGCTCAAATGACATCATTTTCAAAATAAATATAATAAACTAATACAATAATTTTGTTATCTATATAAACTGTCATGAATTCCATGTCCCTCAAATTCTTTGGATTTCACACATCCTTAACAGCCCTTCACAGAAATGGCTTGGAACTGCCGACATTTTCGCAGAAAGGTCAATATTTTTCAATGGACGAACCGATTTTGGGCTTTATGCAATTGAAATACCGCTTTTTTTCCCGAAATTAGATCATGCATTCCAAAATTGGTGCATCACAGGCAAGGGGTTAAAAGAATATTTGGTGAACTAGCTCTATTTGTGGCAAAAATAATACTTCTGCTACAAATTGAAAACTAAATATTCGGAAACTATTCTCACTTACTTGTTGAATCGAACATGTTTGGAAGTTCGTTTATTTTCTTCAAATTTCTATACCAAAATAAGCTACAGTTTCTTAGCTACAAAATGATTTGCATAAAAATAAAATTTAGATTTACCTTATCAAACGATGGCAAATCCGCCAAGGATCGGTAGAGCTCTTTTGTAAAATTAGTCGATAGCTATATAGGAGGGAAAATAGGTTGCTTAAACTCTGTTCTGAAAGTGAAGCAATGGCGCCCTATAAAAAACCAGAATTCCCATTGTACTAGACATAGAAGTGAACAATTAATTCCCATTTATTATGTTTTTGGATTCCTTGCCTTCACTTATATTCTTTTTAAAAGAATAGATGTTTTTCCAATATAATGAAAATTACTATCAGAATAACCGAAGAGCATTTAACTCATCGCGTGCGAGCAACGTATTTTTACGTTTTTTGCAGTCTGTCACTGGAGCTCGAGTCACGTAAAAATACGTATTTAGTAGATTTGTGGGGGATACCCACTAACCACCACAAATCTACTAAATACGTATAATTATAAGTATATGTAACCAGATATGCGTGTTGTTTGAGTTTCTATGCAACGCTTTGTATTTTTTCTTTCCACAAGTTATGATTGTCGAGTTACTCGGATTTTTGTTGCGTTATTTCGTCTTCAATCGAATTCCTAACTGCAGAACGTACAAGTCATGTTTTGTCAATTTGAAGCTTGGTTTTTTTTTTATAGTTGAATACAAAATTGATAAAATGAGCCGTTATGACAAAGATAGTGATGAATAAATATACGCTGACAGATTATCAGACTTTAATTTTAAAAATCGTTTATTTTTATGATTTCGTAAAAGTATTTTTTTTAATAATCATACAGTATATATTAAAGTGTAAATTAAAAAAAGTTTCGTTCATAAAAACAAAGTAGTTTTCGATTTACTGCGATTTTTTTGAGTAACTAAACTTTCGCGGGATTCGCGAAAAAACGCCCGCTGCACGCGTAAGTTGGCGGTGAAGTATACAAGCATGTCAAGTGTTAAGGTTCAATTTATGCTCTTACCCCAGAAAAACTGGGTAAGTGCATAACCTACTTCTAAATTTCCTTCTGTGAACTGATTATTCGTAAGGAGACGTACAGAAAAGAGAAACTCCAAACAAATATTTTGCTCTTTAAAGCTTCAAAATTGAAAAAAAAAAAAAAAGAAACCAGATCGTTCTGGTGGATTAGTATGGATACTTATCCGTGTTTCTACTCTATTCCACAGGTTGCAGAGAATGCAACAGAATAAAAGAGGAAATATGGCCGATAAACGCACTTGCGACCACTTTACTTTATATTGTTAAGAATTTGTTTAGTGAACCGCAACTTTAACATGGGACTCTATGGGTTTCTTGTCAAATTGGCGAGATACTGGCTCGTTGGTGACAGTTTTGGCACCCTATTTTTTGTCACCAAGTTCGTGGCCAAATATCGCCAAGTGTCACCAAATGTTGACACGAGTAGCGTCAAATGACAACTTCCGGTCCCGGTTTCTGGAATATTCCAGAAGTTTCTTCGGGCATATATAAGGCAGGCTGAGTTCCAAAACGTGAGAGTCCACCATTCTATCCTTATCTTTCATCTTTTATTTGTTTATGCTCTGCTCGTTATCAATTTCTCTGCTTACTGTAAAGAATCTCTGGATCTGATAGCTAGGCCCAGGTAATCCAGTTGACCCATCATCTTGAAGGTCTTGAAAACGAGAGAGTCGTTAAATAGATCTCTCGGGTTTACAGAGTAAGCATGGTGTGTTGTATTTTCCAACTGAATGCTAATAAATGATTGTTTTCGTGCTGTAGTCTTACATAAAGTTCATTCAATCCCTGAACCCAGCTTTGAAGTTCGTAACAATATTTATTTGTTTCTTTTCAAACAATTTCTATACTGTTTGTAAAGGAGTTGAAAACCAATGTAGTCCAAAACTGATAATATACTGAACCCAGAATGAATGCGACTTTGTCAAAAACTCCTACTGATGGGATATTCCATATAACAAGTTGACAGAAATGATCGTACTTTGAATTCAGATGTTCTAATTATTATTCATAAAAACTCCCTGAAGCATTCAAAAGAACCAAATGGTGAAAATCAACAATATGACTAAATTTATTATTACATATTTTTATTTATAAAATACAAATATTATCAAGGAAATTATTTCTTCAGTTATTAGACTAGCCCAAAGTAGTACCAAAACAGTTTTATTTCTCAAATTAAAATTTTTTTACACTGCGTATTGTATGTTTGGGTTATTTTATTTAGAATTGCGTCTTCATATCAGATATTAACTATCCATTATCTATGTACCAACTGATTACTTTTAAATAACTTTTTAAACATTCAGTGTTTATAGCTTTGTTTTCAAAATGAAAACGGATTGCCTTTATGTTTTACTTTTTATTTAACACTACCTTTTATGTTTGATTTAATACATTTGTTTCCACGCAGGCACTTGTCATACTGAAGAATGCGATTTTTACGCAGTGTGCGAAAGTTTTGGCAACGGGGAAACGCGCTGCGTCTGTCCTGAAGTTTGTATAAAGGTAAGGATTATATCGAAAAAAAAATATATGGTATACCTTTAAAAACTTTTTTGTCCAGGTTTATATCATACATCTACTACATATACTAGCCACTGCAAAGATGTATGCCAAGGAGATATATGCCAGTGATAAGACTTTAGAATGTATAAATCAATTTATAAGTGGATTGACTTGCCAAGAATTTCCTTAACCACTTGAGGACCACTTAAATTCTATACGAGTAGACCGTTGTGAAAACAATGCTGTTTAACGCCATCTAGTAATTAAATATAATATTTAAAAATTAAAATAAAACATTCCGATCTGCAATTACGCATACGCTAGTCTCTCAACCGGAGATCATCACATGGAGGCGATTCGGTTCTGTTTGGAGCGCTATGGTTTACTGTTTTGCACACGAGGGCTAATGAGACCGGGACCTACTGCTTAAAGCCGATTTCGAACAGCTGCCAAAGTGGGATTCGAACCCAAGAACTTATTCAACGACGATCAGCGCCCTAACCAATCAGCCAGCGTTCGGCTCGCGTGGAGGCGAAGCTGGACTGATAAGAGTGAAATAGCTGATTCGCGTTTACGAGACGTTGGTAGCGAAGGGGTATCTTACTAAGGATATGGTGAAAACTAAACTCCCGGTGCTACAGCCCCACTTGAGGCCATGACCTACGGTGCCTATCTCTATTCGAGACCAAGGGCCTGGTGTGCTAAGCATATATCCGGGTTAGAAGGTCAACCTTGCACAAAACTCCCAGTGTTTAGTTTCCAAGAATGTTGGTCCTCAGTCTAGTTACTCACTGAAGAGATAAAAGGTTGAGTCAACCTTTCCCAGCCCGAGTATTAAACCTTGGACCGGTGTCTTTGGAGGGAAAATCACTATCCGAACGCTGGGCTTCGAAGAGTATCATGGACATTTTAAATTTTAGTTGAATATTTTACTATAATTTTTGCGTTTCCTTTGATTTCATTTGATTTCAATCGTTTTTGAACCAAATTTAGGAATCTTCAGAAAATTAACAATTTTAAATCATTTGAAAACGTATATTAATGGTACCTTACTCCAGATTTTAGCTATTTTCAGTTTTCAAAATTTTTGATCCTCCATCTTAACGCTTATCCTCAGGTGATTAGTCCGACTGGGTATTTCTCTGCAATCCAACTTTCATAAAAGTCCTCGATTTCCTACACAACCGTGGGAGATAACTGCTTTTGCATGTGTTACCCCATGACTCAGAGGTCCAGGATCTACTGCTTGTAGACGTTTCCGAATGGTTGTAAACTCTCATACAAGCAATAGAAATAAAATATGTTCTATTTGTCCATCTAACATGCTTTTTTTCTAGGAAAGATGAAAAATTTAAGACTAATTTCCGTTACATTGCTCGAAGTGTGGTGGAATGCATCCAGAACAAAACCCCCAGAAAAGCACTTGTTATCAAAAGAACAATTCTAAAGAGTTAAATGAGCTTCAAGCAGAGTTTAGATGCTCTCACACATTAGCTAGAGGCACATAGCGGGGCAAACTCTGGACGTTGTGAGTCAGTTCGAACGTTCGTTAAGACATCATTTTGATGTCAACTTAATTGTTTGTTTTCAAAATATCCGCAAGCTGACTTCAAAGTGACGTCACAACGAACGTTCGAACCGAACCGCAACTTCCAGAGTAAGGGCCAGCGACAGGTTGAATTTTAGACTTGTTCAAACTGTAAGAACACTAAATCGTTTGTTCTTTAGGAACGATAACTTTGAGACAAGCCTTCATTTTTTACTTTAACCAAATTTCAATAATGTCTTTAAACTTGAATTGAGATAACTTGAATCCTATACATTTCTGCGAATATTTTACAATTATTTGTAAATGTTTTGTTTGTAACGCGATAACAACGAGTGAGGATAATGAAGTATAGTGTCCTAACTCCTTATTGATTTCGAGTGCATTAGCACAGTATCTGCAGATCGATTTCATCCAAATAACATAACAACGGAATTTCATCTTGTTAAACTCTCTTGTCTTTACAGGTGGATGCCCCAGTGTGCGGAACGGATGGTATATCATATGCAAACGAGTGCGAACTGCGTGTCGAGGCATGCAAGAAACAGCAGTACATCGCTGTCGCGACGAAGGGACCTTGCGGTAAGTTGAATTCGATATCAGACGACCTGTTACTGCTTGTTTCGTAAAGAGAGAATTATACGTTGCTATAGCCTCAAAAATGATGTAACTTCATCAAATGAATATTTATCATTTCACTATCGTTAACTCACCTTTTCTCATACGTTTTGGAATCCTCTCGATTGTTTGGAAGAGTTAAAAGATTTCTAATTATGCGTGTTATCGATTGATTAATCTAGGATTTGCTTTAAGACATATGAGTAAAAGTAAAAGGATATGTAAATTCTGTCAAAGAGAGAATTAGAAAATTATTTCAAACAATACACTTAAATGTAGTTCGAATGATTGATAGTTTCAATCGTATATGAAAAAGCAGTACTGATATATAGATATTATGTTAATTACATGTAAGTTTCAATTAATATGTTGTGTATATGATGTAGCTAGTTTGTTATTTTTTTCATATTTTTTATAAAGTGAAATATTATTTTTTTTTAAAAATGATAGTAATTTCTAAAAAAATGTATAATTAGGATGTAAAAACGTACAATCGTTCCAAAAAAATTATTTTTTTCAGCACTGATACAAAATACTTTAAAGAAGAACTAAACAGAGCTCATTTAATTCTGCTTGGATTTTCCTCAACCACTAAGATCTTTATCTGCGTCATGTGGGGTACATTTCGTGCCCCAACGAACGTGCCCGTGTATCTATTATGGTTCAGAACAAGATAGAAATAACACAAAGGTGCTAAGAACGTACAATCGTTCCAAAAAAGTTATTTTTTCAGTACTGATACAAAATAGTTTAATAACTAAAGAAGAACTAAGTAGAGTTCATTTAATTCTGCTTGGTTTTTCTTCAACCACTAAGAACTTTATCTGCGTCATGTAGGGTACATTTCGTGCCCCAATGAACGTAATAGTGTGTCTATTATGGTTCAGAACAAGATAGAAATAACACAAGGGTGCTATGAAAATGTTTACTTTCACTGAAAATTCGGGCTTTGAAAGTCAAATATGTTCTTAACACTAAGCATACCATAACCGTCAAATGACAGGTAATGTATGTGTAAAAGATACAATGGGTAAGGAATTAACATAAAAATAAAAGAAATAGGTCTGTATTAATAGGTGTACATGATTTTACTTATCGCAAAACATGATAACTCAAAAATTTGAAGCTCAAATGCTTTGAAATTTTAAATGTATGTTATACAAATATAGATGCAGGAAATAGACTACAATCATGGTTAACGAACAATTATTTTGGAATTTATATTCCTTTAATTCATAAATTACATGTATTTTTCAGAAATTTCACCTATCATTGCACTCGAGTTTCCATAACTTCATAGATATATTATTGATTACTTTAATAATTCTAGATTACTTTATTGATTACTTTAATAACCTTAATAATAGTCTATTCCCTGAAAAATATATTTAGGAACATTATCAATTTTACAAAACAGTAATACAGTGAATTATTTTGGAGTTAGTGTGTTTTGCGTATTGCTTAATATTAGTGCAATGTTTAATATATTTTGCAGCATAAAACTCCCACAAATTATTTAAACCATATATTATAGTGCTTTTTCAGAGTTTTAAATTATTTTTATACATAAAATTTATATAAAAAGGAAAAAAGTCCAAAATTTCAAAAAATCACCTCTGAAGGTGTACAGATGCCTTAAGTGAATAAAATAAGTAAATGAAAGAAATGAAATAAATAGGTGTGTATTAAATGTTGGTATGCTTAGTGTTAACGCATTGCTGCCAAAATCATATCCCTCTAGTACGAAAAACCACTTCTAATTTTAACCTCATCTTTTTTTTTCATTCCAAAACTCCGTTTATTCCAAATTTCTTGGTAAGTGTTGAATGAACCGTGTATAAGGTGTTTTTCAGCTACAGGCACGGATGCGAATGGTTGTAAAAACCTGCACGCGATAGGTGAAATCATTATGTTAATGTACAAGGAACTGTATATGGACTTTGAAAAATGATCCCAGAGGAGTTGGATAAAGCTAACATGCCAGTTCTAAGAATAAGTTTATTTTCATAGAAAATTTGAGTATGCTGCAATTAAGAATCAAGGTTATATAAGACAGAACTAAATCCCCGGAACAAAATAAATTTTGGTTCATAAAATATTAAAAAATTGTTTCTAATAGAAATTGAGATGTATAATTAGAAATTAAATTAAAAAAAAACATTTTACCAGCCTAAGAAAATTTTGCGTTTTAATAGTCATTGATCAAATATGCAATCATTACATTTCATTTTATTTAAAACTAGCATATAGCCCGTCATATGACTGGATCAATAAAATTTTTAATTTTCCAGAATTGTAAAGTACCCTATGAGTCTGGTAAAAAAATGGTTTGTTTTTTGGCTGAGAATTATCTGGTACACGCTCAATAATTTCTTTATCTTCATACTCCTCTAAAGTCTCCCGATGCTGTGAATGCAGTTTATAATCACGTTGAGTTCATTTAGAAAGATAATTCAAAGTTTTCTTAGCTACGTCGTTAAGTTCTTCCCAATTTTTTCCACAGTAATTAATGGAAGTAAAGGAATGGAACTATCATTTCCACTACAGTTTGGAGATAGAATTTGTAGTTAATACTGGTGATACAATTTTATCGCAACAAAAATAATCAATGATTAAATTTAAAATTATCACATATGTACCTAATCTATGATTTAAGCCAAATATAAAAGAAAATTATTTACGTAATATCTAGATTCACTGATAAAACGTATGAAAATAATGCAGACGATATTTAAGTAATTTAAAATTAGAAAGGATTAAATGAGATGGTTAAAGAAATGACGTCATAATGCTAGGAAAAAAATGTTATTTTTACCTTTTTCGTATGTGAAAAATGGATAAATTTAATCGCCTGCTCTTAACCGGGGAAAATAGCGCTTGAAAAAATGGCATTAAATGCAAGAAAAAGGGGAAGGGGTGTATTTCGAAAGTTGCTAACTCAAACTCATCAAGAAATCCAATACGGATGCCTCTATCCATTCCAGGTACAACCGCTTCATAAATTCGAGGACAGATGGATAAATAACTCAGGCTATTATTATATAGGGGATTAACACGGAGACATGAACAGCACATTTCATCTATCCCACTCCATTTGATTAGTATTTGATTTTTATACACACATTTAACTCTGAAACCAACATCAGATTACAACGAAGTCACTGTATAAGATTTGTTTGTTAACATTTAACTACCATAAACGCATTTTGTGAGGTTAAACTGCTTCTAGTCTGTTTTCAGTTTATTTTTGATTAGCTTGCAACTTGATACAGTCAGTGAAACTAAACTTGTACACTAAGCCTTTCTATTCCATTTATAATGTAAAAAATAAGTTTTTGACATATATTTCACTGAAATAAAAAATAAGACTATTGATTAATATTTTGTACATGAAAAACTTTGAGCTTGACACAATGTTTAAACAACGTAGTATTTATTTAGATGGGTAAGGAAAAAAACAAGATAGCAGAAATACGCGGACACTACAAAATTCTCAATTTTACAAAAATTTAAAAACATGATTTTTCTATTAATACTTTACTGGGTACCCTCTACGTCTCATAAAGTATTCACCATGTTTTTCATTTTTTTAAATCTCAAATTGAACAAAAAAGGCATAGTGTAGAAGTTTTACTTTGAATATAATTGAAACTGACAGTATGTTGAAAAAAGGTACTGAGGAAGTCACACATACATTATGATTTAGATGAGTGAAAAATGCTTAGAAGAATCTGTGAGTGCCGCACAGCACTAGTTTAAAGCCAATAATCAGATTAAACATCTGTATAATATATGATACAAGAAACAAGCTCTACCTCTGCCACCCAAGGCAAGACTACAAACATCCAAGGAAGGGCATGGAATCTACCATAAACATAAACCTCAATCTCGAGATCATGTCTATTATAAACGGCAAGGTTAAAAGAAAATGGCATTATTTAGTTTAAAAATTATACAAAGAATTATTATCATATAATCCATCTTGACGCAGAAACGGACAAAAAAATTGCATGAAATTACTAGATTTGCACTTTGATACATCACTGTTATTTAAGACAATTACAACATGTATACTAATTATTATTTTAACAATGTGTTACGTATTAACATATAAATTTTTACTACAATACAGGAGTTGAAAATTGCAAACAGAATTATATTTAGCTACAAACTGATTGTCTAAGCTAACTATTTATTGTGAAAAACTGAGAATAAAAATAAACAATAATATTTAAGAAATATACTATTATCATAAAAACCTCCTCTAAAAAGTAGATATGGTGATTAACTAGTAATTTTCTAGTTCATTATAGATTTCATTAGATATTTTCATGCCTAATTGCAGAATTAGAAAAGATACGCGAATTTAAAAGAATGAAGTAAATACCGCGAATTATCTATTTCACGTCTGAAAAAGCTTGATTAACCAATAGTTTCCACAGAGTGCAAATGGCCTTCTATCTAGTTTAACATAAGCTTCTTTTCATTTCTTATGTTTATGATAATATACTATTATCTTAAAAACCTCCTCTAAAAGTAGATAGGGTGATTAACTAGTAATTTTTTAGTTCTTTATAGATTTCATTAGGTATTTTCATGCCTAATTGCAGGGTTAGGAAAGGTACGCGAATGCAAAAGAATGAAGTAGATACCGCGAATTATCTATTTTGCGTCTGAAAAAGTTTGAATGACCAATAGCTTCCACTGAGTGCAAATGACCTTCTATCTAGTTTAACCTAAGCTTCTTTTCATCTCTTGCCGAAACTCTTTTCACTTCAACTTCTCGAGAAGTGTTGAATGAAGTGTGTGGTTGGCAAACCCCGCAGCTAAACACGAACATGAAAGAGATACGCATCTGGACGCCGACACAGTTCGTCCACTACGTGATCGAACGATGGGATGTCATAAAATTCTTATCGTCCAGTACATCATGTCAACCGCGTCGTACATTACGCGGCTTCTGCAGGATATGTGTCCGCGAAAATAATCCATTTCGAGATAATCAGTTAATTGTTTTGACGTCTAACATTCCATTAATTCTCATCCCTGCAGCGTTAACCCGCTCGCTCACTTATAAACTAGCTGCGTATCCAGACGTCTCTCGGACTGTCTCGAATAATGTGTCATTATCTGACAAAGTATGAAAAGTGTGGCCGCATGACTTGTAGCAGATGGTCAACATTGTTTTCTGAAGAAGTAAGAAATTTAAATGTCTCCGAGGAATGGAGAGTTCTATTAAAGCTTCAGTTTTTAAATGTTGATATTTTAAAATAGGAACTTCCAAACTTCTGTGCGATAATAACTTTTAATTAAAAGTTAGTAAGAAATCGTATGGACTTTAAACAGCATAAAGCGTATAAATTTCTAGTGCGTTTTTCAAAGGTTAGTAATCATTATATTTTCACTAAATTATCTTTCCTATATTACGCTTCCTCCTTTTGGTGTTCAGAATGGGAAGCATACTTAGACACTTGCATACTTTTAACATATTGTATGCTGAACACGTACTAGTACGTTTTTTGAGGATTGATACTTGAGCACGGGACACGTACTAGTACGGGTTAGTGTAACAACATGGTTTGTGTGTGGGTGCAAAAATAATGGTATATACAGGAAAACGAAGCCGAATGTTCTTGTCTACTACATAGATTCTAGAAAAATTTAGACAAATAAAAACTAGTTTTTGTATCAGTCTATGCGAAGCCCCAAGACGGGAAAGTTAATTAAAAATTCAATTTAAATTTTAAATCAGCTTTTTATTTATCCTTGCGAAAATGATATTATATATATGTATATTTATATATTATATACATATTTGTATATATATATATATATATATATATATATATATTTGTTTAATCATTTCAATATAAAATACAAAAATCTGGTTAAAAAATGAAATAATTTCCGATATCTTGAGATTTAACTGAATAACTAAATTTACGCGCAAAACGTCCGCTCCCGGTACAACTCCGCTGTGATATGTACCCGCACACAATGTGTTAACAGTATTCTTAAATCCCAAGAAATTGTCAAAATGGACTCCTTAGAATTTTTAGTCATTCTTAGGAATTTAGTACCTCCATCGTATAGTCTTAATCTGCTAATAAATATTAAAATGTATCGTTTGGCCACTTGGCAAGCATAAATTGTACCAGTTGATAAAATATCTTTTTTAATAAAACACACGATAAAAAATATTATAAAACACAAATGTAAACATTAATGGCAATATTCTTTTCAAATAAATGTTAACAGTAAAAACTTGCTCAGTCATGGAAAACTGCATTGTTCGGACTTTGAAAAACAACCCAAGAGAGTTGGATAAAGCTGACATGACTGTACTAAGGAAAAGTTTACTTTCATGGAAAATTCGAGTTACAGCTACAGTCAAGGCTATCAGATAGATATAAATCACCGAAAAAAAGGCCGCTCTTTTTCAAACATAAAAATATAGCCAGAAAAGACGTTTATTATAGAGTTTAGGGTCTATATCTCAAAATTAAAACAAAATATGTATTTGTACAAGCTGAAGTAAACTTTGCGTTTCAATAGCCTTTGATAAAATATTCTATATTTGCATTGAATCATTAAAACCAGATAATTTCTGAATACTTGACATAAAGAGAATTAGCAGTATATTATTAATCATTTTAATTGCTTCTTTAACTTTATATAGGTTTTTAATATAGGGAAGGCATATTAATAAAAATACCAAATTTATGCCTCGTGTGCAAAACAGTAGACCGTAGCGCTCAAAACCAAACCAAATTTATGCGTTTAAGATCAACGTTGTTCTAAGCATAAGAAAGATTCAAATAATGTTAGTCTAAAAAATACTTAATATAGAAAAAGATGCATCAAATAAATCTTTTTGAGAATTCTCCACTAATTCTTATAGAAAAAAAAAATCTGGAGAGATACAAAGGGACTTACCACCCCACCATTCCTCCCTTTTCGAGTAGCGCTGCGGCTATACACAAGCGTATTTTTTTCCAATGTAGCAGGCCGAACGCTGGCCGATTGGTTAGGGCGGCTGATCGTTGAATACAGAGTAGTGGGTTCGAATCCCGCTGATGGCATGGATGTTCGTAGCCGTTCGAATCGGCTTTAAACTGTAGGTACCGCTCTTATTAGCCCTCGTGTGCTAAACAGTAGATCGTACTGCTTCAAACCAAACCAATGTAGCAGGCGATACAGATATTATCCTAACTCCTTAACAAGGCTGCGAACCTGTTACTCATTTAGCACCACTCGAGGATCACAGGTAGCTTAAGGTATGCTACGGACTTGAGTAACATTACCCCCGCTGGGTCCTCGTGATTTAGAAGCAGGGACCAAGCAGAAGACCTCCCCCCCCAGGCTTGGCCTGCCATCCCCAGAGGTATCGTTTGAGTACTTGGAAGACTTTGTAACCACGAACATATTTTATGTGTCCCGGTAACACAAGCGTATCCATGTAAAATGTATTGCCTGAAGAAAATAGTAAAATAATATCTTTCTTACAAAGCACTACAGCCTGTTACAGGCCAAGGCTGTCCCAAGAAGTTTTTTCCAGTCGTTCCTATCTACTGCAAGACTCCTCTAGTTTCTCTTTTTGATAGTAGTTAAGTCCCTGTCTACTGAGTCAAGCCACCTAATTGGTGGTCTTCCTCGTTTCCTCTGCCCCATGGGATTAGTGAAAGGGAGTTGTTTTACTAGGTTTATGTCATCGAGTCGGAATAGGTGTCCAAGCTATTGCAGTCTATTGACTTTTATGACTTTAACAACATGAGGTTGATTATATTTTTTTATAAATTTCAAAACTGATTAAGGAAAATAATATCTAAAAAATAAAAAGATGACACTGGAAGATCATGATTTGTGATCACGATTTCAAACAGAAATAAAGGGCTATAAGTAGAGATGCGTTTCACCTAACACAGCTTTTACTTGTTCTCCGAAACGTAGCCTACACATATTTGATATATTTTGAAATGGGCTGCAAACTTAGAGAAAGATTTTCTTCCTGGCCCTTTTTTCCTTAACTGATAAAGAGATAACCGTACAAGTCCTTGCTTTTTTCATTACCACATTTCTTTTTGGGTCAGTCTGGCCGTGGTGTTTCTCAATCCTTAACATCGAGAAAGCCCATCAAAAACACGAAATATCTTTGGATTAATGTGCCTTTACGCCAAATGAAATAGCTTTCATGAATCGTTGTCAATTTTTTCCAAGATATAAAAATCAGATAAACAAGCGAAGAAATTGTGTTTTGTCCTTGAAAGAAAATGAATTCTAAAAAGTAAAATCTTGAAGCATCTAAAAAGGGTAATTTGCAATTTTAATAAATAGGCCCTGTCGGTCGTCATTTGACCATTAGAAACCCCAGGTTTGTTGCCCATTTTATTAGAGAGTGCCCTTGGGGAGTTTCGACATGCCACCATGTGATGTAAACGTTTTTCATGAATCGGAGACAAACTCACTATCTCTTACAGTATCAAAGACGTGAAACGTATCAGAAACAAAAACATTAAGGAAGATTTAATTAAAGAAAAGTATTAAAGGAAATTATTTTCTCGGTTTATTTAGTCCTCATAAAGCAAAATGCTGGCTGTAGTGCTCATAAAAATACCTCATTTATCAGCAACAAAATCAGTTAAAAATAGCAATGGAGTTTCGCTGAGAGTGATGCCAGGAGAAAAAATAGCGAGTGCACGTGAAACTGGTCTTGAACTATATCCGAAAAGAGGTATTTTCGCATGTGATTGACTGAACTGTTAAGAATCACTGTTAACCTTTTATGGGTCAATGTATAAACAATTCACATAAAATATTTATTTTAGCAAAATAGACTTTTCACTGAACTTAATGACTGAATAAATTAATGAACACTAACTTCACTAAAAATTAATTCTCCAAAAATTCTTATACGTTTCTATGGAAGGTTTTTATTTACTAAAGTTTAAAGATCGGGAAAAATTTACTAAATTTCAGAATTGCAACTTTATTGCACAAAGCTGACTGTACTTACAACATAAGCCGGTTAAGTCCAGAAGAAAAAAAGCGTGTTTTCTTTAATAAAAATCAGAAAATATCTAGAAAAGTACATAACCACATTGGTCTCTGGGTGGTTCATAGTGTTACGACTGCAAATCCTTTAGAAATTTTTACAAGTAAATGAATAAAATTATACTGGGATAAAACTGCCAAAATCCTATGACCAAATAAAGGGTTAAACACAAAGCCTTGTAGTCATGTTCAATTCGAAAATGTTAAGTAATGGATTAGTAGGGTTTAATTGGAATCTAATTTTATAACTGACTGCTACAAACATCTGGATCGGATTTGTAAAAATTTCTTCTGAAAGGAATAGAACTTATCAATCAAATAAAGGTTGTTATAATGAAAATTTTAAGGAGTCAAACGACTATTATATCTACAATAAATTCAATTTTTCAGATAAAATATATGAGAAGAGGAATTCAGTTCTTAACACATTGTGTGCGGGTACATTTCGCAGCGGAATTGTACCGGGAGCACAGTTTTGTGCGTAAATTGAGTTATTCAATTAAATCTGAATAGACCAAAAATATTTTAACCACCTTTTCGTATTTTATATTGAAATATAAAAACAAATATATAAATGAAAATATATAAATAACAACCATAAGATTTTTGTAACGAAAAGTATATTTTTAGCGGATAAATTTATAATAGTATCGTAAATATGAAAAATCAAATAGAAATAGTAGTATATAGTTTTAATTTTTTCCCGTTCTGTGGTTCCGCATCGACTGATGTAAAAACTAGTTTTTATTAGTCTAAACTTATCCAGAATCTATGTAGTAGACAAGAACATTTGGCTTCGTTTTTCTGTATATACCGTTATTTTTATACCCACAAACAAACTATGTTTTACACAAACTGGTACGTGACCGGCGCTCAAATATCAATCGTCAGCGGACATACTAGTACGTGTCCCGCATACAATGCGTTAATATTGTCGCGAAGATTCGAATGAATACACCGTTTAACTTAACAAACGAATTTATTGAAGCTAAGTAGCAACTCGCACCTTTACAAGATCGAGAAGTTGCCTACAACTAGTGGGTATCAGCTTTTATACCCGAACAGAATATTCGAGAAATAACTAATTTACATATTAAAGAAATATCTAGAATGTTCAAGAACATAAGGAAACAATAAATAACATTTTTAAATTAAAAATCCGTACTTTGGATAAACCGCCATGGCAAGCATCGAACCCACAGTTTTCGGGTCTGTATCGCGTGCTTTGACTATTCAGCCATTGAGCTCGTTGGCTAAGCTTCTTTATGCGGCAATATTTTAAAACAGTTCGCGTAAAAATTTCCAATATTGAGAACAGTTATGAATAAAAACGTGTCAGCTGTTTAGTTCGAGCAAATTTAAACTTACAAAATTTTAACTTCATTTTTCTCAAAGTAACGCGCATGTTACCTTAAAAAGTTTTTAATACTTATTCATGAAATTTTGACAGATTGTATACAGTATAATTTTCATCCGATTGAATCTAAATTTTCCTGCATATCTCCCCTCCCCTTTTTTATTTTTTTCAATTATAAATTTATTTTTAATTTTTAAGGAAAAAATTCACTTTTTCTTTCTAATAGTTTTGAAAATATATATGTGTCTTAACTATATATAAATGAACGTTTAAAGTTATTTTGAGATATTATAATATATTTTAAAACAATATGTTTGTCTTAAACGTAATTGTATTTTAATAATCAAGCGCGTTAGCCTTGATATCATTTTTGTTAACACCAAAATGTCTCTTATTTAAAACTTGTTTAAAAAAATTAATGATGTATGTATGTAAAGTTAATAATTTGTTCTAACTGTATTCTTAAAGAAACTATTTTTGTATAACTGGTAGCTTTTAAGGTGTTAGAAGTCAAAAATGATAATTATTTTACATTTTTTCAAATTTTAAGAGTCGTGTAACCCTTTAAATCTCAAAAGTTATGTCCCCTTATTAACCCCTTCCGGTAAAATGACGAGTCTAGCTCGTCATTAGTTTTTCATTCCATACCGCACAATGACGAGCTACACTCGTCATGCGATTAAAGTTACTGTTAAATATGATAATTAATTTAGTTTAAAATTTCTAGTGTATTGAATTTGGCAACACTTTTATCACTTGTGAAAATCACAAGTCACTATTGCATATTGTTTACTTAGAATTTCTTGGTACAAGTCATTGCCAAATTAATGAGTCAGAATAAAAGAAAACCTACTAAGAAATGCCGTGTGTGTTACAAGAATCAAATTAAAAGTGAGACTACTTGGCGGTGTAAACAATTAAGAATTCCTTTGCACTTTGTTTTGAAAAGTACCACTAGCTTGAAGACTATTATCTGTATACCTTATTAATGTTTTGCTTTGATATTTTCTTAATTTTACTGTTTCTGATATTATTTAACACTATGTAAAAAGTGGATTTTAATTAAGAATATGTAAGAATTGTAAAATGAAACAAGTTTTTTAAATAAAAAGTAAATGGTTATTTCATGCACAGTTTTTCATTATTAAATCGTACCGGAAGGGGTTAAAGTCCAAGGCATAGTCGAAAAAACAAATGTTTTACTATTGCTCACACATTTATATGTCTTAAAATTAGAAACCAATACATCTTTTTAAAAGCGAATCAAGATATCTTTGTATTTTCATATGGATTCATTTTAATATTTGTACAGATAGTTTTTTTATAAAATATTATGTCAAACAAGGATAGATTTTTTTTAATTTTGAAAAGTATTACATATCCATATCAGGGTATATTTTTCTACAAAAGAGTAAACTGGAAATTTCGTAAAATTACCAAAATGTATTTGATGATGTAAATTTAATTAGTAATTTTATGTCTGTTGTAGATTTTTCTTAAAAATAGAAGAAATTATTGCATCATTAATGAGATGTAACAAAAGAAATGTCGCTGTTATTTAAAATTTCATATTTAATATGAGGAAGACTTGTTTTGGGTTCACTTAGATTTTCTTTTATAGAATAAATAGAAAATTTAAAAATCGTGTGCCTAATGAAATTCCCGAAAAGGCAAGTGAAGGGCGAATTATTTTAGAAAAACTTGTTTTTCAAATTCTGTTTAGAAGTGGAAAGGGCAAATTTCAAATCTCAATTTTATCAACCTGTAGAACGAGAAATGTACATTAGTTATACGTACATAGGAGCCGAAAGATGGCCGATTGTTAGAGTGCTGGCCTTCGGAACCGGAGTTCGTGGGTTCGTATCCCACAGGGGCATGGATGTTCCATAGCCTTTCGGAATCGGCTTTAAGCTGTAGGTTCCGATCTCATTAGCACTTGTGTTGCAAATAGTAGACCTTAGCACCCCAAACCAAAACCAAACAAAATACGTACATACGATTGAAGGGAGTTATAGAAAGAACTTCCTCCAATCCATGTCTTGGTCATGCTCAGGAAACGACGTTTGAACACCAAAAACACTTGTACAAAGAATATAAATTTTCCATTATAGTTTCGTAACGAAAAGTAAAGGCCATAACCCAAAGACAATTTATCTCCTTAACATATCCTTTACTTGTTTCTCGAGATTCTCAAATTATTTAATCTTCTCGTATCACGAGTGTGGAGTGACAATTTCACCAAAAATTAGTAAGGACAAGCCATCCCAAAAAGCATGAAATACATGAAGTATTTCCGAAGCAGGTGTGTATGAAGTGAATCATTCACCCTTGTCATGGGACACTGTGTGTTAACAAACAGCATGACACTGCGTTTGTGAGAGCCGAGGCATTTGACGGCTGTCGTAAATGAAACTCTTTAACAATAGACGCACGTAGACAGCAAAATTTTGAGGCGACGTGCCCGGGTTTCTGTTTATACCCCTGAAACATTTGTACGCCAGCAATGTTACTACGTTAGTAACAGAACATTTCATTTTTTCATTCATTCATTCCCTTTTACTGCAATTTTTATTCATAACTCTTCTCTGACCTTTTTACGTGGTCGCTGTAGAACACCTATTTTGGAATTTTTAATTCCTGGTTTGCGAAAGGAGTCTTAAGCTGCTAAAGCCTAGATGTTCTGTGAGAATAGAAAATCATTGAAAAATTCACCGTTTATCTCTTCAACAATAAAGCATTTTCGATTTCAAAATTAAAATTGATTTGAAAAGAGTCTAGTTTACCGCAGTCAACTTTTTGTGAGGCGAAGACTCAGTTAGATTGGGACCTACTGAAGGCTGTAACCAGGATATATATCCGGGGTACTCCAACTGCATTGAACCATTTATATATTCTTCTATCTTTCAACTTAAAAAAGAAATTTATATAAAATTTAATATTATGTATATATATATATATATATATATATATATATATATATATATATACAATACATACGTGTGTGTATGTGTGAGAGAGAGAGGAAATGTAAACTAAATCGGGAAACTAATGTAGTTATTTTGTGTAAAATCCCAAGGACTGCCCCTTAAGGAATATAGTGTAACGTAACTTCCTTAAATCTGTGAGTTCAAAGATGCCAACGTAAATTTATAGCCGAAAGTCCGTTAATAGCCGAGAAAATTCTTATGGATTTTCAAATCTAACCTCAAGGGAAAAAACCACGCTTCTCTTTGTGCTTAACTTTTTAACCCCTAATCTAAGCTTACCACTAGGCTACAATTCACGCCCTCAGTGAAGGGGTCTAGCCAGTTAAAACTTTATACTGTCCTAGCTGCCAGTTTAGGAAATTCCCAAAGAAAAAGGAGGTGTACGCTATCGGAAACAGATTTTACGCTGACTTCTCTGCCACATTTTATACCTAACTTTTTACACAGATGTTTACGCAAACGTTTACTTAGATTCCTACTGCTAGCTGATCTCTCATCTTGTTCTGTCCCTATAATGAAGTGGGAACCCGTCCATACAAAGTTCTTTTAAAAAAGGTTTGACTAAAACGGTGTTTTGTTCTGGTCATAATATCTAGCAGCCGTTGTAGACTCCGTCTAAACGGGCATAAACACACATACACTTCATGTATCATCTTGTGTACCCCGCGATATCACGTTTTCCAAATTATCATATAATTTTTAAATATTTACAATTTTCTTTACTTTTATCTTTATTAAGCATATTTCCACATTTTTAAATATAGATTTTTATTTTTAACGTTAACTTCTGATTTTTAAATGCTAATTTTATTTTCTTTAAGAATTCTGTACGAATGCCACTGGCCGCAAAAATATGTGTTTTGTTTCTATCCCTAAACTTTCTACTCTTTATTTTTGTGTCTTGAACTTACGAATCCACCTCCCTATCCCCTCTTTCACCTTTTAGTTGTTTTATTTTTCTTCTCGTTGTTATTTTATGCTTACTGTTAGAAATCTCTGGATTCGAGAGCCTAGCCCAGGAAATCCAGTGGACCTACCATCCTGAAGGTATCATCTTGTGCATTATGTTTTAGTCAATGCATACAACAATTTAGAACAATGTTATAATTTAAAATTTATAAACTTTAAAATAATTTTAAAATTTGGACATTTAAAAAGTTTAAATTTTTAATTAAGTTTTTATTAATCATGCAATTTTAAAAAATTGTATTTGAAAACGTACATTTATATCAGTGTTAAAATGTAGTACTTAAACCCCTAAAATGTGATATGTTGAGTTGTGTGGTATTCACCATCCTCTCCTACTACAGAGACAGAAGTATAATATTAAGAACTCAAATTTATGTATTTTATGCAAAGATTTCACAATACAGAGATTTTAAGGTAAAATGTTGGAAATATAAGGTTAATTTCATTTATATACTATAGGTATATTTAAAAAAAATTGCCGAATGATTAGAGTGCTGGCCTTCGGAACAGGAGTTCATGGGTTCGAATCCCACTATGGCATGGATGTTCGTAGCTGTTCGGAATCGGCTTTAAGCAGTAGGTCCTGGTCTTATTAGCCCTCGTGTTGAAAAAGTATACCGTATAACTCCAAACTAAACCAAACCTAAAAAAATATTCTTTTAAAAATTTAGTCAATTCTCAACTGGCAGTTTGGGAAATAATAGAAAAGTTTTTTCTCTAATCTATACCTCTTGAAGTATTTTCGTACGAGGTAGCGTTATGTGTCTAATGAATAGTTAAATGAATTTCTTTAAAACAGCGAAACCAAAATTGTCTCTTTTATGTTTCTCTTAAAATGTATGGTAAGGGAGATAGGACTACCCAGAGGTTTGTCCTTTACTCTAGATACTGAACTAAGAAGGTATTAAACTTAATTTTAAGGAAAACAGGTGATAATTATTTTGAGCTACCAGTAATAGAAAAATACCTGTTCGCGAGGAGCTTCCAAACTATATATCTTCATGTAATGGACACATTTACTTTAAAAAAAAGAAGTTTTATAATAGATATCCTTTACCACCCTGACGTAGTATAGACAATTTCCCCCTCTTGAACCGAAGGAAGTTGTTGATTTATCAAAACGAGTCCCATACGGGTGGCAAGTTGCTCGACCCGTGGTTTATTAGTCGTTGACAGGCGTGCGTCTGGTTTTGAAGACCTGTGGAGCCAAATGTCTGGGCATCGAGGTCGTTAGTAAGACGAGCACGTACGTTACACGTAAACCTTTTTCAGTTTTTTGTTTTATCCTGCAGTTATTACCTCTATAACTGTCAGTTCATTCCTACTATATACCTTGTAAGTATACATTGCGCTTTGGGCTATTTTTCATTTCTCAGCCAAAGTATACTATCAACATAAAAAAGTTCCATATTTGGATGAACACCGATATTTCAACGTTTCATAACTCACCCACCCCCTAACCTATCCAGTCTTACCAATTTTTCGAGTGTCATCGGTGTTTGAACAGAATCAGTACAATCATAGAGAAGTAAACTAATTTAGAATGGCGTATAATTTGAAATATAATAGAATATTATCACTTTGGTCAGCCTTCTTGACGCGCCGTTTTTAAGGTTTCTGAAGAGTTCGATTAACACTAAACATACCATATAATGGGTCAAATGACCCATAAGGCAAAAAAATGCGATGGGAAATGAATTAAAAATGCTTATTCTTTGTGTTTGCAATACATAAAAATTGACAATATATAATTTTGTTTAATTATAATAAAGTTTATTTGTCTATTTCCTTCCAATTTTCATATTTCATACATTTATAATCAGAAAAAATAAAGTCCGGTCATTTGACCGGCTATGGTAGAAATAGGTATGTATTAAGTGTTGGTATGTTTAGTCTTAAGAATGTGGAATGCTTTTCAATAAGTACTCTCATCAAACTTTCATTCAAATGAAAGAAAAAAGATGAGAAGGTGACAAGGGACCTTTCAAGATGAAAGAACTCGACAAATCTACCAAAAACACGGAAGGCTTTATACAACTCGAAAACATCAAGTTACTCGTAATCAAATTTTTACAATTGAATTATATTACACCATTAAATTTTTTTATATTGTTTTAAAGCTTAATATAGTCTTTATTTACAGTTTGAATTTATACTGTATCAGTGATATCAAAATGTTCCAATTTCCTTACTTTTTCCAGATTCTTTCTCAAATTTTTAATATCTCTTAATATTCTTTTTAAAGCTGCGTATCCTTTTTTAAAGCTTAAAGTGTTTTAACAAGTTACAGTGTATAATACCGTAAAGTAGCAAAAGAAGAACCAAATTGAAATAAATATTAATGCATGTTGTATTTAACTTAAGAAAACGTTAATATACATATTGAACTTACCATTAAAATACGAATAAAGTTTAAGCACTGGATCATTTTGACGAGAAGTCTACAGTAAATGCAATCTTCTGTTCTTTCAAAAATCTCATCTAATACTAATGCTCAGCTCCTAGCCTTCAGTTGGGTGAAGGTTCACCCAACAAATTTTAGATAGAAATAGATAAATGGAGTAATAAAAATGTTAAATAAAACTCATGTGTGACATATTGTCAAAGAAAATAGTAGTTTAATATGAATAGGTGTACATGTACAATGTTGCCAGTGAATCATTGTGGCATAATGTTAAATACCTTGACTTTTCATACAAGATGACGCAAACGTTCCTTAAATTTGATATTTAAGGATTTAGATATGTTGATTTGTACAGTGGACTAATGTATTTGGAAATTTCATTTTTATTTAATAGCTATAGCCTCTTAACACCTAGCCCTTCTGTTTCGATAATAAATGTTATGTTAAATTTGGGAACCTTATTTCAAAATTTTAAATTAGGTTTTATAATATTGTACATGTCAGCGATAAAAACAGTTTCGAAAAAACACTCATTTTTATAGAATGAATGACACATTTTATTTATTTTTTAATGTTCTTAATAAACTTCAAAATTAAAAAAACTAAATCAAAGGGCGTCATGTCGTATGGTAAATCATAGTATTTGACATCATTCCACAATGGTTCACAGGCAACATTGTTCATGAAAACCAATTATATTTAACTACTATTGTCTTTGACAATCTGTAACATACGAGCTTTATTTAACATTATTATTACTAAGATTATCTGTTTAGCAATTACTTTTACACTTCACTAACTTTAATAAGTTTCAATCGCTCCCTCGATCATTTCGTGTTTATATCGATATCCAACTAAGATATAAGATTGAATAACAGATAGACAGAAAGCGCATGATACTTGTGTTCAGTCTACAGATTTGATATAGTTAACATGCCAGGGTAGATTTCCGGGTTGTTTAATCTCAGCCTAGTACAAAATTTCCTAATAGATGCAGCAGAAAAAATTTTTGGGTACGAAAGCCTTCTCTGATAGATGTCGGCAAATGTTATTGACTAAGATATCAAAGGAAAATCCTCCTCCTGAGGTTAATCAGAATAATAGGGATGTACCGTATCCCAATTGGATTTCTACCTTCGGATTTTAGAATCGAAACAGAAAGAATTTATTGTTGTCCAAATAGCCACTATGCTTCAAGAAGATAAATGTTAATATTGTTACCCACAATAAGTGCAATAGCATCAACAATTCATTTATTGTACTAAACGCCTCCTATTTCGTGCTTCCAGCAAAATTTGTCCCAGTTATTGCAGAAGTGGTCAACCCCCACCTTTAAAGCGTGACAACAGAAGCAAAACCATAAATTCTCCGTTTTGCCCCTGTGTGGGCAAAGGCATATCACCGGCCCATGAAAACAGAGAGAGGTGGTGATATATTTTATGATAAATGCGTGGGGATGAAGATTTTTATAGAGACAGTTGTGGTGTTTGCGTAGGAAGGAACTCTGTTGCACCCTCCCGGAAGCAGAGAGGTCGTCTCATATTCACCCTCCTCGTACGTTCATAAAGAACGGCGATGAGTAATTTTTATGCGCCAAGACACGTACGGTTCTTGCATTATTTTCACATCACTCACAATCTGGCGTCTCATTAACTATCAAAGTGCACGATCTCCTTTCCTGTGTCTACCTGGAAGATGCGTAACGGTACTATTAATGCTTTCATTAAAAAGCGGTAAAAACATACCTCCAACGAAGAAAAGTCCAAGGAAAATGAATGCCAGTCTGCTCAGTTTCGTACAGAAATGTGGGAGAAGCTCTGTTTCAGGCTTTCGAGAATGTGCCTTGAATAAAAAGAATCTCCATTAGTACATGATTCCTAACCTATAACAGTAGACAAGAATGACTAAATAAATGATAATAAACCACCAAAAAAAGAAAATTGTAATAATTATAATTATAGTAATAATTGTAATAAGTACAGCAAAATTAATTCTTACTGATATTTTTGCTTGTCAAATTATGTAAAATAGCAAAATCTGCACTTTGGGTTCTTGCTTGTTACACAATTATGAAAGTCATTTCAATCTGAACCTTTGATTTTTTCGTTACTGTTACGAAAATCACTTCAGTCCAAAATAACTAGATCTTTCTTTACATTTATAAGAAAAACTGTTTGAATCTAATTTAATGGCTTTTACTTTTAGAATTACGAGAAAAATTTTAATCTGAATTTTGGGAACTTCATACATTTACGGAGTAGATTGGTTTGGTTTTGGAGTGCTACGGTCTACTTTTTGCAACACGAGGGCTAATGAGACCGGGACCTACTACTTAAAGCCGATTCCGAACGGCTGCGAACATCCATGCCATAGTGGGATTCGAACCCACGAACTCCGATTCCGAAGGCCAGCACCCTAACCATTCGGCCTTCGAGTAGAACATCGAAATACACTTAATATGCCTGCTTCTAGTTATATGTTGTAACGTTTACAATTTTTTATCTCTCTTTATAGAAGAGATACTTTTTCGAGACATTTATTTCACTTTAGAAATATCTATAAGTATTTAGCTTAAATAGTTTAGGTCCAAATACTGCTATAGTATGAGATTTTCCTTTCTAACAGTTACTTGTTTTTTCTTGTACAGATATGAAAATAATTTCAGTCGTCAACTTAGAATTCTTTCTTGTATAATTTTGAAATGTATTCTACTCCATAACCATGATAACTTTATTAATGTGAAGTCTTTGGTACTCTTTTATCAGATCTGTGCGATCGAGTGCACTGCAAGTACGGTGCCCGGTGCGAAAGCGGTCGCTGCGTGTGCCCGATTGACTGTCCGGAAGCATTCGAATTCGTGTGCTCGACCGACGGCCGAACCTACAAGAACGAATGCGAGATGAAGAGGGCTGGATGCCACAAGGGAAGGGAACTAAACGTGCAATTCTATGGAACGTGCGAAGAGGTAGCCGAAGTCACCGGTTCCGACGAAGGTGAGTGAACTTCCCCCTTAGACTGAATCATATGTCATATAATTACCACACGTGTCTTAACGATATGGTGATAAGCCCTGATCCCTCTAGTCGTGGTGCCATCTGGAGAAGAGATTGATCACCATATTCTGTGTGATGAGTTTTTCTCAGCTCACAGGTTTGTGCAATTTGGTATCCACCTTAGTGAGTCTTGGGAGCTGAAGGATATTTCTATGAGTTGCCTGCTAATGTTTGTTTCATCCACAACATTCTTTTCTTAGGCACTTTTTGGGTAGTGTTTTCTTGAACTTTGGTAAAATGGATCTCTGGTCGCAGTACCTATTTCTCGGGAAATACTCGAAAGAGCTCCTCTGAAGGTAATTTCATGCATCCCCACAAGTGAGATTGAGTTGAAAGCACTTTTGTAAATCTTTTTAAAAATGTTTGTATAATAATGTTTAGATCTCTTACCCAGAATACAAGTGATCCCAACTAGTAGTGCTATGTCCCATCGTTTGAAATTTCTACCCGCCCCTAATAATATGGTTGAAATCGAGAATAGTTAACCTAATTCACAGTGTATGTATTTTTGAGATAATACTATATGCAGATGCTAATTCCAGATAGTTTTTAAATTGCTTTCAACTCGGTATGAGATCTTGGCAGCACGCTGTTGGAAAATAATGAGACAGTACATGGATCTGCTTTGGTTTAGAAGCTTGGAAATGCTTAGGAATGAAAAGGGTCAGACCGTACAACAGCAGTTAACCGGACAGTCCCCAACTCTTTCTCTGTTGCTATAAGAAGCACAGACCTTACGTGATAACACACAAGATAGAGATGTTAGCTCTCTAAACCTACTTTCTAAAAAATTCACCAATAATACATTTATTTATTTTCTATCAATTCAATTTGTTTTCAAGTATTAAATCCAATGTTGAATCAACGGGCTTCAAAGTCAATGTTCAGGCATCATAATTTTATTTTATCTTGGTGCCATCTGTTTGAAATTAAAACTTTTACATTTTGATCCATAAGATATTACATGTCAGTATACGTTAAGCACATGTACGTTATAACCAAAGCTGGATTATTGCATAAAAACAAATGTCTAGTACCCGGTCAAACTGATTTGTAAACAAGATAGTTTACCTTTAGACTGTACTGATGTAGGGAATAACAAACAAACAAAAATACATTTAATTTTTTTTATATGATTGCAAGGTACCTGTGCAGAGCAAGACACATTAACAATATTTTATCACCAGCGTATTACCATTTATTTTGCGATATCGAGGATTTATTTTTCACCAAGATAATATACGATTGACATATGGCACGTGTTTCTCTGTACTGCCTTCAGCCCATAATTCCTTTTGGTATGCAATTTTCTTGTTGGAATCAATTTGGCAAGAAATTCTGAGGAACACCATTCTGGAATTTATCAGTTCAATGCCACGCCGGGTGACAATTGTATTCAAGCCAAATGAAACCAATGATCTGTTCTCATTCTCTGAAATAAATCATTCAGAGCTGAAATTTTTATAGTTTGTTTTTTATACATGTCCATCATAACTGCAGATTTTTATCTGAATCTAGAAATCCTTTATTAGTGATGCTTCTATATTTTATTACAAAGTATATTTGCTTCTAGCTATACGTTGATAGAACATTCCATATTCCTTTTGAAAAGTTACATATACTTTTGAGATAGTCATTTTGCTAAATAAAAATAGACAATCCTTTAATGTGTCTCCTTTGAACAATATTTTATGTTTTTAAGAGGATCCTACAAACAAGTATTGTTATTATTTTATTCATGTATAGTTTGTTATGACTTTTCCCATGTATCGTTTGACATGTATCGTTCTACATGTAGATATTACATTGCATAGAATTATACCTTCAAAATTATGAAATTTAGTTTTAAAAATTTTAATTTAAAATGCATGGGTATTTAAAATTTAATAAAACTCTCGAACCAACAGGTCTATAAGATATCTGTTCTTTTATATATAACTAGTAAGTATAGCCGTTTAATATTCTTCCTTCCAATTTTAACTCCTTTTACATCATTACGTAACTACTGATATATTAGAATTTAAGAGCCAACGAATTTCAAAACAAGAGGAATGAGTCTTTTCTCATACTCCTTCCCACGCATTTTTACTTTACATCTGTATTTTAAGTCGTTGGGTATTCATAAAAATAGTCCGCCTACTGAAGGAATCGAAGATCAGTATCAGTCAGAAAGAACGGCAGCATTCTAGAATTCGACATTGCAAGTATGAGAGAGATTCTATATTCCCAATATTTTTCGAGAATGACTTTTAAATGTACAGTTAAAACTGTTTATAACTAACCTCTATTTGGGAACTTTCCCTTAAATTCAAGAACACTTTTCGAATTTTTCTGTTAAATAATCTCTACCTGTATTTAACAAACTTTTTTTCTATAATATAATATTATTTTTCTCTACTCTTTAAAATAATTCTCAACATTTCAAACTTATTCTTTCTTTTCAGAGAAATTATGATGACGAATGACTTTGAATTCGTTTTACCACCTAATTTTCTGAAAGCAATACAGTTTTGGTGCATTACAAAAATACGAGATGTATTATGAGAGAAAACTCAAATTTAAAAACACAAAACTCAGACAAAATTAACATGATTAATAAAGAATTAACGCGATGCATGGGGTACTAAATGCTTAAAATTGCTTCATAATTAATACGCTAATGACATTAAAATGAATTGTTTAAAATACAATTTTTTTACCAAACTTACAGTATATTCCCGGATAATGTTTTCATATATTCTCAAAGATTTCATTTTGATAGATAAAATAAACAAAATAACTTTAATTAAATTTTACACATATGATTAATGGCGGTTTTGTAATATCCAGTGTTTACGAATTAAAAACAAATTCTAATGTACTTGTTTAATTTGGTGCGTTACGGTCAGCTGTTTTCTTACACGAGGGCTAATGAGACTGGGACCTACTGCTTAAAGCCGTGTACTACCTGTAACCAGCCATCAACCCGAAGTCTGGTGTAGGTTGTTGGATTGCTGGTTCGGTCTGACTGTCTGGCAGCAATGCGTTACGCATGGGCTATGTGAGCTTTACGACCGTATAATTTAAAATAACCAAAAAATTTAAACATAAGTAGACAAATAAGTACAACAAAAGAAGTTTCTGGAAGTGCAGGAATACTCTGCAAGAAACCTGACCAGTTTAAAAGTCCGGTTTACCCGGTGTACTACGTGTAACTTTTTGACATGAAAGTAGGTGTCGATGAGGGAAGTAATAATAGCACAGGGCAGTTGAAACGGCCATTATCGAAGCCTTGTGGTGCTTCTTGAGGTGCGGTTTTAGGCTAAGAGCTCCATGGCGCACGATGGCGCCGTCATTTGCAGTGAGTCAGTCAACCAGGTCTTTGGCTTACTTATCAGTACCAGGATTTTGATTAGACTCTCTACCCAGGGTGCCTTGGATGGAGAGCCTAATCAAAAGCCGATTCAAAACGGCTACAAATATCTATGACCGCTACAGGATTCAAACCCGATGATTCCAGTACTGAAAGGCAACTCTCTACCATCTTCGATCATCGTCTGGCTTTTCATTTACTTGAAAAAATGAATATGTTTAATGAATTTTCCCTATAATGAACTTGTTTAAGGCTTCAGCGACTTTGTTGAATAAAAGTTCCACTGTATTTGACAATAGATTCTGCACGGGACTCCGTAAAACGCATTCCATTGTACATCAGTTGCTGGGTAGTGATTCATTATATTTTTGGTTTTTATCAGAGGATCTTCCAGCTCTGAAGGAACGCAAGATCAGCAGCTGCCAGGACAAGCAGTGCAAGTTCGGAGGAGTGTGCGACTTCAACTCGGAGGGAGCTCCCTTCTGCGTTTGCACCTTTCACTGTCCAGCCATCAAGGAACCCGTCTGCGGATCCGACGGACGTATGTATGACAACGAGTGTCGGATGAGAGAAGAGTCTTGCCTTGTGCAAAAGCGCATAGACAGTGCAGACAGGGAGGTCTGCATCGGTGAGTCCTTACGACACTTTCTCTGATATCATCACGCTCTTACACCTGTGATTTGACCTATTTAGTGAAATCCTATTCTCTTAGATCTACGAAACAGGAAAAAAAGCACCTCCTTAATGTTAAAATGCATTATTGGTAATATATTTTATCATTAATAATATAAATTTACTATATCTAACTCCTTTGAGAATGTACTGCATTATGTTACCTATAACCACCTGTTAGCATTATTTACAACACATTAACATCATTACTAAGGAAAGGGAAACGAAAGCGAAATTTTTAGTAGAGTTCCTTATGTGGAGTTCTTCACATAGCCTACTACGACTTCAGAAGATCACGTTGTGGCACGATTCTGAGAAAAATAACTAACTTCACAATTCGTAAAATCTCCCTTGAAAGGATTAGGGCCTGTTTCACCAATGTCGTTTATTGGCTAACCGCGATAAATCTCTGTTTAAATAGAGAATTGAGTCCTACCATTGGTTGGAGCCATGGGTTAATTGTGGTTAGCCGTTAAACCACTTTCGTGAGACCGGCCCCTAGTTTCGACTTTTCAGCAGTCTAAGTGGTAAATCTTATTAGTCAATCAATCAGTTAGCAGATCATTTCATGACAAATGTCAAAAAGGCGAATCTGTTCAAGAAAATAAGGACGACCATTTCCTCCCTTTCAGTTTGTTTATAAAGTAACCGGAGTCTCATGATTCTTTGAGAGGAAATATTAAATATTTAATTGTGCTGAAAATTCCTTTTAGTTTCTACTAGAACAAAATGTTAAAATATATATCCATGAAAGAACATACCAAAACAAATACAATTTAAACACACTTCTATATAATGAAGGTGTGGATGATTCTAACTTACCTAAATTGTCTTCTATTCTGTGAATTTGGCTCTTCCGTAGTCGGACTGAATTAAATTATTTTTTTTGCTCCAACTGCTTTTCAATGCTTACTGTTATTAGCTTATTGAAGATCAGTGGTTTTGAAGATATTTTCTGTGATAATCTCAAAATTTAAAAAATATCTTTACTGCAACGTAACCTGAAAGTGAACACATATGGATGGAATAATAACATGGAAGTATTAAACCACAATTTGCGCTAGAGAAAGACAAAAGGAGATCTGGTCTCGTTGGTTGAGACATTCCTTACTGGTAGGTAAAGGCCAAGTAGTTGTTCCAAATCATTAATATTGGAAACATTGGAAGACTAGAGATTTTATGATCTTTAGTATAATTTTCTATTTACTTTTCTTCTTTTCAATTACAGAACATGTGGACATTGCTTGCGACGGCGAACCTCCCGTCGTCGACCCCGCAACTGGCAAAGACTATTTCTGCGGCAAAGGAGAGGGATCCAAACTGTGTCCAGCCAAAACAATCTGTCACTTGACGCAGTACTTCGCCAAATGCTGCAACGTCGGTGAGCAATTCCCTCCATACTGTCAATCCTCGCATCATTGTTCAATTGTTTTCTATAAAAATTTGGTTCTTTCAGTTTTGTGGGTGTTATGCAAAAAGGATTTTTCTCTTTATTGTGGTTGTTTCAATAAATCTAGAATAATCAAGTGACTTCTAAGAAACTTAAGTTTCGTCAATTCAGATTCATAAATACACAATAAATTGTGTATGTGTTGTAACTATTCATAAACGATAAAAACTTTAGGAACTTTAAAAACTTAAGAATTACTTAGGAAACATTTTTCTTAATTAGTAACAATCAATAATAGAATCTAAATTTTTTTTTAGATATTTTTTAAAATTGATCTAATAGTTAAAAATCTTTACACTTAACACAATTTTTCCCCACACAGCTCCCCTTCTGAAGACTTGCGAAGACACTCCTTTCGGTTGCTGCCCGAACGGACGACACCCCGTGTTGGGCCCTAACAACGGAGGCTGTCCCAGTGAGTATGATTTCCCCAACATTAAGAGAGTGCAAGAAATTCCTTTTATTCTTTCTTCGAATATAACGAATATGTCTCACTTTCAGGTGTGTGCAACTGTAACAAGCTGGGTTCTTACAGCGCCGCCTGTGATCCGGTGTCGAAGCAGTGCCCCTGTAAACCTGGGGTCGGAGGTCTGAGATGCGACCGATGCGAGCCGGGGTACTGGGGGCTCCACAAGATCTCAAATGGCAACAGCGGATGCGCTCGTAAGTGTCTTCTACTTACAGACAAGCATTACAAATATTTCTGTAAAATATGAAAATATACAAGCTCATAACATGAGTCTATAATATTAAGATTTGATTTATTGGCAAAGGATAAGAGTAACAAAAACTACAGTTTCAAATTACTGTAGAGTACCTTAAAGTAACTAATCATTTTACGAGTCAAAATTTTTAAATATGCTGATATGGAACTTTTTTAGAGTTAAATAAAAGAAAGTAATAAATTTGAGCAAATAACCGTTATGTGTACATTTAACTAAATGAATAATAATCTTGTACTGCTAAATGATAAGCAACAAAATAATGTATATTTAAAAATGTCAAGTTTCTACCAAAACAGCACTTAATAAAACAACAAACAAAATATGCCGAACGATGGCCGAATGCTTAGGGTGCTGGCCTTCGGAACCAGAGTTCGTGGGTTCGAATCCCACTATGGCATGGATGTTCGTAGCCGTTCGGAATCGGCTTTAAGCAGTAGGTCCCGGTCTAATTAGCCCTCGTGTTGTAAAAAGTAGACCGTAGCGCTCCTAAAACCTAAACCTTAATAAAACAACGCTTTACTCTCCCTATCTAGTGTTATTTTTTTTTTCTTTCTGCAAGCTGTCTTATTTATTTCCGAATAGGTATTAATGTGATTTCGATGGGTTTGTTATCTTATGCTCTTTAATTTTTTCCGGGACACAAGAAAGCTTGAATACAATGCTTTGTTTACTGCCGTAACATTTTTTTTGTATTTTCTCTACCCTTTCTTTATAGATTGCAACTGCAACCCATACGGGTCTTTACGGGACGACTGCGAACAGACGACTGGGCGGTGCGTCTGCAAGCATGGTATTCAGGGTATGAAATGCGATATCTGCCCCTACGGTACTATCCTCAGGCCTCAAGGATGCATAGACGGTAAGAAAAGCCATCATCGTTGATAATTATTGATTTTAATCTCCCAAGTATTTGACAGCTTCAAACCAGGAGATAGGAGTTTATTAATACATTGTGTGTTCTTTTCTGCTCAGAATCTCAGGTGAACGCGAGCGCGGCTTCTTGTGAGGCGATGGAATGCTTCTTCGGCGCCCGCTGCTCTGAAGTGCAGGGGCTGGCCCGCTGCAGCTGCGACTTCGAGTGCTCTCCGGAGGACAGCAGGGACCCAGTGTGTGGCCTCGACGGTAACACCTACGGCTCAGAGTGCCAAATGAGGCTCTTCGCATGCAGATACCAGAGGAACATCGGGATACGATACTACGGTGTATGCAGGAAGGATTATCTAGGTAATATTGCACCGGACTTTTATCATCCTCTATACTTATGTTTCGGACATGTTTTGGAATTAATGATATATAGTACATTGAGATTTGAATAATTATCAGTATATGTATTTAATTCAATATAAACTAAATTCTTAGGCTCTGTGTAGAATTTAAAAAAAATAGAAGGTTCTATCTTTATAAAAATTGTTTAACCTTGTTTAACGTATTTATACAATTTTCAACTTTCATAAAATACGTACAAGAAGTGAAAAATGTAGACGTCCTACTATTCGCAAAATAACTTTTGAAATTTTAACGTTAGAAATTATTTTTTATATCAAATTACAATTAACTTTTTTGTTCTGTAAACGTCCTCGTGCATTCATAGACCAATATATTTTATTTTAAATCATTATAAATGTTAATTTTTTAAAACAATTCGATTTCTTAACAGTTTCGCACTTTTACATTTTGAAATATTCTTCTAAAAAAACTCATAGATTTTTAAGAAGAATTTAGAGGTATTTTACTATTGACATAACTTCCATATACCATATAATAGTACCATTCTTCTAACTTATATTTAAAGAATTTAAAGGTATTGTACAGTTAAAGTTGATGCTACTATTTATATAGTTGTTGTTGTTGACTTATGCCACTTGGTGAAACAAAGCACGATTGAGCCGGAGGCTACTTGTTTTAAGGCAAAGGGATGCGTCTTTCATTTACAATAAGTACCACAAGAATGAAAGTACGTCTTACAGGTTAATAATTATCAATGTTGTATAACTTCCTTTTGATGGCATTAATGTTCTAACCGTTTCAGGAGATGTTGAGACGACGACGGTGTCCCCGAGGTTGCCAAAAAGGAGAAGTTACCTGAAGAGGCCCGACATTAAATCGACGAGAGCAGTCACAATCAACTTACCAGAAAATCTCTTTATGACGACAAGGAAACCCTACTATAACTTGACGACTACCATGTCGTCTATCCTCGGTTTTGCCCCAGGTAAAGGATATAAATTTCGCACGTACTGGCGGTTTCACATTCCCAATCTGAGAGGACCAATTTTTATAATGATATTCATTAACACTAAACATACCAACACTTAATACATACCTATTTCTACCATACCCGGTCAAATGACCGGACTTTATTTTTTCTGATTATAAATGTATGAAATATGAAAATTGCAAGGGCATAGACGAATAACCTTTATTATAATTAAACAAAATTGTATATTGTTAATTTTTATGTATTGCAAACACAAAGAATAAGAATTTTTAATTCATTTCCCATCGTATTTTTTACATAAACCTTATGGGTCATTTGACCTATTATATGGTATATTTAGTGTTAAGGATATTCGACATCATGTAAAAGTATGAAATCATTTGTACGTGTATATGTACGCATGTTCGACATGCATTCCTAAATAGCTCGATCAATCTCCAAAAAATGTTTTTGTGATTAGGATCAACCCATAGAAATTTTAATGAAGGTCAAATTATAAGATCAAGCATATGTAGAGACAAAACACCTTTTCAATATAAATTGCGTTTTGTGACTTCTTTTGATTTCCATTGGATATATTTTACCTTTTATTACCTGCTAAAAATTTTTAAAATTTTTAAGTAACTTAATCTTATAACGTTTAAAATGTTTTACAGCCATTTTTCTGTATCACCTTATTACTTGACATATTTTAATTTATCGAATATAATTTAGTAAATTTCTTCCATTTTGAATTCTATTGCATAATTCTTTTTATCCAGTTTTTAGACGCCAACCTTACCCCATCGCTAATGACATTATGATTTAAAAAAGTATTTAACATTTATATCCTATGAGTAATAGTTTGATTTGTCTGTACATTTGTTCGCTTTATTTAATCTGAAAAATTCTTTCCCCTTAGTCCGTGAAAGGATAAATCCACAAATATCACCACACATAATTTTTTTATTTTATATTTCTTAAGCTCATGATGAATATTAAATGGAAATGAATATTTTATGACAATTCTTAGTTTGGTACTATTGTTAGTGTAATGTAATTTAATAACTAATTTGAAATTTGAATTAAATATAACTTCATTTTGGAGCTGAAAACACACACGTTTATAAGTTTCAGTGTTACGTCTGTACGTTCGTACAAGACAAACTTAATTTGGAAACTTAGAATACTAATTTTCACCATCCATGAGTTCATATTCAAGGTTCGTTTCTCGTGACACTTGTATTTGCCAAAATTTTTGGTTTAAAACTATATATGTATCAAAACATCTCTATGTAATGGATATTAAAACTGTCAGTGGCTGCAAATAGTAATAATAGAGCCTTACTCATGACCCTATCCAGTTCTAGTATTCTCCACAAACAATGGATTCCGTCCCATGTGAATCTAAAATATAATGATATTGAGGATGGACTGGCGAAGGAGGACTCTGCCATGACTTAGGTCATTGGTGATCTTCTAACATATCTTGAGGTATATTCAAAAAGTAATGCTTCTATAAACCTCTCTTATAAGCAACCACCCTCACATCCATGGTAATCTAGTCAGAGGTCAATCGTTTCTGAGAGTGACAGGAATGACTAATTACCAAACCTCATTGGATCAACTGATTTCAGGGCATTTAAAAACTCTCGGGTTTTTCAATGGTACTAGGAACTTTCTTGTTTGTACCAAGTGTAATATTGAAGAAGCCATCGCTCATCACCTGATCAATTGCATTAACTTTGTATGCGGAGATCTTTTGGGAGGACCTAATTTCGTCTTGGTTGTACTTAAAGCAAACAATAGCATGGATCGGATCTGATTCAGATCAGGAGATAAACCAGAAGAAGATCCCTAATCAGACAACAGCAAACGAAACGGAATAACAGTGAAACTATAAAGTAAAGTGGTAATGATAATTATGATGACGTATCATGTAATCTAAAGCTAGCTTAATACAATAAGCGTACATTGAGATCGTGTTGTTCAAATTCGTTTTTAGTGTTATTTTTAAAAGTCTGTTCAGTACAGTTTTGTGGGGCGTCCTGTATTTCAAGCTTATTTTTTTCTCAGATCCTGAAGTTCCGATAGACATACCATCTTTCTCTGGGAAATCTTACATGGAAATGTACAAACTGGAGGCCTACTCCCGTCTGTCGCTTGAAGTCGAGTTGAAGACCTTTGCCAGTGACGGGATCATCCTCTACAACGGGCAGACGTCTTCCAAGACCGGCGATTTCGTCTCCCTCACTCTCAAAGAAGGATTCATCGAATTCAGGTGAGCACTGAACATTTAATATTTAATCTATAAATATTCGTTTTGATCATTCCTGAACTAGTTATGGTTATGAGTAGTTTTGTTTCGACATTTGTACGTATGTAGACAGTATACAGTATTTGTACGTAGATAGTATTTGTGCATATATCCATAGACAGGAGGGTTGCGATACAAAGAATTTCTCCCTCCGCAAATCATTTTTTAAAGTTATTACAGCAATCTTTATATATGTAATGCATATATGTAGCAATTTCCATGGGTAAAGCCCCCACACCCCCTCCCTTCTTTACACCACTGACTGTAGAGATAAAAAATAAAATGCGTCGACATATATCAGTATAATAAATAGTCAGGTTGTCAGGGAATAACTCAGAATCGATTAATCGTAAAATACTAAAATTTTGTATTGAGGACTCGTGTAATATCTAAATCCCCCTCTCCTTTTTTCATTCAGCCGAACGATGGCCGATTGGTTAGGGTGCTGGCCTTCGGTACCGGAGTTCGTGGGTTCGAGTCCCACTGTGGCATGGATGTTCGTAGCCGTTCGTAATCGGCTTTAAGCTGTAGGTCCCGGTCTCATTAGCCCTCGTGTTGCAAAAAGTAGACCGTAGCACTCCAAACCAAAACCAAAAAAAAAACCTTTTTTCATTCAATTGGTACTTTAAATAATGAATTACTTCTGTATAATGAATTTTAATGATGTGCTGCATAACTCAAAAAATCACCATGAAATGTTGATATTTTGAATTTACAACTATTATAACATCTAGTTGGGAATCTATATTTTTTATTGCAGTCCACATACTATTTTATAAAAAATCTCAATGTAACGGATATTAATGCTATTTGGGTACAACAAATACACCCCAAAGATATTGAAGTATTGATATGTAGCAGCAACAATACTTTTTAAATACCGTATATCTCCGCGTATAAGACGACTAAGTACTTAAAGCCTAAAAATGACCGGCCAAAATCCTATGTCGTCTTATGTGACAGGTACAAAAAATGATAATTGCAAAACATCATTATAAAATAAATCAAGTCACTCACCAATGTTTTTAAATTCCTGCAAAATCCTCACATTCATCATCTGATGATGTGATGATCTGATGATGTGAGGGTCCGAGTACATTGTCACTTTCATTGTTGAGTTCATCATATGGGTCCCATTCTGTACCTAATGAGTCGAATTCTGCGTCATCATCAGAATCCCATAACGTCCTCAGTGCCATCCATAGCATTAGAAATCCCACACTTTTTAAACAATTTTATCTCCGTTTCCACTTTCACTCTTTCCCATGATTTGATGACAAATGTACACAGCATATCAAGTGATGCGGCCCGCATAGTTCCACCTTTTGTATATGATTTTTCGCCACTCCTCATCCATTCATTCCATTGTTCAAGCATGTTGTCTTTGAATGGTCATTAAGTGAGACATCTAAAGGTTGTAGCACTGAAGTATAACCATCCGGAATGACAGCAATGTTGGTATTATTCCGTCCTAAGCGATTTTTGGTGTTGCACGGTGCTAAAAAATAAAATTGGTTAGTTCCGTATAGCTACGCTTTACAATATTATTGAGAATTTTAGCGTCGCCTTAGATGGCGGATATATGCTAAAACTGTAAAAATTGGCTGAAAATTTATACCTCGTCTTATCTGAAGGTCGCCTTAAGTGAAAATATACGGTAGATGGGACAATGATTTTAAAGTGTCATTAAAAATGACACTTTAAAACAGAAATGTAAACATTGTTTGAGAAGGATTATTTTGAATTTTTACTATTTATTACTTCTTGGTATGGTATAAAGGAAATAATATGACACTGAAAAATTTCAATATAGAAGGAGAAATCTGTGTAACTAAAAATCTGAATGTAAGGAATATTACCCGTGACCAGATTGCAGTGTTTGCAGATAATGCCGGTACCTTTAGAAACGAAATCAACACCTTGAAGAGAATGTGAAAATGATTATTCTAGTGAAGCATCATACAAAATTTAAAAACAATATCTCTAATTTAATAACCTTACGAAAAGTCACGTGGTGTCTACGTTAAATTTTTTGGGGATATCAAAGAGATTTCAAAATCCATCTAAGAATCCATCGAAGTAGTAACTTTTAACACAAAGTCAAAAAATATACGAAACAAGTAAAAAATTGGAATCTATAATATGTAATCTAATTAGTTTCTACACATCTTGGAAATTTTTAAGGTAGTTATATAACGGTATACTTTTAAATTGTGGAAAAGAATATAGAAACTGAAGTTTTACCTTAGCTTCATTTAAAAAAGTTGCCAACCTGCCACAGCTGAAATCAGGTCTACTTTTTTTGTATTTTATAACTATGAGGGCTGTTCAATCACGTTACAAAGCGGTATTTATACAAAAATCAGGTTAGCTTGAATCGTAATTTTTTATATGGTCCTTTTTGAAGTAACTACCGTGAGACGCAATGCGTTTGTCCAAACATTTTGTTTATTTTTTAAACACATAAGTAAGTTGTCCTTCAAGTTGTTTTAAAACCGTTAAGCTTTTAAACTTGCTCTTCTTTAGAAATGATAGCCTATTATTAGTCCCTTGAGGTGAGAAAACAGTTAAAAATAGCTCGAGGAGAGATCTGGTTTGGTTTGGAGGATGTGGTATAATCTTCATATTGTTCTCCCGTAAAACGTCCTGCACATTACTAGCAATATGTGACGACCTTGAATTACCATAATGCAATAAAAAGCCATGTTCCTTTTTTTTTTTTTTCCTTTCCCGTGTTTCTGCGATTTTCCTTGGTAACGCTCATTGGTTTTTTGGTTTTTATCTCTGATGAATGTTAAAATAGTGTTAATATATTTGATGCAAATTTTTGAAAACGAACACAAAATGTAATAGTTTAAAGCAACTGACAAAATTTTAAATTATTCGTAAGATGCCTAACCACGGATGGTAGTCATCGTGAAAGAAGCATGTCATGGGACACTCGGAAATATTAACCTGTATGTATGATCCATCTACCATTTTTGTTAATACCGACACATGTTTTTTACCTCACAGAAATTGTTTTAGTGAGTGGTTTCTATAGGAAAAAATATTAAGTCACTATTTATTGAATAGCCTACGTAGATTACAAAGGCGATTGCGTTATAGAATCATTGTGTTAACAGACTGATATACACGAAAACATAGATCAGATTCCAAACTTCTTTTTCCTTGGTAAAATTTGATTTGGTGCTCTATGGTCTACTTTTTCGCAACACGAGGGCTAATGAGACCGGGACCTACTGCTTAAAGCCAAATCCGAACGGCTACGAACATCCATGCCACAGTTAGATTCGAACCCATGAATTACGGTACCGAAGATTAAACTCCGTGACCATTGGACCATCGTTCGGTTTTTCCTTGGTAGGTAGGTTGGTTGGTTGGTTGGTTATTTGATGGTTTATGGCACTGAATTCGCCAGGGACATATTGTGCCAAACACAGGGTAAAGAATATAAAACTCATACATTGTAAAAACTATAAAGAAGATAAAACCATTTGTAAAAAGACAAGGCAAATTGAACAACAGAAGCTAAAAAGAATGCTTATAAAAACAGGGAGTAGATAAAAACAAAGGTCTATAAAAAGAAAAGTTACACCCAAAAAAGACACACCAAAAAAAAGGTGAGAGCAAAATCAAATAAGTGGATAAAAACCAATATGCTTTAAAAAACTAAAAATATTTTGATGAAGAGTAGCATTAAGCACATTAATTAAACGAATATTATTCGAATGAAAGTGATAAAACCTGTGATTATTATATATAGGAAATTCGACAAGAATATGTTTCACTGTTACTGCAACTTTACAGTGAAGGCAGGTGGGCACAGGTTTCCCCATAAGCAAGTGAAGGTGTGTGAGGCGAGTATGTCCAATGCGCAGACGAGTCACAATTACATTTTTTCTTCTAGAAGAAAGTTCCTTGGTAGGATTTAAAACATAAATATTAATCAAATCTGCTAAGAAGGGATTTTTTTAGAAAATCCAGTAATTTATACGAGAACAGAAAAAAATGTGCATTTTAATTTAGTTTCTCTGTTATTAAACAGCGTAGTTAATAATATAAGTTATCATATAATCATTACCGAGTTCAAAATAATCTTCGAATAACACGTGTTTCATAAATTTGCTTTGATATCTTTTCAAGTAACCCGAATGCTTGAAACCGTATACAAAAATAAATAATTATGTATAAAATTATAATTATATGGCATTTACCTATTATAATTCCATAAACATTTTTTAAAATGTCTATATCTCTTTCTCCCAGGTATAATTTAGGAAGTGGTTCCGTCGTCATCAGATCATCTCAAAAAATAAGCTTCGGTAAATATTACAAAATCACTGCTAAAAGGTACCAGAAAGACGGCATGCTGGCTATCGAGGGCCAAGAAACAGTGTCCGGCAAAAGCCTCGGGACATTAAACTCCTTGGATTTGGTAGAAAACTTGTACGTCGGATACGTTCCGGGAGCTTCCAAAGTGTAAGTGTTTCCAATTAAATCTTTTCATAAACAAATTTGTAAGATCTTTTACAGTTTTGGTAGAGAGCAAATATTACGTTTCCTAATTTCCTCCTATTATTAATGCTAAAACTTCTCCTTAAATGATACATTTTATTGATGTTAAGATTAAAACATACTTCTAATTTAAACCATAAAATCATAAGTAACTCCTTAATTTGATTTTTTAATTTCATATTATCGAGACTAAGAAGTAGTTCTTTTCAGGGTGTTTTCGAACACTGGAGTCGAAAATGGACTGATCGGCTGCATTCGACGTCTCAAAATAGATCACCATGAGGTAAATTTAAAGATGCCATCATCAAAAGACATACTCAAGAGCTCCGGGATAAGTACGTGATCTATTTATTTTCACTACTACTATTGCGGTCAGCATATTTCATCTGATTGCACAAAACAAAGTTTTGTTTAAAAGATTTGCTTTTTCCAGCTGTTAAAAAATAACGGTGTATTAGCTTGGCTAAAAGCTTATCTTTAAAATATTACAGAATAATCAAATTAATATGTGGCACGGCTGTAGAGTCGGTACAACGACGCCATTAAGGGATTTTCAAATGGACAAAACTGCAAAATGCTATATATTTCACCGAAGAGCCATAATATTATGACCAAACTCCATTTATAACGATGGACTCGACGAAGAACAAAGCCACTGTGCCTGCGGGTCTAATTTTGGAGTACATAAAGTGACTATGCATTGTCTTTCCAAACATACCGCGATTAGCGACATAATGGGAAAAGCAGCTGATTTATCGGACTTCGATAAAGATCAAATCGTAATGACTCAGGGAGAGAACATCAATATCAGAAACAGAGCGTTTAGTGGGCTATTCATGTGCAGTTGTTGGTAGATTATATCGAAAGTGATGTATGGATGGTAAAACGACAAGTCGTCGCCCAGCGGAATGTTATCCGCGGAACATTGATTCCAGAGGAGAGCGGAAATTGCTAAGCATTGTTCACCGTGATCGAAGAGCTTCAAGAGCCAAAATCACCACCAGCTACAACAGTGGCAACCCAGACAGTGTTTCTCAACACATTATGCAGCGTACATTGCTGGGTATGCGCCTACTCAGCCGGACGCCCAAGCATGTCCCTGCACTGATGGTACGTCATCGCCAGCTGCGTCTGCAATGGGCCAAGAAACATAGGAATTGGACATTAGATGAATGGAAGAAAGTTGTATGGTCCGACCAATCACGTTTTCTGCTCTACATCAATGGGTCTCTGCAAATATGCCCTTTTTCGAAGGAAATCCTGATTCCCGAATGCCCAGTTGGACGGAGACAAACTGGGGGCGGAGGGTATTATGGCGTTTTCATGAAGCACATTAGGACCCATAATCCTCATAGAATAATCCCTGACGTCTTGAACATCATTGAAGATCAGGTTCACCAATACCTACCGACAGTATTTCTGGCGGGGGATAGTGTTTACCGACAGGATAATACACCATGTCCTAAAGGTTGAATCGTCAAGGAGTGGTACGAGAAACATTCCAGTGACTTTCTTATCATGTCTAGAACTTCAAAATTCACTTAATATTAATCCAATACAGCATTTATGTTCCACCCAGAAAACAAAATCTGTGCTGCATGCTACCCCCTTGCAATGTGCTTGAATTGCTGGACTAGTTAGGGAGCGCTTGGTACAAGTAACCTCAGACTACCCATCAGTCAATGGGAGTGGAGTCAATGCCACTCCGGGTGTTGGCGGTTTTGGGAGCTAAAGGTGGGCCTACATTTTATTAATAGGCTGGTCATAATATAATGGCTTTTAGGTGTATTTTGTTGAAATTCAGGTATAGAATCATTTAAAATGTAATGGAAACTAACAATATTTACAAATTTTTAGCCCAATTACACAGACCAAAATTTATCGTAACGATTTTTTTAAAAAGTGACAAAATCATTTATTGTTATTCTTAAAAAAAACATTCATAATGAGAATAGTAAACAATGGAGATAAAAATCGTAATAAAAATAGTGGAGATCAAAAATGATATTGCATAGCAAGATATTGTAATTGTACAAAATCCGGCTTTCGTTTTCAAAACAATTTCAATGTTCCAACTGGAAATATTAGATAGAAATGGGTAAGGGTGAAAAAAATTTATCGGAAACGTTACATAGTGAATCTTTAATTAAAACCAGCAGTCAAAGAAAAATGTTTGCTTAGTGTTGTAACACAAAAAAAAGAGTCTAGACTGCCGGTAAAAATTGGGAAGGAATGTGATAAATTATTAATTTATGACATAGGATCATTGGAAGAAATAGCCTTTTATTAAAATTGACGCAAATTTTTTTATGAAGAAAAATTGTCCTTTAATAATTTATGCTTTGTACATAAAAGAAAATTTCGAAAGTGTCCCACATTATCGGGTGTTAAGTACGTGCATAATATTCAGTCAAAGACTTTCTTTCACGAAATTCTTTATGAATGAAAATTAATCCGAGATAAAATATAGTTTAAATATAATAATGCAAGATGTTTATTCATACTTTTAATAGCTTATAAATTTACCTTTAAGCGTAAAATAAATTGACATTTTTATACTTATATATACATAAAAATTTGTTTACAATCTGATAATATAAAAATTATTAAGCTAATCTGATCAGGGCAATGCAACTGTTCATCGTGTTAATATTATACTAGGTAACTAACACTTACCTTCTTGTAGGGAAATCACTAATAACAACAATAATTTCAGTGAAATTAAAGACACGTTTATGTCGGTATTCACAAAAGAAGTCAATGGATAGTGTATACGAGTTGATAAGCTACAAAGTGAGACTACACTCAAGCTTGTTTCGCAACTCCTACCAGTAACATCCAGTCATGGACATGAAAACGTCTTTAAAGTTGCAATTTACCATTAAATTTTGAATTTTTTTATTTCTTAGAATACGATATAAGATACTTTTAATATGACACTCTATGAATCAATATCATGGGCAAGTATTTATCGTTGTTATAAAACTCTTAAAAAAGGATTTCAAAATGTAGATAATTTTGAACTTGTAAAAAGACCATCAATGTCTATAAATGTATATTATATGCATAACTAGTAATATTACGCAAAGATATATATTTACTTGTTACGAATAACGAAATTATCATACTTTCCATGCAATACTGATCTCGCATAAACGATTTCAGGTTGTTTTCTAGGTTGAATGAACCACTAAAAGGCCTCCCAGTTGAGAGTCATGAATCATGTGTAAAAAAGTGTAAGGACGTTTTAAAACAACCTCCCATCAAAACGAACTTTTCCATGTAAAAAATAGAGAGAACGTTTAGAAAAATGTCTCACGTTTCACAGTAGTAACTTCGAAAAATACTATATGAATAGTTAATGGTAATATGTTTTCTGCTTAAGTATAATCTTATTGAACAACCTTCGTATTCCAGATTTTTTTACATGCATTACTTCGATTTTATGATTTTCAAAACAATCCAGTTAAATTTCCGAGAGTATTAAATACGTCAAATTGTTCCGATTGTGGAGTTTATGATATTGCATTCGCTGTATTATTTGATTTTGAAGTAGGTAAGATAATGTAGTCAATAAGGAGACATGTGAAGCATGTTTTACCGCACTTATTACTTATTGAAGATCCCTCATAATTGAACTAAAAGCGTAAAATACCATTCAATGGTTATATGATGCAGATGTCCATAAAGAAGGGCATCTTTCTGAAAATTAAGACATCAATTTGATGTTTTACACTCAATTTATTTTCCTAACACATTGAGCTGGAATATTATTTTCACTTCTAACATATTTTGTAGGTGAATGCAGTTTAAATGCGTGCACCAGTATGCCGTGCAAGAACGGAGGAACTTGTATTTCAGCGGGTTCTAAACGATATGAGTGCCGATGTAAGGATGGATTTTCAGGTAAGACTACTCAAGCTGTTTAGTTAACTCCTCAGACTGATTTTTCCCCGCAACCGTTGGTGGTAGACATACTTCTAAGTACAAAAAAATGTTTCAAATCAAATAAGTATTCCTTTTATTTTACATTTAAATGTAAAAATTCATTTTTGCAAAATTTACAAAATTTAAATTTTTACGCAATATTATGTTGTTTTTTTTTTGTCATTATGTATAATAAAAACTAAAATACATCCTAAGAACCGTAAGACAAAAAGTTTCACTTCTCTGATACAGAAAGTGACTGAGATATTTAAATTCAAAATATACGAAAATTTTAAAATTTTCCAACTTAATTACAGTTATTTGAGGCTAAAATAAAATTTCAATTTCTCTCTTACAGAAAAGGCAATGAGACTAACAGCTGATTTTACTAGAAAATCCAGTGTATATCGATTTTACTTGGAATAACCTGCCCCGCCCCATTTATAATCAGGGAATCCTCCCCTTACTTTCGAGATAAAGATAGCACTATAATCTGATTTCAACCTCGAATTATTATAATTAATTTTTAAAGCAATGCCCCAAAAAAAGAGAATCTTTAAAAGTTCTTAAAATTTGAATCTAAATATATTTGTCAATTTTTGTCACAGGAAAGTGGAATTTGTGTTAAGGTTCATAGGACGAGTCTCGTGTTTTACTAAATAAAAAGAATGTTTATCGTACTTCAAATATTTTAATTAGAAGTATATGTATCCAACCAAAAGACATATAACTCCTGCGAAAATGCATAGCATCCAGTTCTTAGTAACGACGGCGAAGAGTTTTACTATGCACCCTGTATATTTGCACACGGGGTAGTAATTGTATTTAGTATCTCAATAAATATTGAAACATCGCCAATTTTTATCAACTCATTTTTCTAAGATTCTGACTCATGGATGTAAAATGGGATTGGTTTAGTTTGGATCACTATTGTCTATAATTTTGCTACACGAGGTGTAATGAGATCGGGACCCATTGTTTAAAGCTGATTTCGAAAGGCTGCGAGCATTAATGCTTGCAATAGGATTGGAACCCTAAAACTCCAAGATGAAAAATGATATTTTTAGATCTAAAAAAATAAGTATTTTAAATCATTATGTCTAGCCCAATTTAAAATGTTACGACTATCCTTCATTTCAGTGTTCTGGCGACATTTGTAAATATAAGTTACTTTTCATACTTTAGAATCAAACTTGCATGGCATATCTAGTTTCTTAGTATAAGACTGGAATTTCGTCAAAATCGCCATTGTACATGAAAATTCATCTCAAGAGCATAAAGTTTTTTAAGGGATGGAATGCCAAAATAATTAGGACCGAATTAAATAATCAGAATGTAATATGATTCTTAAAATACCGTATGAAATGCATCAGTCGTTAAAGTTTCAAATTTGATATTTTAATTGAAATTAACTGTTTTGAAAATCCATTGTAATCGTGATATGTATGAAGTACAGAATCTTTAGAATTTCGACTGTTAATTTACTACTCAATTGTAACGTTAGTGAATGGTTTGATAGGACTCCAGGGAACGAGAGAATTCATTACACGATATCATTTCATCACTCACGTGGCAAAATTGGCTTATTGCATTCACGTACCACGGTGAAAATCATAATAGGACTATTAATACATAAGGAAAAGATGAAGCCTAAAAAAAATTCTATCTCAAACCCCTTAGATGGAATATTATTGAATAAATGTTTAAGATTATCTGTCGTCTCTTGACAGGCGAAAATTGAATCATCTGTCAGAAGAGCGAGCGCGTCACAGCAACGTCAATGCTGTGCGTAACGGAATGCGATAAAAGTATATACAGACGTTTGACCGGAAATAGGTCAAATATACATCGTTATCATTTTCGATGAATATATTGAAAAACAATTTATCAAAATCTTACGGATAAATATATTGAATATTATGAAAGATTATGCTGTAATCGTTCTTGACAGCGAAAACTCTCGTAATTGACGGACATACAAATGTACTATTCACTTGCATGCGTAGAAAGCTCTATAAAAGTAAGTACAGACAGAGACAAAAGTTTATTTAAGTCAAATAAGTAAATCATTTTAATCTTGAGATTTTATTAGAACAATATTTATCTACGAGAGGTATCGATAATAGAGCAATATTATAAATTACTGAAATTTTCGCTAAAGAATTTTTGCATAACGTTTCACATAAAGCCAAGAGAATTATTTTTTAGTATACACTGAACATCTTATGAATTTGTATGAACAGACATGTTTTTTCTATATCATTTTAGATACCGCTAAAAAATTTTAGAATTTCATGTTATACAATTTTCATTTAGGTAAACACTTAATATACATTCAAGTAACAATAATAAATTTTTCATTTGGATCGACACTTTATGATTTTTCGAACAGCGCACATAAATTTACCTTTTCGGCAGGTAGATAGACTGAAATCTTGGCAAAGTGCATTATCTGTTATAAAACTCTATTTTATACTACTTATTTTACATGTAATATCGAATAAATCTTTTCTCACGAAGTTTTACCTTTTTCATGAATGGCATCCTATGATGTTAAAACCGATAGCTGGTCCCTAATGTGTAACGCTGTGGTATAAACAGTTGTTTGATTTGTTCATATTTATTTTATTCTGTGTTGTCTACAATAACTTAAATTTATGATATGCATTGATATGGAATAGGCAAAAAAGACTTGAAGGGTTAACTTTTCGCAAATAATTATTGTTGCTACGAGAGAAGAAAACTAAGGTTACATGTCTGGCAGCAGGCATTGTATCAAGGTCCATTGTCACATGGTTACAATAATTGCATTCCATACACAAAATGCAAGAGGTATTCCGATTTGGCATTGAAACATCTTTATCATTCTCACCCTCCTATAAAGAGGGTAAGAGAGACATTTAACAAAAATAATGGTTGTTGCTCATAGAGAAGAAAACTAAGGTTACATGTCTTGCAGCAGGCATCCTATCTGGGTTCATTATCACAATGCTACGAAGATTGCATTTAACACACAAAATGCAGGAGGTATTCCGATTATCTTCGAAACATCTTTGTCATTCTCACCCTTCTATAAAGAGAGTAAGATAGACATTTAACACAAATAATGGTTGTTGCTCATAGAAAAATAAGGTTACATGTCTGACAGCAGGCATCTTATCTGAGTCCATTATCACATGGTTACGATAATTGCATTCCACACACAAAATGTAAGAGGTATTCCAATTTGGCATCGAAACATCTTTGTCATTCTCGCCTTCCTATAAAGAGGGTAAGAGTGACAATTAACATAAATAATGGTTGTTGCTCATAGAGAAGAAAACTAAGGTTACATGTCTTGCAACAGACATCCTATCTGGGTTCATTATCACAATGGTACGAAGATTGCATTTAACACACAAAATGCAGGAGGTATTCCGATTATCTCCAAAATCTTTGTCATTCCCACCCTTATAAAAATAAGATAGACATTTAACAGAAATAATGTTGTTGCTCATAGAAAACTAAGGTTACATATCTGGCAGCAGGCATCTTCTGAGTCCATTATCACATGTTACGATAATTGCATTCCACACAAAAAATGCAAGAGGTATTCCGATTTGGCATTGAAACATCTTTATCATTCTCACCCTCCTATAAAGAGAGTAAGAGAGACATTTAACATAAATAATGGTTGTTGCTCATAGAGAAGAAAACTAAGGTTACATGTCTTGCAACAGACATCCTATCTGGGTTCATTATCACAATGGTACGAAGATTGCATTTAACACACAAAATGCAGGAGGTATTCCGATTATCTTCGAAACCTCTTTGTCATTCTCACCATTCTATAAAGAGAGTAAGATAGACATTTAACACAAATAATGGTTGTTGCTCATAGAAAAATAAGGTTACATGTCTGACAGCAGGCATCTTATCTGAGTCCATTATCACATGGTTACGATAATTGCATTCCACACACAAAATGTAAGAGGTATTCCAATTTGGCATCGAAACATCTTTGTCATTCTCGCCTTCCTATAAAGAGGGTAAGAGTGACAATTAACATAAATAATGGTTGTCGCTCATATTAAAATATTTATACCTTTTAAATCATTTATTTCATTTTAATAAACTTCAAGATATTCAGAAGCTCTTCAAGTTTGTATAAAAGTATATAAATGATGATCCTTATTTATGCAGTAATATTAATTTTTTAAAAAACCAGCGACAACTATCGGCTATCGGGGACATTAAAATTCTTTATATTGAGATTTTAAATGTGTACGGATGAATTTGCAATATAGATAGTCATTTTTTGCTTTATTAAATAATGCATGTCCTAATTTTTGCGAT
>CM063505.1:182287711-182302711 GCA_032207245.1 Pardosa pseudoannulata | reverse complement strand
ACATTTACTAGCACGTTTTCTGACGATTGATACTTGAGCGCGGGTAACGTACTAGTACAGGTTAGTGTGACAGTATGGTTTGTTTGCGGGTACAAAAATAACGGTATATACAGGAATACAAAGCCGAATGCTCTTGTCTACTACATAGATTCTGGAAAAATTTAGACAAATAAAAACTAGTTTTTACATTATTAGTTTTATGATTGCTCTTTTCTTTTTTTTATAATGTAAAAATGTTTATATATAACATAATTCGAAAATATTAAAGCTATATACTACTATTTCTATTTTATTTTTCATGTTTACGATACTATTATAAATTTATCCACTAAAAAATAGATTTTTGTTTACAAAAATCTTATGGTTGTTATTTACATATTTCTATTTATATATTTGTTTATATATTTCAATATAAAATACGAAAAGTTGGTTAAAAAATTAAATAATTTTCGATCTATTGAGATTTAACTGAATAACTAAATTTAAGCGCAAAACGCCCGCTCCCGGTACAATTCCACTGCGAAATGTGCCCGCACACAATGTGCTGACCCCTTAACTAATACTCATTAGTTTATCTCCCCTCCCCCAAAAAATATATTGGGTCCATATTACAGTTATCTACATTAGTTACATTTTAGCGTATATAAAAGAAATAGAGAAATCTGGAATTGTATTTAAAATTCTATTTAGCTTGTTTTCTGTTTTTTCTCTTCGTTGCAGGTTTTATGCTCATCTGCACAAATAGATAAGCCGTCACCGCCTCGACATATTTTAAACATCGCCTTATATTCAACGTATTAATCGAATAAAGCACTTGATGATATAAACACCTTTAAAATGAAGATTTCGATGAAGAAAAGGAAAACTGGTTATGAAACTGGAAACGTAGTTAATCATTTCCAAAGCGTCAATACTTAATTATCTCTTATTAGAAAAGTGGTTTTCGGAGTAGAAACACGTGTAGCAACGTCGTGTATTGTCTAGACGTAGGATTTAGACAGCATTTCGGATGCAAAATCACTCGCTTAATGCGCAAGTTGGATCCCGCAGCCAATAAAACTTAAGCTTTAAATGAGCATCCGAATTCTTTAACTAAATTAAGCTTTTAAATAAATAGGAAACATCTTGCTCAATGTCTCTCAGATAATTTTGTGTTGCGTTTAACACAATTTTTTTTCTGTTACTTAAAGGAGCTACTAAACATCTGTGCTAGTTTTACTCTCAGATGCGATTCTAAAAAGGATGGGTAAGACATCTTTATTAATTGTGTTATGACAAATGAAAAGCCGTTTTTCATCCCATTTAAAATGGCTTTAAAGAGTGCAGTCAGTTATTGCTTAAATTTACGGTTAATCAAATTCCCAATGAATTTAATAAACTGTTTTGTCTGTTAAATACAAGAATGTAAGGAGTATTTAGATAGAAATGACTTTTATCTCTTCCAAAAATAATTAAAATTATAGGATTTAAATTATTTTTACTTAAAAAAACTACACTAAAAGTCAGTTTTTAATTAAAATGGTGTGTCCCTGAAGTTAATTCCAAAGATGTAAATAAATAAATTACTGCTGAACTATACTTTAGATATACAATTAATATAGGACTCGTAAAACTACTATTATGGAAATCTCAGCAGTCGTCACCACTTGATATTAATTGCCCAGCATATCCTATTTCAATAAAATACTTTATTGAGCTTTGGTACATCATGATACCTTAAATATGCACGTATGATGACTGTTTTACATTATATTATTTCGCACATCAACATGAAGATATTAACACGATTTTAGTCACCAAAAGAAGAATAAAATATCAGGAAATACCACTAAGTTGTAATAATGGCGTTCAGGGGCATAGTGACCAATTTCAAATAGGTTGTCTCCTATTGTGTTCTCCCATTTCATTCATGTCTCAGAAATAATAAATCGATCTATACGCGTAGATATACTTAAACCTACATACTTATATATATATATATATATATATATATATATATATATATATATATATATATATATATATGTGTGTGTGCGTGTGTGTGTATGTGTGTGTACATATAAAATATATCAAAATTATTTAACTTTAATATTTCCTTCAAAACCTCCTCTCTCCCATTCTAATTCCTTAAAATCTTTTTCCCACCCTCTAAATGTCTTAATCGAAGGAGTGTCCTCGACTAAAAATTCTATAGATGCATTTCCCAAAGCTTTCTGTCCTATAGATGTAAATTTTCTGTCTATTCAACACGTTTTTCAGCTGTCGCCGGCAAATGGTTCTCGGTTTTTCTGATCTTAACACTTAAATTCGCTAAGTAAATTTCTTGTCCCTTGGTAAAATTCTTTCTGTCTTCGCTCTTGGGTGCACCTCTGTTCTAGAAGAGTGATTTTTGTGTTTTTCTCTTGTCTGTCGTTTACTAGTAAAGATTTCCGTTTTAGCAGCTCTAAAATAAAGTTTTAATTAGGCTTGTATCGTTCTCTTCAATGGTGGTCAGACTGCATCTTACTTTATTATTGCTAGCTATTTAGACATCTCCTTGGCTCAGCATGGGCAAGTAAAAACAATTGGGGCTACATAATTATTGAGATTAGAGGAAATAATTTTTACATATGTATCTTGTAAAAATTATTTCCTCTAATCACATACATGTATTCAGCAATTCTCATAGGGGTTACAACCTTCACAACAACTCTTCACTACGACACTGGTGAAGTCAATGTACAAATACTATTTCAAATTCTAGGTGAGACCACCAAGCCGAGGCAAAACCAATGCTAATTCTCGAATCCACGTGCTTAATTTTTCCAAGTACATATATCATTTTTTTTCTACTGTGAGGTAAAAGTACAATTCTTTCTTTGATATATCTGTCTGAGGTAACATTAGATGGTATATTAATATTATAAAACACGGCGAAATTATTCTGGTCACATAAGAAAGTTTAGCATTTAATATTTTTAATTGCCCGGGATTGCTGGGCAATGCGAAGCCTGTGGATTATGCAGTCGTGGCTCCATTACAATTAAACAGCGAGTCCAACGTGGAACTTAACTTTATTTAAGACCAGGTGAAAAATTCATTTCTCCGACAAGAGCAGAGCATTGAATGAAACATGAAAATATTTTTCTATTACAATATTGGCCGCAAGCGAGAGACGAGAGGGATTCTTTCCCAAGAAAAACAGCTTTGTCAGCGATAATAACCGTCAGAAAGGAACTTAGGTTTTTAGAAAAGTGACCCATTTTATTGGAACAATTGGAAAATATGGCGAGTAGACAGGAAATTAGTATTTATTTCTAAACTTTGGAAATTGAGTTGAAAGAATTCATGTCGTGAACACTTCTTTTAATTCTGGGATTTTGAAGCCGGGAAAATAGATATGAAAGAATAGGAAAAAGAGAATTTTTAATAGATGTTTTAAGTGCAATAATATATGTGTGTGTGTGTTTGTGTGTGTGTGTGTGTGTGTGTGTGACAAGCCGTAATCCAGAGTTAAGGCGAGTGGAACACAGTCTTCTTGATAATAATAAGTTTATTAAACCATCTTTAAAGTAAAACTTCCGCCATTTTCACTTTTCCTCGAAGACACGCGTAGAGTGTTGTTGACAGCTCCATGTCCACACGCTCACTGGAAACTTATGTTTGCAAGCTCATCAAATTGTTCCAAAATAATTCGGCCTGACCTGATGATCCTAAAAGCTTAAGCGAGCGTGAGTCTTTTTTATTTATTTAATTATTACAAAAGAGTTCCCTTTTTAAAATCGTTTTTAACTCACGTAATTTCCAACAACCCCTTTTTTAGACCTGACATATATATATATATATATATATATATATATATATATATATATATATATATATATATATATATATATATACGAATATGTGTGTGTGTGTGTTTCTAACATGTATTATCCTTTGCAGGCGAGACTTTCATCCCGGACTTCCGTGGCCACTCGTACCTCGAACTGCCTACACTGTCGAACGCTCGACATGCCTTCTCCCTGGAGCTGTGGTTCCTGTCGCGTTCGGAGGACGGTTTGCTCTTCTACAATGGACAGACGGCCAACCGGAAGGGAGATTTCGTAGCTCTACACCTGCTCCGGAAATACCTCCACTTTGTATACGATCTCGGAAGCGGACCCGCACACATCGTGTAAGTCCTCGCCCCTGTGTTCAAAATTTATCTCTTCAGCATTGATAAAATGTTTCAGGCATGTTTCTGGTTCCAAGGCCACTGAGTTTATAATTGAGGAAAAAAATAGCTCTGAAACTAGATTTGTAGTCTTCTTTAAATCAAGATTCTTTTAATTCTGTAGTCTTGTTGAAATAAATCACTTTAAATCCATATTTCGGAATGAATGTCTTCCTATACAAGACCCATTAAATTAACTTTAAGCATTTCGCCTGGAAACGGTTTTTCGGCCTGAAGTCTGTCCAAGAAATCCGCCATCAAAGCCCTTAAGTGCAATAAATTGATAAATCGTCGTTTTGCCTTTCGAAAACTTTGAGCAGGGTCTTTTGATTTTAGATAAATTTCATGCTGGAAACAAAAGAAGCTATTTTATTGATAACTTCTCAAACTGCAAACGTTGCTGTCAAACGTTGTCTGAAAATTTTTTAACCGCTTCCTCCCCTCCCTTTTTTGGTAAAATTGCATCTACAACAACAGGTTTTCTTTGAATGTCATATTTATTGTAAATATGAAATGCTGGCTGCATTTTAATTCATTTTGATCCCACTGTTTCACTAGATTTTTTTTTTTCGATTTACCTTACTGTAAATTTCTTTAAACTTGACATAATTATTTTTCCTACATATTTACTGAAATAAAATAGTTAATCTATATTTGTGATTTGCTGAGCAAAGGGTAATACATTTGCAACTATGTTTTATTGTACTATGTATTCCCTCATTTCTATGTTAGAATATCCGGACTAGATCATGAACTTATTTTAGAAAAAAAACACTCGATTGTTATCCTTCTTTCATTTAAATGCAAATCATTTGATTCCCTGGATCAGACTAAAACACTTTCTCAGATTTCATACGATGGCATATTTAATAAATAGAATCTTTTTTAAATATTTTTTTAATTCTTTACTAATGCCTTTGCTTATTTATTTAATCTGCATTACGTCGTAATGTATATTAATGTCAACATATCACTAAGTAAATAGTAAAGATAAATCAGACAATTTCTAAAAGGGCCATTTTTTACATTTTTAATGCACTTTTAAAAAACACTCATAACCGAAATTCCCATAACAACAAATCTAGTCTAATGTGTCAAGAGTGATTTACTTAGAAATAATTATCCTTTGTTTTTTTAATGAACCTCCTCAGTTCTACCAAACGACGTATGAGAGTCTCTAAAATGGCACAATATCTTCACCAACGGGTATTTTTAAAATATATTACAGTGCAACGTTTTTGGTTACAGATCGAGGCATCCGGTGAAACTAAACGAATGGCACGCGGTGAAGATTAGCAGACTACGCAGGCAGGGAACTCTGAAAGTGGACAACGAAACTACGATCATTGGCAAATCAAAGGTAAATTTGCCATAAAACTTTTTTAGTTCAAAACTATAATCATAAATTGAAATTTCTGTAAATTATTTTTAAGCTAAATGAAAAAATTATGTCTGGAAAATTTTCCATTTCAAACTCCTTAATAAATATATTTTAATGACCATTTTTGTTCCTTCACAGCCCCCTCTTGCCGAACTTAACCTACATGAACCTCTGTATTTTGGAGGCGTGCCTAACATGAAGCGTGTACACCGGGAGTCGGGCGTAGGTCGTGGTCTCGATGGAGCCATTCAGAAAGTGGTCGTGAACGGAGAACGGTGGCAAAGCATAGCAGCTAAAGCACTACGGGCCCATGCAGTCAAGAGGTACCGGGGCGCAGACCCCTGTACAAGTCAGACCTGCCTGCACGGTGGAAGGTGCACTCCCAACCATGAGCTAGGCACTTTCATCTGCAAGTGTCCACCGAAGTTCGGCGGGAAACGATGCGAGAGACGTGAGTACCACCAAAGAGTATCATTTTTCTATCGTCTGACTGTTTTTGCAAACGAAAAATGTTTGGTCATTTTATTTTTCAGAGAATCTGTATAACTAAATGGGAAAACAAGTTACCATAACAAACCTCAGATCTTTGGCTGTTTTTCAACAAATTCAATAGGACAAATTTACAGATTTGTTATGCTGTAAGATCAGTTTCAATTAACCCTCCCGAGAAAATGAACGACCCGTGATTTCAAATAATATTTAGTAACTAGTTGTAGTTTTTATTTGCTTCTGGACGACGACTCGAAATAGACAAATATATCTCGGAATAGCGGCTCAAATAGGATTATCCTTTTTTCTTATTTGTAAAGTCATTCTTACAGTTACAATATAGTTTTGCACTCACTTCTCGCCACCAGGATTGCCAAGGCAAAATCGTGTAGAGATACAGTGCCAATTGGGGACTCGACAGGAGTGTCCTGTAGCAGCAGCGACATTCCTTAGAATAACCCTAAAGGGACTCTACAATGCCTCTTGACAACAGAAAACGAGAAGGTTAAAAGGTGACAAAACAAGGCTGCACTAAAGCAGTACCTTCTGACATTCAAACTAGTCTGAGAGGTCGTACACCATAAAATGTTGCGAACAACCTTTTACTTCGCAACACTTACTTCTAGAAAAGTAATAACGAACCAAAATATCCTCTTTTTTTCAATAAAATTACTGTTTTTAGTCTTGTATTTACAAAGGATCGGGTAGGACTTTTACATATTTTTAAAACCCAAGACTGAGTCTTTCAGAAAGATTTTAAAAACCTGTTCCCATTTTCCAAAAAAATGTCATTATAGTAAATTCCTTTATTATTCTCTGTATTAACAATAAAATGTTAAGGGTTGAGTTCAACAATTTTGATTCCCAATTTATTTTTTTTAAATTCGACCATGATGCAACTACCCTGATGGGTCTATAGTGTTTTGGGATGCCACACTGGACATTCCCCTTCATTTCGATAATCCTCAGGAATAGGGATTTTTGTTCCTGATTCAGTTTTGAATTTCTATACCCTTCGGTATTTAAGGTGTGCTTGTAAGTACTCATTGTATGATTCTATGATCTATGGTCAAGATATCATTGAGACGGTATTAGGCTTAATCATTAATTTGAGTCGATGTTATTGGCTACCATTTAAGCACGAGATTCTATGATTTGAAAAATATATCATTAAAGAAGTAGTTGGTACCCAAAATATCATGTTAAAAGAAAGTATAAAAATTAAAACTAGAATGAGGTTAAATAAATAAAAATTACGATAAATTTTTAAATCCTGAGATTTCTTAGTAGCATGAATAAAGACACAAGATTGTACCTAGGTAAATGTCGAATGATAGCAGTTTCACATTACCCCGTTTTTTATTTCTTATTTTTGTCATCTTGCTTTTAGAAAAATTAAATTATTTTAATCTCCCGATTCTACCACTAGGTTTGAGAAAAAAAGGATTTCAGCAAGCCATATCGTTTAATGGAACGACACATCTGAATTTCCGATATCAGAATTTCAAAGGGTAAGTGCAGATTGATTCTTTTATTGATCTTCCTGCTTTCGGGAAAGTATTTTCTCGTCAATCACTCACTCTTTCTGCAATTTGTTCTGAGAAATTGGAAAATTAGTAATTGTGACTGCGAATTTAGAATTTTCTTTTCAGTGGAACGCCTTCGATTGCATCTGATGTAATAGGGTCATTTTTCACTCTACGGTATATTTTTAAATAGCTTGAAACGTGTTGACTAAAAATATTTTAATTAAATTTTTCTCAGTTTAAACTTGAATTAATTATGGGACAATTGGGTTATGTGAATTTCTACTACGCATTTCTAATATTTCTAAATCATCGCTAAATCGTATGTTAACGTGATTTGACTAATTTGATTTAATTCAACTTGTAATACTATGGTCACCTTTAAGCTTCTAAATGGATCGTGAGTTCCGGACCTACTGATTTAAGACTGTTCCGAAAGTTCAAGAAAATCCACACCCACAGTGATCTGACGAATTCTGGTACTGTAACTTGATTGGATAACGCCCAATTAGATTTAGCGCTAACCAGTGGAACTAAAGTCTATCAATGAAAGGGCCGATCGATGGCCGATTGGTTAGAGGGCTGGCCTTCAGTACCGGAGTTCATGGGTTTGAATCCCACTGGGGCATGGATGTTCGTAACCTTTCGGAATCGTCTTTAAGCTGTAGGTCCCTGTCTCATTAGCCTTCTTGTTGCAAAAAGTAGCCCGTATCACTCCAAACCAAACCTATCAATGAAAGGCTGGCATTTTCGTAAATACTTAACCTCTCTACTAGGAAGCTGGTTTTATTATTTAATAAAGCTACAAAAATACTATTATCAATTTATTTCTGGAAAAAAATCATGAAAAAGTCATCAACCCAAATAATGGCAACGGATCTACAGAATTTTTTTATTAGCAGTAAAACATCAATAATGATAAAAATGGCGAAAACAAAAAGGAAATTAACTAATCTACAAAAAGTGTTCGGAATTTTAAATAATTCAACCCTCCCCCCCCCAAAAAAAAAATGATTTCGGTTAGTGAAGGGAGAAGAAAAGCTTGGAAGCAATTATTTTAAACACCTCTCGCTCAGTTTTCATTGTCTAAAATGTAGTGGTGACCTTTTAGAGCCGACTGAGAGTACACCTTTGCAAAGAATGCCGAATCAAGTTGCTAATTTACTAAGATTTGTAATAAAGCTAAAAAAATATTTAAAAAATTCTCTGCTGCTAATTATAACTTTATCAAAACTAAAACTGTATGACAAAAGTGTAAAAGAACTTAAACAAAAATGTAGGCGTTTTTGTTTGACCTGAGAAATATACACGATCTTCATACAAAATGAGGAAATTTAAAAAAAAAAATTCTTGCGATAAATAAGATATGTTTTAACAGCTATCCAAGTTCTGTGGTTGATTTTAAGAAAATGTACCTATCGAAATACTATCTTATCGCTCTAACAATCTCGATAACAAATAGTATAATTTTTTATAAACTAATCCCCTATATAATAATAGCCTAAGTTATTTGTCCGTCTGTCCTCGAATTTATGAAGCGTTTGAACCTGGAAGGGATAGAGCAATCTTGATGATTTAGTGTTAGCAGTTTAAAGTTTATCTTATCAGGATTAAAGTTTATCTTCTCATAAACTATTTATCCAATTCTAAAATAAATTGGTATAAATATGCTTCATATCACAGAGAAAAATACTGTCGTCTTTAAAACGTTCGAAATCTCCCTCTCCCCCCCTTTTTGAGCGTTTAATGCCATTATTTCAAGCCCTATTTTCCCCGGTTAAGAACAGACGATTAAATTTTATCAATTTATCACATTATAAGTAGATGAAAATAATGTTTTTTTCTTGCATTATGACGTCATTCCTTTAACCACCTCATTTAATCATTTCTTATTTTAAATTATTTAAATGTCTTCTGCATTACGTTACTTATACGTTTTATCAGTGAACTTAGATATTAAGTAAACAATTTTCTTTTTCATTTGGGTTAAATAATAGATTAGGTACATATGTGATAATTTAAAATTTAATCATCGATTATTTTTTGTTGCAATGAAATTTTATGACTGGTATTAACAACAAATTATTTTCATAAAAGTCTAGGCGTCTGTTTCACGGACTAATAAATATCTGAGTTTAAGTTATATAGCTTTGAAAATTAAGAAGTTCGTTCGTTTGTGTTTGTTTTTTATACATAACCACACGATTAGTAATCGATTCACTCAATTTTGGACATCATTCATATATACCGCCAAACAATCATTGTCAATATTAAAACATCTGCTGTCCATCCTATCACGTAATATGACAAGATAAATTGAAGTTGGCCACTAACATGCGGTCAGGGAAGATAAACAAATTATTGAGCTTGTACCAGATAATTCTCAGCAAAAAAAAAAAAAAACCATTTTTTTACCTGCCTCATAGAGTACTTTACAATTCTGGAAAATTAAAAATTTTACTGATCCCGTCATATGTCGGGATATATGCTAGTTTATAAATAATATTTTCATTTTGCTAAGAAATTAAACCACGTGTAATGTTTATAAATTTATTTTGGGATGATATTTACTCTTGATGGGACTAGTAAGGAGTCATCACGTACTTATCTGTATATCGTCGTTGGCTCTTTTTGCAAGTATTGTTCCGTTCATCCCTTTAAAAGATTACACAATGACTGCATGTTTTCATTATTTCGTTATTCCAGATCACGTAGCCGAAAATCAAACCGTTTCCAAGTCCGGTTCCGGACATTCCACCCGGACGGTCTCCTGTTCTGGACAAGCAAGGGGCCGAGTCTACAGGGCGACTACCTGGCAGTCGCGATGGTCGGAGGCTACCCTGAGCTTACCTACAACTTGGGAAAACAGAAGGCGGCCTGGGTAGTGCGTAGTGACCAGAGGCTGGACGACGGGATGTGGCATTCGCTCACTATCATCAGGTATGCAAGGAACCCATTTCACATGCCATTTCTAGCTGTTTAATAGAACAAAGGAAATACTGTATTAAGTGGTGAATTCCGTTCATTTTTTGAGCTCTCTAGCGACTAGTTTGCAGTAATCGACTATGTTCTAAGAAAAAATGTTTTGCACAATATAAAAAAGAATACTTTTACATAACCTAAATTAAAGAACTTTTATATGAAGTACATAGAGCAGGAATATATGAGAAAGTAAAGTGGACAACAAACAATGTCTATTATCAATGTAGGAAGTATACATTAATACAAATATTAATCAAGATTTTGTACTTTACAGGAAAAAAAGACTGGGAGAAATTAGAGTTGACAAGACCTTCGTCGTCTCAAATATGTCAGAAGCCGGAGCTACAGATCTCAACACAGATGGTCTACTGTGGATTGGTAATTAAACACACCATTTCCTATTCATATATTACCTTCTTCAAAAAAAATCATTGCAAAATTGTAAACGTATTCTAATATTTTGATGATTCTTTTATGTAAAAAAATCAATCGCAAAAATCTGAAATAGAATATTATGATAAAGTTTATAGGCTAATTTTATGTTAATTTGCTGTCTTAAGGGTCCGAACGATGGCCAAATGGTTATGGTGCTGGCCTTCGGAACCGGAGTTCGGGGATTCGAAGTCCACTACGCATGGATGTTCGTAGCCGTTTGGAATCCGCTTTAAGCAGTAGGTCCCGGTCTCATTAGCCCTCGTGTTGCAAAAAGTAGACCGTAGCGCCCCCAAACCAAACCAAAAGCTGTCTTAAGGGATTATTTCACATTGACTTATACATGATAAAAAAAGCAATGAAAAAGTTTATGGTTATTTTGAAAGATAAATAATGCATGGATTTCTGCATGTGAGAGCGAATTTTTTTTAATTTATTTATTTTGATTCAAATTTTCTGCTCATGTCAGAAATACACGCATTCTGAATTCGTTTCTGTTTTTGTTTGGTTTGGAGCGCTATGGACTACTGTTTTGCTCACGAGGGATAATGAGTACGGGACCTACTACTTAAAGCCGATTCCGAACATTGTTTCGGTTTCTGTACTTACCTGTTTTTGTTATACACACATATAGTGTGTGTATATGTGTGCGTTTGTGCTTCTACAACTTCAATAATAATAACCTTATTCTCTCAGGTTATAATATCATTAAGTTGATTCATGACAATATATTTTCAAGAATGCAAAAAACTATGTGTCCAAACCCATCTTTCGTTAAAACCAAGGTTTTTTCTATTTTCTTTTTAACAGGTGGTTCCCCCAAATTACCCCAAGGGTTGCCACACAGTTACTACCAGGGATTCACCGGTTGCGTACAGTTCATCGTCATCGACAAGAGCCCACTGCACCACCTGTTGAGCGGAAAAGAAACCATCCGATTCTGTGACATTTCGAAAGTGAACGCTCCTTGATCGCAATAGAATGGAGAACCTAAATGAACTTCTCGTCACTCACAGTGAACAAACTGTATATGTGCCTTCTGGGTATGAGCTTAAATGATAAACAAAGATAGCAAGAATTCCTGTTTTGCAGCCTTTCTTGATTTAAAAATGAATTGGAAATAAAACGTTTCTCGGAGAGACTTTGTTTATTGAACGGAACTATTATATAGACAGAATAGGAAGGTGTTAATATCTTATTTACACCCGAATTTGCAATGACGATGTGTGTAAATATTATTTAACTGTTTCATTTTAAAAGTATTTCCAATCAGTGATTTAGTAGATACCTATGTAAAAACTGCAACAGTCTATCGTATAGATAATCTATAATACAAATGTCATAAGTTAGAATTGCAAGTGAAGCATTTTAGTTCTTATTTTTGTTTTCTGAAGTGTCTTACGACTTCTGAAGTGTCCTACTACCCATATATCCAGATCGTTTATGCTATCTCCACTCTTAAAGTTTATAGGTGCCAATCAGTTTTTGTAAAAGGACAGTGATAGCTGATTTACTCTTTCTCGGCACTTATCCAAATAAAGTGTACTTTCTGCCTGAATGATGTAACCTTTAAGAATTTGTTGGAATGATTTCATCGATGTATTGCAATGACTTTTTTAGAATTCTGGATGAACTAATATTTCATCATGGGCTTCTTGAAAGCACCCCATGGAGTGCAAAATAGTAACATACAAGAATGACAGAAAATATATTGCATTAAATATCATAAACACTGTGAAAGCAGATATATCTCTGCAAATATGAGTTATGATATTGTTTTAAGCCTGCACATTCAAGAAAATAAAGTTCTTTGTTAACATAACAATTAACGGGAAAAAACTCTGAAAGAGGAATAGCTGAGAGTTATTGTCTAAGCTATTTTTTTTACGATTTCATTAAAACATTAAGTAGCCTTTGTTCATAATTAAAACTGAGAATATTACATGACATATTAGTATATTTATTCTTATATCAAATAATCCAAGTTTTTGTACTATGATTTAATCAAAAAATTCATTTGTAATCAATTCCACTTTTTAATAAACGAAAAAAAAATTATATTTTACTGAGAAATTTTATTATTCAGTGTCTTTGATATTGTACTCTCTTCTATTGTAATGATTTCAGTTGATAATTATTCTAAACGCTTAATATGTAAACATTTATTAGAATCATAGACAAGATTAGATCAAATTAATTATGTCAAGCATTCTGTAAAATGAGCATATTAATTCGGGTCAATAATTTTATAGTACTGATTTTAATTAAAATTTTATAGCCAATACAAGTAATTCTTCCTTTATTAAAGGGAATTCATCAACTTGAATGTCAATGTTTTAACGTTAGTATTTGCATAATAATTAAAAGCTTTAATAGTTTTTCGATACAAACAGCTTTAAAATACTAGAAAATCCCAACATTAAGTAATTGTACACCATTCAAGTAAGTTTATCCGTCAGTTTAAAAGCTAAAAATTGATGTTAATTTAAAAAAAAAAACTTTTTCCAGGATTAAGTTTTTCAGGTTTAGTGCATTACCCTTAATACATTTATAAGTATATTTTTTCATTTTTTAGGGTAAATTTATTGCAACATTACCTTAAAAAGGCGTTTCATTTATTGCTAAACTGTTTTAATGAAAATTTTTTGTTTGGTATTAATGTCCTTTTAAATACAGTATTTAGTTTCATTTAAAGTATGCTTGTCCTCTAAAATATTTCTACAATATCCACAACGGAATTGAGCCAAGTCTATTTGGAAAAGTTAACATAAATAGAGATTAAAATCTGTAGATCACAATTAAGTCCTCGAAATGTACATGAATTTTACAAAATTCTCTATATAAGGAATTTCTAACTTATGTATATATGCATAAGAGTAGAAAATATATATTACATTAAATATTATAAACACACTAGCATATAGCCCGTCATATGACGGGATGAGTAAAATTTTTAATTTTCCAAAATTGTAAAATACCCCATGAGGCAGGTAAAAAATGGTTTGTTTTTTGGTTGAGAATTATCTAGTACAAGCTCAATAATTAATCTATCTTCATACTCCTCTAGAGTCTCCCGATACTGTAAATGCAGTCACGTTGAATTCATTTAGTCAAACCGTGTGGTTATATATAAAAAAAACACGAACAAACTTCTTAATTTTCAAAGATATATAATTTAACCGTTAGGTATTCCGTGAAATAGACTCCTAGACTTTTATGAAAAATTTGCTGTTAATACCGGTGATAATATTTTCATTGCAACAAAAAATAATCGATGATTAAATTATCACATATGTACCTAATCTATTATTTAAGCCAAATAAAAAAGAAAATTATTTACGTAATATCTAAGTTAAGTAATAAAACGTATAAAAATAATGCAGACGATATTTAAGTAATTTAAAATAAGAAATAAATAAAAGAGATGGTTAAAGGAAATGATGTCATAATGCTAGAAAAATTGTTATTTTCATCTATTTATAATGTGATAAATTAATAATTTCAATCGTCTGCTCTTGCCGAACGATAGCCGAATGGTAGAGCGCTGCTCTTCGGAACCGAAGTTCGCGGGTTCGAATCCCGCTGCTGGCATGGATGTTTGTAGCCGTTCGGAATCGGCTTTAAACTGTCGGTCCCGGTCTCATTAGCCCTCGTGTGCAAAACAGTAGACCGTAGCGCTCCAAACCAAACCAAACCAATCGTCTGCTCTTAACCGGGGAAAAGATACTTGAAATAATGGCATTAAAAGCTCGAACTGGGGGGAAGGGGTGGATTTCGAACGTTTTAAATACGACAGTATTTTTTGTTGTGATATGAAGCATATTTATACAAATTTATTTTAGAATCGGATCGATAGTTTAGGAGAAGATAAACTTTACTCTCTTTGAATTTTGCTAACCCTAACTCATCAAGAATCCAATATGGGTGCCTCTATCCATACTAGGCCCAACCTCTTCAAAAATTCGAGGATAGACGAACAGATAACTTAGGCTTTT
>CM063505.1:182250211-182282711 GCA_032207245.1 Pardosa pseudoannulata | reverse complement strand
TTACACATCTTTCAATCAGTGGATTTACTAATCTTTCAATCAATTCAGTTTTTCCTTTGATAATCAGTAAACGTATAAACGTAAAATAATTACGCTGAACAACACGTTGTCCACCGAATAGCACGAGATAAAATGAACGTCATAGGGTTAATTCATATAAGGTCAAGGTCCAGAAATATTACTTCTGTTATTTTTTTCCTATCTAACTCATTTTTCCTACGTAGAAGAGGCGAATTTTCACCTGATTCCACTAATCCCCGCCAAACATTTGTCACTGTTGCCAAATCTCGCGTTATAAATGAAACTTTCATCTGGGCGATAGAGAACACATTTTCTGTCAAGGGGTATCTTGTCTCCCTCCGCCTGGGGATTTGGCTTGTCGAGGCATTTGGCGGGAGACCGATTTACCATCGTTATACTACGAGATTTTTTTTCTTCTTTTCTTTCTGAAATTTGGCGCTTTTTCCTCCGATATTTCCAAGATTATCTGACTGAGGGATGAAACGGGCGATTCGTGACAGAGATATATAGAATAAAATCTTTAATTTTCCCCTTCTATATTTTGTATTTTCTGTACTGTTTTCCTTTTTTGCAATTTTTTTATAAAGTTGCATGCTCTGAAAGACAATTCTCTTCTGACATAAACTTTAGCAAAATGTGCTAATTTTACGTTGTCGGTATTTGACTGATGAATTTCCTGCCTCGTTACCAAATCATGATTTATTTGAAACAATTTAATTTCAAGTTAAATCTTTTCATTGATGCCAGAAAATTTTAATTTTGACATTCTGCATTATTGATTTTGTATTTAACAATGGTTGAGTACATGGAGAAGCCCAATACAGTAAAATACGTTACAATGGTCTAAACCTAAATCTAGGGACATAAAAGTAGTAGGACGAAATGGATTAGACAAGTCTTCTGAATGATCCCTCTCGAAAAGCATTTACTTGGAGACTGGATATGGAGACAGATCTTGACAGACATTTCGCAGAATTATTTGTTCTGTGTTCTTTTTTTTTGTTGTTGTTGTTGTTGAATTTAAAAGTGGAATGCCAGCTGGAGAGTGCCCAGAGAGGCAGTCCAAGACTGGAGAAGTTGATGCCCGAAAATCGAAGCCTCGTGTACACTATATAGGTGCAACGAGTTGCAAAGTAAGGAAAGATAGGAAAGAATCCTATTCGCCTTTTCCAGGACAACTCTCCCGAGTGGGGAAGATTTCTTCAGCGTGATGTTTTAGAGAATCGACAGTCATAAGACAAATGTAAGAAAAGGCTATACATTTCAAATGATGCGATGAAAACTAGCAAGTAGCGGACAAACAGAAATTTCTCTATAAATCTTTACTTCTTTCTCTATAAATCTTACAACAGATAAGCAGCCAATCCGAATGTATGTAACCAACTAGTTGGCTGCCTGTCAGATGTAATGGATCTATGTCATCTTAATAAATTTCCTTTCTATTTGGATCATGATTAGAGAGTGGGTTTTCTCCATATTCCATAGCTCGCTCACAACTTACAGACTAATGGCATTTGTTAAAATATGAGTTAAATCTCCTTACACATAGTCAAGAAAGGATTAGATCTTTGCTTTTTCAGATTATTTCCACCTGTTTTTTCTAAACCAGTCACAATGTATCAAGTTATCCACGCTTTTCTATCCTCCTTATCTACGAATAAACTGGACGATAACTGGAACGGAGAGAATGCACTAACTTCTCTCTCCAGCCCTGCTTCGATTCGTATTTGCCGTTTACCTCTGATCTCGCAGCTATCGCACTTCCTAGAAAAAAAAGAAAAAAACAGCAATCGGGTTAGAGAGAAATGGAACTCTTGAATCTTCTGCCAATATTCATAAATAGCTAGATTCTTTTCACCTGAGATGAATTACGTGTACCTTTTAACAAATAGACATATTTAGTTTTTACCAACCTCCAACAGGTGAGCGACAAAAAGTTGCCCAACTAGAGTAAGAACCTCATACCTTGGTGTTTTTTTGCTTGCTTACAGGTATTTTAAATCCTAGCTTTATACTATATATATATATATATATATATATATATATATATTATATATATATATATATATATATATATATATATATATATATCTGTGTACTAATAAGTAAAAATACTGGCATATTTATTAATCTATCTTCCAAAATAGACGTTATTTTAACTTCAGTAAAAAACTAAAAACTAATACATGATTTTAAATTCCTATATTGTTACAAAACCTTAACATAAGTTATTTTCAGCAAAATTAACTTTTATTCAGCATATTTTCAATAGCATACCAAATATTTTTCGGAAATAAAAACGTTCTTATAAATGTATCATGTATGTTATCTTATGTATAGATCTTATATATGTATCATTGTAAACATCAACACTTGATTTGCAATACAAGGTTTTAATACATATTTCCTAATATTTTCCGCAAATAAGTTTAAAACATGAGGAATATTATTATTTTATTTAGACAAAACGAGAATTTACGGTGTTTATTATTTGCAGCTTCAGAATTAGGAAGGCATGCAGGTAGTTTCTATGTTTAACAATATATCATTCTAAATTCATTGACAAGGTTCAAATTAAAGGATCTTAAAAAAATTGTGAAGAGTTACATATTAGTAAAACCCAGGGATTCCCAGGTGTAATACATAAAACTTTGTAAAAAAACACAAACTATGGCCATCGTGTAAAATGTTATCATCTGATTGAGCACATCTATATATTGTTTAGTTGAATAATAAACACCCGCAGTTTCAGTTAGTTCTTTTAATTGCACAGACTTTTTGTTTACAGTGGTATTTATTAAGATAGCGTTTAGTATATGTATCTACGCAAGTCGGAAATTCTCAAAAATTTAGTCACATTCTATCAAAAATTAAAACGACTACTCAAAAATTAAATGCAAAATTTGATCTGTTATAGAGTTAACATTTGACGATTCTATGGATTCAGATATGGAGAGTCAATTGAACAATATTCTCACTGGAACCATGATGTGTTCCTCCTTCATTGCGAAAAGAAATAAAATCGTGTGTCTCCACTAGTCATAACTGCAACACTTTGCAGGCTCACATAACGCTAGACTGGGTCTAAAAATTTGCTAGTGTAATCTCGAATCATTTCACTTCCTAGACACCACAGCGTGGTCTAAAGACATCCTTCGCAAACGCCAGAAGTGCAGCAGAAGATACGATGCGAACGTAATGAATGACCAACCTTCCAGTAAACAACTCTTCGGACGTTGATGTCGTCCGACCTCCTACCATCGAACCGCGTCTTATCTACAGATAAAAATGCCGACAATATATCTCGTTTGTGACACACTCTGCGCTTTTTGTTTTGGGGACGACAGTAATTGGCTCGGAAACGGGATGCCATCGACACCTTCCCCAATCTTTCTTTCCTTTGCTGACTCGATAACGAAACATGTTAGGCAGGGATCGGTCTGCGTTCTTGACAAGTATTTGAAGAACGTAGTCGACTCCTATTCGATGGATGAGTGAACGGTTCGATATCTTCGACCGATAAATAACTCTTGTTTATTTATCAGTATGTTTGAGACTCAGTGGAGGAATGCGTTCTGACTGAATAGTTAACATTTCTAAAGGTTATATCAAATTTCAGAAACTTGTAGTAGTAAGAATTTATTTTATAAAAAGGAAAGCATGAACTACTTATAACTATGGTTTGGCTTGAAACACTGCTAGCGGAAGACCTGTAAAGCCGCGAACAACTTTTAATTGTAGACTGTTACAAACAACCCTCTAGACAAGCGAGATTTGTTCAATTTCGTTTCATTTGGAACTCTACGATCTTCATTTTTGTTTTGCTAATCGGACCGGCACTTACTACGTGAAGCAAATTCGAAACAGAAACAATCATGCCGGCCGTAGTATTCGATAAGCTGTACCGAAAAGCTGCAGCCTATCCATTCGACCGCTATAGGTTTAGAACCCGAGTATCAAAAGCTCTGATAAGAGCTTTTGATACTCGGGTTCTCATATCCTCGTTTCTCATACCCTTGGTGTGAGTGACCACAAACTCTTTGGTTTGGTTTTTAGCTCTACGGTTTACTGTTTTGCACAGGAGGGCTAATGAGACTGGGACCCACTGCTTAAAGCTGATTCCGGACGGTTAGGAACATCCATGCCACAGTGGGATTCGAACCCACGAACTCAGGTACCGACGATCAGCGCCCTAACCAATCGGCCAGCTTTCGGCACAAACTCTTTGGAATTGGCACCGAATGCTATATGTTTGTTTATCAGGTGCTGATCTCTGAAGTGAGCAAAAAAACCTCCCACTTAAAATGTTTTATATTATTTACATTTTCAGTTCTGCAAAACAGCAAGCTCTCGTATTTAGAGACAAATTCGTTACACAATGATAGACTATTTTGTAATGATTAGTTACTATCTTGCAAAAGCTGCAGTCCACTTTTGCTGAAAATAGATTAACACTCTAAGCGTTATGCGCATCATTTTCTGCCTGCCGAGGATGTTTTCAAACGCTTGTGCACGTATTATGAGGTGATTTAGGCACACATAAAAATTATTTAAATTAAATGGTTATAATAATTGTTCATGTAATAAAAGTTTTGTATCTAAATCTAACTTCATAACACATGAAAGACTGTTTAAAGACATCATCAGCTGGAGAGAATATGGCGTGCGTAACTCTTGAAGGGTTAAGTGACACCTGAAATTTTAAAGAGATTACAAACTACTATCGGTGGCAGTGGCACGTAAAAATGGTTTTGTAATGGGTTTATTTATACAATACTTCTAGATGTGGTAGACCAACTTTGGAAGGTATTCTGCTTGGTCATATTACGTGTACCCACTTTGACATACATGCTGTCCTTTCACCCTATCTGTGTTCTTCAAATTGAAAAATGCAACCCTTCACTTTAACCCTTTAACAGATAGTGGTTTCGGAGCGAAACCACCTGTTAAATTCTTTCTCTGCTTTTGAAAGACATAGGATGGACTTTTTAGGTTTTCTATGTTTATGACATTTCCAACTCGCAACAGAGAATATACAAGAGCTCTATACTTCATTTGAAATATACGTGATTAAACTTACTTTCCCTGGAAAAGTCAGTAACATGATTTTTTTTACTTATAAACCCAAATAAATGTATCCAAACAACACTTATAAATTGTTTATGTTTGGTACGGTCTACTGTCTTTCAACACGAGAGTGAATAAGATCCAGACCTACAGCTTAAGGCCGATTCCGAATTGCTACGAACATCCATACCTCCAGTGGGATTTTAACCCATGAATTCCGATACCTAAAAGCAGCGCTGTACTATATGGCTATGGCTAGGCTGTAAATTGGTTAGTTTTTTCTTTATTATACCCTCAACTAGAAATTTTCTTGTAGAAAGTTTAATATTAAAAAAAAACTGAACACTTCCACCCATTTCCTTTAATGCTTTGCAATTTATAACATCTCCCATATCCTCGGGAGAAATCTAACGTGACAAGGGGAAGAAAAACGAAAATTCCTCCTCTTTCTTTTTTATTAATGAAGTTAGTTCATAAATACCATTTATGAACTAACTTCATTAAATCCCAAAGAATTTATAATAGTGACCTTTAAAGGGTTAATCAAGAGCCTCTAGCTCACAATCTCAGCATGTTGAAGTGACATTAGTAACAACATCAACATGAATTGCTATAAATATCTACACCAGTAGACTACTTTATAGAAAGATAGCGCACTACCTGTTCAGCTCTGTATATGGCTAAAGAAGAAAAAACATAATATGCCTGTTTTCCAAAAACTACAATTCTTTTAAATTTGATCTATTTTTATCATAACTGCTTTAAACCCTTTTCAATAATCTTTATAATTTTTAACGCACATTTTTATAACTCCTTATACCTCAACTAGAAATTTTCTTGTAGAAAGTTTAATATTAAAAAAAACTGAACACTTCCACCCATTTCCTTTAATGCTTTGCAATTTATAACATCTCCCATATCCTCGGGAGAAATCTAACGTGACAAGGGGAAGAAAAACGAAAATTCCTCCTCTTTCTTTTTTATTATTCCGGAATAGTGATAAGTGTATGAATGATACTAATAATAAATGTGAACCTTTTGTGATAGAAATGACTGAATCCCAACGATACCTTATATGCTTTAAGAGTAACAAAGAGAAAAAAAGAAATGGAACATCTGCCGTTCTCACAGGCTACAAGCCTACCGAAACAGTGCCCAGAAAGTAATATGAAAAATCTGGCCCATTAGCAAGCGAGAGACAAGCGAAATCTCAATTTTCTCAACGGATATAGGCAAGAAATTTATCTCTGTCCTAGGAAAAAAAGGGTTGTTCTGATCCAAAGGATTAAAGTTACATTTGGGGCCAGAGGTACGGCTGAATTTAAAGGACACTTCTGCCGATTTTAAAACCTGGATAAGAAATGGTCTGGATTTAAAAGGGATTTAGACTCCTTGTTTCGTTTTATTATCTCGGATACGAATATATATCAGTCACCGGCTGCGATAAGGAATCTCGTTCGAAGCTTCTATTGTTATCAAAATATTTAATGAACTCCATTTTTAACCCCAATTTAAAAGACTTGATACGTCATTAAAATTATTAGCTTTTAATCAGGCTACCAACAAATGTAACAAATGCCTTTTCAAAAGTTTCCTCACCTTATACGGGCAATTTCATCCAGTTTGCTTCATAAACACCGCCTCTAACTTTCCTCCAGTGTTTCCTACACGGGAGCTCGGCAGATGGGGACCTACTATTTAATGCCGATTTTAAACAACTCATTTTACCATGTTAAGTAGAATTCAAACGCGTGGACTTACAAATAGAGAAGAAAATTTCTACTTCTATTACAGTTTATTTCCTACTCGGTTACTTGATCTTCATACGATGATAGAACATTAACGTTACGTCTCGTAGATGTTTTACAGTTAAAAGAATAGATAGTTAATAGATAAAAGTAATTCAGCTTGTTATGGTTATTTTTTAAAGGAAAGAACATGCATTGCTTACTCTTCCTTGCTTCAAATAATTTTTTAAAAGTCGCCTTTGCAGACGTAGCAACAGGATCGGATTAAATGGCTTCATGTTGGTCTTTCTTTGAGTTTCAAGCATAAAAAAAGGTTTTCTTTTTCCCATTTAAGAATATAATGGTTTTTTATGCAACTAGTGTATAGAATTAAAATTGCACTTAATCTATGCACATTTTTATGTACAAATAATTTCAAACTTCAACCAAATTTCATGGTTTTTCTTGCAGTTAAATTTCACAAAATATAATTTAATAAATATCTGTACAACCATACCCATAGGTTTTAACAGATCAAAAAATATTCAAGAAAAACAGCAATATTTAAAAAAGCTATAAAATTTTAAAAGCTACTGAAAAAAAAGCTTAAGAATTTAATTTTCATTAAATAATTTATTTTCTTAAATATTCTTTAACCTAGATCACTATCGTTACGCATCAAATGTTTTATAATTCAAATAATAAACTGTTAAAAGATAAAATAATTGTAATAACCAATAATTCATTTTTTTTTTAAATCACAGACAGAATACCCAGTCGATGACCAAATGGTAAGGCGCTCCTCTTCAGAACCGAGGGTCCAAATCCCGCTGCTAGCATATAGGTTCGTTGCCATATGGCAAATATCGCTGAATTTTGGATATCATTCATATATACCGCCAACTAATCACTGTCAATATTAAACCTCTGCTGCTCATCCTATCACGTAATATGACAAAATAAATTAAGGTTGGCCAGTAACATGCGGTCAGTAAAGTAAACAAATTATTGAGCGTGTACCAGATAATTCTCAGCCCAAAAATAAACCAATTTTTATCTGCCTCATAGGGTACTTTACAATTATGGAAAATTAAAAATTTAACGATCCCGTCATATGACGGGTTATATGCTAATACAAATAAGAATATACATAAAATAAAATTATTCATTTTGAACCGAAAACCGAAAACTGTTATTTTTGAAGGAACGAAAATCGGTATCAAACCGATATTTTTTTTTATTTGAACCGAAACAAAACAAATTATGGTTCAAAGTCCTGGTTTTTACGGGGAAACTCAAATAACTGTTCGTTTTTATATCCGGGCAAAAAAAAAAGGAAACTTTAGACTGAGGTTATTTTATTAAATCTCCCATAACAGGAAATTAAAGCAAACCTTTCTTTGACAAAATAAATTAAGGTTGGCCACTAACATGCGGTCAGTAAAGATAATAAAATTATTGAGTGTGTACAAGATAATACTCGTCCAAAAAACAAACAATTTTTATCTGCTTCATATGGTACTTTACAATTATGGAAAAATAAAAATTTACTGATCTCTTCACATGACGGGCTATCTACTAGTACACACAAGAATATACATAAAATTATTCATTTTGAACCGAAAACCGAAAACTGTTATTTTTGAAGGAACGAAAATCGGTATCAAACCGATATTTTTTTTTATTTGAACCGAAACAAAACAAATTATGGTTCAAAGTCCTGGTTTTTACGGGGAAACTCAAATAACTATTCCCTTTTAGATTTCCACAAAAAAAGGGGAAATTTTTGAGAGTGGTTATTTTATTAACGCTTCCATACCAGGAAATTAAAGCAAACCTTTCTTTGACAAAAAAATTAAGGTTGGCCACTAACATGTATAAAGATAATAAAAATTATTGTGTACTGATAATACTCGTCCAAAAAACCATTTTTATCTGCTTCATATGGTACTTTACAATTATGGAAAAATATTTAATGATCTCTTCACATGACGGGATATCTACTAGTACAATAGAATAACATATTATTCATTTTGACCGAAAACCGAAAACTGTTATTTTTGGCGGAACGAAAACCGGTATCAAACCGTTTTTTTTTAGTTGAACCGGAATGAAACAAATTAAGGTTCGAAGCCCTGATTTTTACTGGGAAACTCAGATAACTGTTCGTTTTTATATCCGGGCAAAAAAAAGGAAAATTTAGAGAGTGGTTATTTTATTAACGCTTCCATACCAGGAAATTAAAGCAAACCTGTCTTTGACAAATCTTTTATTATGGATTAAAAATCATCCTCTCCTAGTGAAAATTGCAGCCCCCATCTTTTTCCTACGTGTTGGTCATCACACTATTAATCAGGCAAGACTCCTTTGTACCTCATCCCCAGCATAACATTTTTCCTTCCTGCATTATCACCCGTTTATAAAATATCGATTCGTGGCTCTGTTTTTTCTTTTCTATTGGTATCGTTGTTATAATAAAAAAAAACAGAAACCTTTCCCCTCTCGTTCTCCTTAATAGTGTGTCATCCCTAATACCCGATAGGGGCGCAATAAAAAGGGAAGTGGCAAAGCCCTCCTTAATCTCCCAGAACGGAGTGAGGGGTAGACGAGGTTAAGCCCCGGCGAGAAACTATTATCTGGCTGCTGGTCCCGGTCCGAGGTATAATCCCTTACATATTTACCTCCAAATGATCGGCAACAAGAATATGCAAGGCGCAAGTCTCCTGCCGAGCTTAATACTTAATCTAGAAGCGGCTGTTTTTTCCCAGGCACCGGAGAGAGAGTGTAAAGAAATCCATGTGTTCAATTTCTACCTTGTTAGTATTGTTTTTTTTTTTATTCTTTTCTGGCGCTCTTGAAGATCTGTGAAAAACCCTCGTTTGCAGCTACGCGTCTACCTCATTTGAGATTCACATAGAATGCTTAGCTCGGCGAAAACACTAAATCTATTTTATATATTCCCTATATAATAATAGCCTAAGCTATCTGGACGAACGACGGCCGATTGGTTAGGGTGCTGTCCTTCGGTATCGGAGTTCGTGGGTTCGAATCCCACAGTAGCATGGATGTACGTAGCCGTTCACAATCGACTTCAAGCTGTAGGTCCCGATCTCATTAGTCCTCGTGTTGCAAAAATGTAGACCGTAGTACTCTAAACCAAACCTAAGCTATCTGTCCATCTGCCCTCGAATTTAGGAAGCGGGTGGACCTGGAATGGATAGAGGAATCCATATTGGATTCTTGATGAATTTGGGTTAGCAAATTCAAAGCGAGTAAAGTTTATCTTCTCCTAAACTATTGATCCTATTCGAAAATAAATTGGTATAAATATGCTTCATATCACAGAAAAGTAGACCGTAGTACTCTAAACCAAACCTAAGCTATCTGTCCGTCTGTCCTCGAATTTAGTTAGCGGGTGGACCTGGAATGGATAAAGGCATCCATATTGTATTCTTGATGCGTTAGGGTTAGCAAAATTCAAAGCGAGTAAAGTTTATCTTCTCCTAAACTATTGATCCTATTCTAAAATAAATTGGTATAAATATGTTTCATATCACAAAAATAATTACTGTAGTCTCTACAACGTTCCAAATACACCCCCTTCCCCCTTTTCGAGTGTTTAATGCCATTATTTCGAGCCCTATTTTCCCCAGTTAAGAGAATGTTAAATTTATCAATTTATCACATAATAAATAGGTAAAAATAACATTTTTTCTAGTATTATGAAGTCATTACTTCAACCTTCTCATTTAATCATTTCTTATTTTGAATTATTTAGATATCGCCTTATTATTTACATACGTTTTATCACTGAACTTAGATGTTACGTACATAATATTTGGCTTAAATAACAGATTAGGTACATATGTGATAATTTTAAATTTAATCATCGATTATTTGTTTTTGCAATGAAAATTTTATCACTGGTATTAACAACAAATTCTGTGTACCTCCAGGGTGTAGTAGAAATATTAGTTTCATTCCTTTACTTCCCTTAATTACTGTGGTAAAAAAAATGGGGAGAAATTAATGATAATTTGGATGTAGCTAAGAAAACTTTGAATTATCTTTCTAAATGAATTCAAGGTGATTCTAAACTGTATTCACAGTATCGGGAGACTTTAGAGGAGTATGAAGATAAACAAATTATTGAACGTGTTCCAGATAATTCTCAGCCAAAAAACAAACCATTTTTTACCTGCCTCAATAGGATACTTTACAATTGTGGAAACTTTTACTGATTCCGTCATATGATGGGCTATATGCTAGTTTATTTCAGATTTTCATAAAATGATTATGTGTGCATGATATTACATTACGCAAGTGAATCTTGCACATCTACTTCTCAATACATTAAAGAAATGAAACAGTCATTAAACCAGTACTTTAAACTCATAGAAAGTAACAACAGATATTTGACGATTTTGAAAGAAATATACAATCATTTAAACAGTGAATAATCTTGTTTTACTTTTACACGTTTGATCCGCGGTAGCTCATTCGGCAAATCTCATAACTGAAAGGTTGCAGGTTCGGGGATCCAGCTGGTTTAAAATCCGCCGTGTTCGCTAAAGGTGACTGGGGCACATAAAATAGGTTCGTGGTCGCAATATCCTCCTAGTTCTCAATCAATACATCTGGGGTGGTTGGCCAAGCCTGGGAGTCTTCTGTTTGCTCCGTGCTCCTAAATTATGAGAACCCACCGGGGGTAATGTTACTGGCATTCTTTGCATACCATAAGTTACTTCCAACGCCCGACCTAGCCTAAGCCATACGGAAAAGATGACTAGTCGCCGAGACAGCAATCGAGACCAATACCAACTTCAAAACAATATACCTAACCAAAATTTTTTGAAGAACTACCACCATGCTGGAACAATCGAAGCACCCCTCGACGGAGGAGCCAACCGCTATTTATTACAATCAATAATACATAAAAGTAATATAAACATAAAGACAATCATAGAAGCAAAATTAAACATCAATAGATATATTAAAGTAAAGCTCCATAAGAGCGAGAAGTCCAATCCTGGACTTGTTAGTGTTACATAGATATTTGATAGGAACTTTGTTAAAATTACTAGGAAACCATTGTTTCCTGATATTTTCACCATGCTTGCATATATACATACCATAAGCTACACGTGCTCCCAAGGTGGTGCTAAATGGGTAACAGCTTCGCAGCCTTGTAATTTCATATTATATATGTGCCTGTATTTCCAACTGAACTGAAAAAAAAAACTTTCATGCGTTTTAAATCGGCTATTTTTTTTAAACTATAGTAATGAATTAATGTTTAGTAAATAAAAACTGTCAATAACTGCTAGGTAAATTAATAAGTGTTTACTACTGAAACTCATTTAATTTCAAACAGGTAAAAATATTGTATTTCTAAAATTTGTAATTTGTAATTGTTTTTGTAATTTGTAAAATATTGTTTGTCTATAGTCTTTTGGCTTATGTAATATTATTGTTTGTAAAATATTTTAATGTTTTTGTTGATTTTGAATACGAATCTCTTCTCTCACCGTAGCTTCGACGATTGTAACATTTTTTCGTATACGTGGTCATGAGTATTATCTGTTATCTATATGTATTGTGTAAATGTTTACACACACACATATATATATATATATATATATATGTGTGTGTGTGTGTGTGTGTGTGTAAGATTGCGAGAAATGCGCATAATAAGTGGAAAAGCTGTGTATAGATTTTATTAAATATCTTATCCATAATAGATACCTATTAAGCGTAGTAAATCTACAAGCCACAGTATTAATTACGCTCAAACAGTCGTCACCTAAGAATTATCTTCCAGAGCAGAACAGTTATTTATTTTAATCACAAACAAATTAAGTGCATCGGTCCAAACCCACAAAATATAAAAGGAAAAAAAGGAAAACGGCTTCAGGGTCTAATATAGGTATTCAAACAGTGATGACCTGACGATCCTTTGCCAAAAATATGCGAACTAGTAGCGCAGTTTAGGATTCATTTTATCTGTTTTTGACTCTGAATAAATTTCTACACTGAATTAAGAAGAAAACTAGACGTTAGAGTTTATAGATTTATCTAGCTTTTTTTTTATCACCCCCCATATTATATATAAATATATATATATATATATATATATATATATATATATATATATGTGTGTGTGTGTGTGTGTGTGTATGTATATGGAAAGAGAGAGAAATGACCTTCAAGTTATTAATGCTACTACTTTTAATAATTAGAATTGATAACAGCACATTCTGTACTATAATTTCTATAATTTCTACATGAAGTCTTTGAAGAATAATAAAGAATAATACATACTATTATTTTTGGTAATTTTAGCACTCAGCACTAACATTGCTCTTTTAACAACTCAAATGGTGAATTAATGAATAATTTTTCCAATAATTCAGACTTTTATATTATTTCTCGTAATGATCCTACTTGTAAATCTAATCATAGCAGTAACATTATTGACTTTACCCTGATTAAATGTTATTTCAAATTATTTTACTGCGAAACTGTCTGCGACTTCTCGTCATATCATAATCCTATTGCTATAAATATCTTTATTAATAACAATCCCTATCGATACTTCTCAACCTAAATAATTTAGTTTTATATTGTCATCATCAGATTATTTTTTCTATTTCAAAAAATCGGTGGACACCCTTCTTTATTCTGCGCGAAACGCTACCAGTTGGGGAATTTTTTAATTTGTTATCGACGACTCGTCTTTAGCTAAAAGAAATCAAATTGCCTACATATACCTCGCACCATGTACCTCGTTACGGACTTACCAACATCGTTCGTTTTCCGGATGACACTTGAGATTTATTTCTATGTGTTGACACCATTCAACTGTGTTACTTTAAACTTTTTAGAAGTTGGAATAGGAAGTAGATTTTTTTTCTCTTGACAGTCAATTCACGATTGTCTTTAGTTCAATATCAGTAATTCAAATTATATTCCTTATAAATCATCTTATTTAACTGAATTATGTTGAAAAGTGGTAATGAAAGACATTTTGTTGCTCTTCCACTGAAGTTTCATTAGCAAAATCTTTCTACTAGCCGGAAGAAAATACTTTCTTCTCTACTCTAGGGGCCGAACGATGGCCGATTGGTTAGAGTGCTGGCCTTTGGAACCGGAGTTCGTGGGTTCGTATCCCACAGTGGCATGGATGTTCGTAGCCGTTCGGAATCGGCTTTAAGCTGTAGGTCCCGGTCTCATTAGCCCTCGTGTTGCAAAAAGTAGACCGTAGCACTCCAAACCAAACCAAATCTCTACTCTAGGCACTTTTCAAAGTTTCATTAAAAAGATAGAATTAAGTGTACCATAATCGACCTCCTGTGTTAGAAATTCTCTTGGAAAACTAACTGTTGTTACGTCATTGGTGACGACAGGAATATCCTTTGGTAAACTATCACTTCAACAACATTACCCTAAGAGTTTAAGTATTCTGAATCTTATTAACCCTTAATTTGACTAAGTCTGGCCGCTACACCGGACATGTATATTTATAACTACTAAATAACATAATTGTCAGTGTTCGCCATAGCGGACATTGATTATCTCAAAAGTGGAAAATGATATATATATATTTGTTATTTTACAGAGATCTAATGTTTATACAGACATGAAAAAATAACAGAAATTAAAAAATACTTGAAAATACATCTTGTCAAATTAAAGGTTAAATGCTTTTAATTGGATTGAATAGCATAAAAGGACAGTTTTATTAGTACATTGATATTAATATGTCATAATTAATAACAACAGTATGTCTTAAATGCGAACATATGTATGATCAGGGATAGTTTAGAACTCTGACAACCATGAATTTGAGTTGTAGATTCATTCAACGGGCATATAACTATAATTCTGTCTTTTAACTCTAAGCGTGTCACCTTCTGGCAGGTCAATTTTAAGTGTTATGTGTTGAATAACGTTAGAACAACTTACATGATCTCCTGGTATTTTCCCTTTGATATTTTGGAGACCTCAAAACCCGATAGACTATAAATAAAATCGATAGAAACTAATATTTTGCATTGTAAGCACTTCATAAATTGCTAAAATTATCGATAATTAGTGAATATCGATTTCCACTCTTAAAGCGGTTCATTTTTTATTGCGGTCGAATACTTTAAAAATGAATGGGTTTTTTACTCTCTTTTTTCTGATGTCTAGAATCAAGTGTCTTTTTTATTTCAGACAGCCAATTTATTGAATTGTTTCGGGGGATGATAAGACCAAAATGAGCAGACACAAGTCTTCTTCAGTGAAACACAAACGTTTTGTTATAACTTTCTGTTATAACGGAGCATTCATTACTGAGTAATTAAGTTACTCCCAAGGTGAGGAAATCCACAAGTATAAAACGTAGTAGTTACTTGAATATAGTAGTTACCTTATAACACCCCCATCCGAAGCGATATACTGAAGCGAATGTCTTACGTTAATTGCAGAATATTTTAGTATCGTTCTAACTTCCTTATCCCCTGTATAAAAATAGCCTAAGTTATCTGTCCGTCTGTCCTCGAATTTATGAAACGGTTGAACCTGAAATGGATAGAGACATCCATATTGGATTCTTGATAAGTTAGGGTTAGCAAAATTCAAAGCTGTCGTCTTTAAAACGTTCGAAATCCACCCCGTTCCCTCTTTTCGAGCGTTTAATGCCACTATTTCCATTCCTATTTTCCCCAGTTAAGAGAAGGCGATTAAATTTATCAAATAATCACATAATAAATAGGTAAGGACTTTTTTCTATCATAATGACATCATTCATTTAACCATCTCATTTAATCATTTCTTATTTTAAATTATTTAAATATCATCTGCATTATTTTCATACGTTTTATCATTGAACTTAGATATTTTCTTTAACCCCCTCCCTGTTTTGCCCGTACGCCGTACTGGCACAGCTTTCGCGCCTTTACTGATTTGCCCGTACGGCGTACTGGCAATTTGATTTCTATTTCGCTTGCACTGTTTCGGCTGTATTTTTTCCAATTTTAGTAACAAATTATTCGTATAGATTCGTATAGATGTGCAGTAAATGATAGTTTGCAGTTTATTGTATTTTCTACTTTGATTGGTTCAAAAGCGCGGGTTTTTTCGCATGTTTTGTATCAGAAGACGAATTGTTATCTCTCAGTGTATAGCTTTCTGGTTATATTTTACTAACCGCCTGATAATTTTATTGATGTAAGAGTTGAATAATATACTTTTACATTTAAATAATGGATAATTCAGAGCGTATGGAGCTAATCTCTTGTGATTTAAACTGTGAGCCGGAATCAGAAACTAAATTATCTGTAAATAATAGTAGAGAAAATTTACTAGATGACCTGGACAGTAGTGGCTCTGATAGTAGTACAGATGGAATCAGTCAAGCAAGACAATTTTTTTAAAATTAATTGTGATAATCTTTTGCATCCACCTCTAGATTTGCTTTTACTGGAATTCCAAAAGTTAACTTGGATATCGATGAGACTAAAGGTAAACTTCAGTTCTATGATGCTTTCATAGAAAAAAAAAGTTGTAATAAATGCTTAAAAATACTAGAAATGTTAATTTTAATAACATATCTTTACTTAAAAATGTAAAATGAACAAAAAAAATGTAACATTTTTTGACCGAATTCTGGAAAGAAATTAAACTGTCAAAGGGTTAAATAATTTTCTTTTGTTTTTGTCTTAAATAATATATTGGGTACATATGTGATAATTTTAAATTTAATCACCGATTATTTTTTGTTGCGATGAAAATTTTATCACCGGTATTAACAACAAATTCTTTTTCTAAAAGTCTAGGAGTCTATTTCACAGACTAATAAATATCTAGCGTTTAAGTTATATATCTTTGAAAATTAAGAATTTTTTTCGTTTATGTGTTTTTTTTTATACATAACCACACGATTTGCAATTGATTCGCTAAATTATTCTGGAAAATTAAAAATTTTACTGATTCCGTCATATGAATGGTTATATGATAATAAAAAAATAAAAAGTGGTATTGCAATCACAAGAAATTTCAGCCTTAAAACTTCAACGGGAATACTTATTTAACCCTTTCGTTGGCCATTTATTTCTCACTCCACTTTTACAAACTTTCAAAACAGAGTTGCTAATTTTATTCACTCGATCGAACAATTGATGACAGCGCAAAACCGAATTAGGAATCAGTCTTCCCGTCGTTTCAATAACAAGATCAATATATTAGAATGGGTTTTGTGCTTCCCACAGGTGTATTTTGTAAGATCGTGTAGGTGGGAAGTAATCTTCCCACGGCCCACGAAAGGGTTAAAGCATGCCTAATTGAATTTCGGCAATCTTCGTTGTTATGTCTGTATGTACATATAAGGAAACTTTAATTTTGAAACTTTTAGTATCCATTTTCATTATACCTGAACTAGTTTTACTGAAATTAGCTCCATACGCTCTGAATTATCCATTATTTAAAAATAAAAATATATTATTCAACTCTTACATCAATAAAATTATCAGGCCGTTCGTAAAATATAACCAGAAATCTATACACTGAAAGATAACAATTCGTCTTCTGATACAAAACATGCGAAAAAACCCACGCTTTTGAACCAATCAGAGTAGAAAATACAATAAACTGCAAACTATCATTTACTGTACCATCTATACGAATAATTTGTTACTAAAATTGGAAAAAATACGGCCGAAAAAGTGCAAGCGAAATAGAAATCAGATTGCCCGTACGCTATACAGGCAAATCAGTAAAGGCCCGAAAGCTGTGCCCGCAAGGCGTACGGGCAAAACAGGGAAGGGGTTAATTATCCAATTAACCCCTTCCCTGTTTTGCCCGTATGCTATGCCATAAAATGACAGTTTTATTAGTACACTAATATTAATAATGCCATCCTTAACATCAACAGTATGTCTTAAATGTGAACATATCTACGGCCAGGAATAATTTAGAGCTCTAACAACCATGAATTTAAGTTGTAGATTCATTCAACTTGCATGTAACTAAAATTCTGTCTTTTCACTCTAAGCTAGTCGAATGCTTTTTGCCCCTTCTGGCAGGTCAATTTTAAGTGTTATGTGATGAATAACGTTAGAACAATTTACGTGATCTCCTGACAATTTCCCCTTTGATATTTTGGAGACCGCAAAATCCCGATATATTATAAATAAAATCGATAGAAACTAGTATTTTGCATTGTAAGCACTTCATAAATTGCTAAAATTATCGATAATTAGTGAATATTGATTTCCACTCTCAAAGCGGTTCATTTTTATTGCTATCGAATACTTTAAAAATGAATGGGTTTTTTACTCTCTTTTTTCTGATGACCAGAATCAAATTTCGTTTTATTTCAGACAGTCAATTTAGTGAATTTTTCGGGGATGATAAGACCAAAATGAGCAGAGCCAAGTCTTTTTCAGTGAAACACAAACGTTTTGTTATAACTTTCTGTTATAACGTAGCATTCATTATGCTGTGGTGTAGTACATTGCTGTTGTTATTTCAAAGTCATTAATAACCCAAGTTTGCTTTATATCGTCTTTAATTATAGTAAAATACCACTGATCTATATTACAATGTTCAAATATAGAACAAACGACAAGGAAATATGCTAAAAATATTTTTAAAAAATTAAAAAGTAAAAGAAGCACTCCACGTGCTACGCCTGAAAAAAAATTGCCAATGTCCAAGAGAACGCTGCATTCTTTTCCTTCCTTCTTTCTACTCAGGCAACCCTATACTTTTTCCATTATCCTGTGCTGATGCGTTCGTTGTTCCATTGTCCTTTTTACAATGCGTCCTTTCCCGGCTCTGCCAGAAGGACCGGGACTCCAAGGATGGTCCTGAATCGCCTCCTGGAGACCAATCACAATTCTCCAAAACTTGGTGAAGTTTAAGTGCAATCGTTTTCACTGGCCACACCACACGCTTCCTGGAGTCGCGAAAAAAACTTGGGCATTCAACCCACAACGTGTGAGTGCGGCGAGCAAATCAGTTTCGCAAACCTTATGTCAAACATAGCTGCACTCTCACACATTACTGAGTATTAAGTTACTCCGAAGGCGAGGAAATCCACAAGTAAAATGTACGCCACAAGTATCCTTATAGCACTTCCAGGTGAAACGCCATACTAAAGTGAATGTCTTACGTTAATTTCAGAATTTTTTGGCCTCTTTCTAACTTCCTTATACAAAATAAAATGTTGTACTGGAAATCACGGGAAATTTTAGCTACCAAATTTCAACGGAAGTACTCATTTAAATAATGCCTAAATGAATTTTGGCAACATTATGACATATGTAAGACATTAATCTGTATTGTAAATAATTCTTTGTATATAGTAAAGTATATTTAACTGCTGGTTTCACATTATGTTTATTACATTATGGGTCGGACTCACCACAGTCATTTCATGGCTAACCGCGATTAATCTCTGTTTAAACGGAGAATTGCGTCCTACCATTGGTTGGCGCCATGGGTTAATGGCGGTTAGCCGTTAAACTACTATGGTGAGACCGGTTCTAAGGATCACACTCCAAGTGGTAACCGGCACTTTCAACAGGCTTCAAAAGTAGTAACCTCACTATTGAAGCTCCCAACTGTAATTCCAACTCATGGTAGGAAATTTCAGTAAGTTAGAGGTAAGTCGTCTATCCTCCTTTTGTTAGGTGGAACGCAATTCTCCTTTAAAAAGAAATTAATCGTGGTTACCCATTAAACGATTTTGGCCGGCACTCATACTTAGGGCCGGTCTCACCACAGTCGCTTAATGGCTGACCGCGATTAATCTCTGTTTAAACGGAGAATTGAATCCTACCTATTGGTTGGCGCCATGGTTTAATCGCGGTTAGCCTTCAAACGACTTTGGTGAGACCGGCCTTTAAGGTGGGAAGACAGAATCTGAAGTCAAGGCTAAAGTTAGTAGAGTTTCAATAAAACTACCACCATTTTGGAATAAAAACTCAGATTTATGGTTTAGTTCCAATTCCACACAGCTGGAATAACCAATGATAGTACAAAATATTTTTAAGTAGTTTCAAATTTAACCGCTGAAATTTTGAACTTTGTTAGGAATGTAATTTCAGCGATACTGATAAAAGAAAAATACGAAACTTTAAAAAAAGATTTATTTGAAGATTTTACAGATTCATTACTCGTTAAAATTAAAAGTTTACCTTATGGATTTAATTTTATGTGATGATAAACCGTCACATTTGCTTCGTAAATTGAAACATTTAGCAGTCTAAAAATTGGGTACTGAATTTTAAAAGACTTTATGGTAGCAATATTTATCAACAGAGACACAAGTGTCTGTTTCAGACGAAGATATTGAAAAGTTAGCTTTACTTGTAGTTACTTGTAGATAAAATAATTGAAGTAGCAGGTAATTAAAAAGGAAGGGTTAATTCTGAATTTTTAAAGACTTTATGGAAGCAACATTTATCAACAGAGACATAATCTATAGTGTCTATTTCAGACTAAATATTGAAAATTTAGATTTGTTTGCAGATAAAATAATTGAAGTAACATGTAATTATAAAAGACAGATTAATTCTGTGCAAACAGGTCTTGAATGCTAAACTTACAAGCTCAAGAATTGCTACTTTTTCATTTTTCCTTTCAGAAGTTATTTAAAACAAAACTGGCTATATATTTTCATTTATTTTAAATATTATTTATATAAGACAATTATTTAAAACTGTACAATGCTTTAGCAAACTTTTTTCATCGTTTTACAATATTAAATCATCCGTAACACGAGAAAATACTTTGCAATTTTCAAAAACATACCTGGTTTAGTGACAAACACGTTAATCGAGAATGTTCAAAGTTTTGAATAAAAAATACATAAAAGTAACGAATAGGAGCATTTCGAAATTACTCAATCAATACAAAACGCCAAACTGGAAAATATTGTTTTTAAAATCTTGAAATTAGGGTATATGATGACCAAAAATAAACTGCAGTAATATAATCATATTAATCGAAAAATGTGTTTTCATAATGTAACGTATATCTAACTTCATTTTTCCCCCATAATGTTTATGGTCCTTTTTCCTCTCAAGAGGCGATGCGTTTTATCCCTGCCAGAATACAAACTGGTGTGTGTGTGGGGGGGTGGGGGTGCAGATATAAACATTCGGAGCATAAAAATTTAGACTGTATTTCTAAAACGTAAATTTTTAAAAATGATGACTAGAATAACAAATAAAATTCTTTTTATATCTAACAGTAATATTACGTTATTTGCCAAAAAATAATAATGAACTCTGCTTGAAGCCCAAACATTGACAGACTTTTTTTTTTAGAGAAATAAGTGTTGGAAATATTTTTGCTATGTCTGGAAATACTATTTTTATCCGTATAGAGCTTTGGAGCTCTTCTCGGATGCTTGAACAAAATTGGATTTCGCTTTAATTTCCTGGAGTGGCTTCAATTTTAAAGAGTCTCATTTAATCGTGTGACTTCGAAATAATTTGCTAGAAAGTCGGCAATTTTAACTATTTCATAACCATTCATCCTTTCCAATGAATACTTTTTAAAAATAATTTACGATACTTTAAGCGTACTTGAGGGCATTTTATTTGGAGAATTCTCGTGCATTTTTCAAATTCAAAAATTCCATTGATTTCTATAAATACTCGGAAAGTAGGTTTTCCTTCCGCTCAATTATTTTAGTGTCGCCATCTATCGGTGTCTTTAAATAGTATTAGCATTTAATGCTAATACTATTTAATTTTAAGCTTATCATGGAATGTGTAAATTCTTAATGATATGTTAGAAAATTAAATGTAAAAAGTTGTGTTTAACCAATGAAGTAACATTGTTTTTTAACAAATTTCACTCATTTATTGTTCTTTTATATTCTATTACTTGAAGTTATTTTTTTTTCAGGATAAATTGTATTTAACTTATGTGTAAATAAATTGTATTTAACTTAATTATTAATCATTATGTGTAAATAGAATACGAAAGTGTATTAAAAAATTTTATGTAAAATAAATGATATTTTTCAACTGTAATTTTTAAACGAATGCATTGTGGTCATATTTCTACAAAATTATCTGTCATATACTCTTAAATAGTAAAATATGTCTTCTCAAAAGACTACTATATCGCCTATAATCAAAATATTTAGAACAATTTGCATAAAATACTTTTAAGTTTATTATATCGAAATATCAAAAAAGTGGAGACAAATATTCAAAATATAATAAAATGTTTATTAAAAGTGCTCAAAAATAGTTAAATATTAAGCTAAACTATATTTACATTTCTTTTATTTTGAAGTAATACTGCACACGAGGCCTGAAATGTTAATTAAAGAAAAGTGGAAAATAAAAAAAATTTACATGTATTTGCACTATAAGTTTGATCCTAAATTCGATTCTAATGACTTATTAACTTAATTTTCAAAAATTACTTCTTCATTCTGTCAGAATTACTTCTGCTGTATTTTATAATTTTTTAATAATTTTTTATAATATTTTTATTTTTAATTTTTTATAATTTATTGTAATTTTTAAAGGTGGGAACTCCATCCCCTCCATTAAGCTACAATCAATGGGTCATTTATATAAATATTATTATATCAAGAAAGTTTTTTAATATTAGAGTTAGGATTCTTAGCTTATGTATGACATTAAAGGTATTTTGAATAAAGCAAAATTAAAATCTATATTATTTTTATTAATTAAAAGTAACTGAATATAGGCGGTTTTTAATGTTTTTTAACCATTTTTTCCTTTTTACAGGTCTTCTATAATTAAATTAAAGCATAAATATATGAGAAGAGTGACCAAAATGTTGTGTGTTTTAGCTTTGTGTTTATACTATGTTACTTTATATATGAATGACTTCAGTCTTTGCCTTAATATATTCACAGTGTATGGATGTCCCTGGCTGCAAAAATATTGGTGTTTTTCTACACTTAAGCTTTTTACTCTCCAGTTCTTGTGTTATGAACTTACTAATCCACCTCCCTATCCCCTTCTTTCATCTTTTAGCTGTTTTGTTTTCTGTTCTTTGTCATTTTTCTGCTTACTGTTAGAAATCTTTGGATTAGAGGGCTCGGCCCAGGCAATCCAGTTGCCTTGATACATAATATAGCCCGCTCTGAAATTTATAGTGCTGCCATCTATTATGTAAATGTGAAACAAAATGCCAGCTTTTTCTGCAAAAATTTACTTAGAAACAAAACTTGTTGAAATATAATAAAAACATAATAAACACAATTATGTTCTTATGTTCTTTATTATTTTTGACATATATTTCTTTGTTATTGTGATCATAAATGTTCACAAACCGGTGTGACAGTTTAGAGTGCTATTTCTGTAATAATGTGATAATTCACAAACAAGCGATACTGTATAGGGTTGGGCATGAAATAATTAGACCGATCGTGTCCATTCGGGCTTCACACTTTGAAAAACATCTATATCACCAAAAACATACCCAATTTTACTTCAAAATACCTTTAAAAGACAAATCAAATAAAAACATGTATAAATGTCAGAAGATAAGATCGTATCTTTATAGAAAGCGTTTTACATGTTCTTAAAAATGGTATATATAAAAACCAGGCATATATAGACTGTTTAAGTATGTTTACTAGCATTACTTTACCTACTACATTACGTTTACAAAAGTGTGTCAGATTGACTTAATACTATTTTTGAAAATTCATCATAACAAAAACTTCAGAACATATAAACCACATTCCTATTTGTTATCGCCGAACGATGGCCGTTTGGTTAGGGTGCTGGCCTTCGGTACAGAAGTTCGTAGGTTCGAATCCCACTGTGGCGTAGATGTTCGTAGCCGTTCGGAGTCGGCTTTAAGCTGCAGGTCCCGGTCTCATTAGCCCTCGTGTTGCAAAAAGTAGACCGTAGCACTCCAAACCAAACCTATTTGTTATCCAATAAAATATAGGCCAAATAGTAGCCTACAGAAAAGGGTGTTGCTCTATGGTACATGGTTTCGTGTTATGCTAATGACAGGAATGCTCATAGTCTTTCGAAATCGGCCTTAAGCAGCAGATCCCGGTTCCAATAGTTTGTTTAGCAAAAGTAGATTGCTCTGCTGCAAATCAATAAAATATATATGTTCATTAATGAAGAAATTATTCTATACCTTTCTGGTGATATATATAAATTATTATAAATGGATTTTATAATGACTTATGACTGTAATGCTTAAAATTTATATTTCAGTAAATACATATGACCTAAAAATCGAAGTAAAAATTCAAAAGTCGACGTTAGTCTCAAAATATAGCAATGAAAAAGTGAGTGAAATAAACCTAAATATTATCAATGTTTATGTTGCGTCTTCATTTTCGCCTATAAATAAAACGTTTTTAGTTTTAGTACAAGAAGCCTAAAGTTCACCCTAAACCAGTGGTTTTTAACGGGGGCGGTGTAACGGTGCTGTGGGGGGGGGGTGAACTTGTTTGGAGCGGTAGGGTGGCGATGTGAGCAGGTTGGTTTTCAAACATAATATTTAAAATATTAAGTATATTTATTACATTATAAGATATCTATTTTACACGATTTTTAGCAGTCATAAAACAAACTTTTGCGGTAGTATCAGAACCACTTATTTCCATTCCCTATGTTGCGTGAAATTGGGCCGGCATTCAGGAAAATATATTTAATCAACAGCAGTCATTTGTTTTCGAGCGCTACGGGTTACTATTTTGCTACACGAGTACTATTGAAACCTGTACCTTACTACTTAAAACCGATTCCGAAAGGTTACGAATCTATGGCCTGGTGGGATTCGAACCTCCGAACCGAAGGCCAATGCCATAACCGTTCACCCATACGGTTGATTACGAATTACGTTGACTGCCCATACGGTTGATTACAATTACATTGATTGCGAATCTATGCCTTAGTGGGATTCAAACCTCCAAACTTCGGAGCCGAAGGTCAACGCCATAACCATTATGCCATACGGTTGATTACGAAGTTACATTGATTGCCCATACGGTTGATTACGAATTACATTGATTACGTATTTACATTGATTACGATTCTATGCCCTAGTGGGATTCGAACCTCCGAACCTCGGAACGGAAGGCCAACGCCTTAACCGTTCGCCCATAGCATTCGCTTCAGCTTTGCTTCAACGTGTCTCAGTAACAAAAATTTGATTTGTAACTCTATTGAAAAAAATTACTTTACATTTTGAGTCTTATAATTGAGTACTTCTTCTACCCTACACTTTAAATTACGGGATTTTTTCAAAGTGGGGTAGAGCGTTGAACACATTTCGGCTCTGTAGGGGGGCGGTAGCTTAAAAAAGGTTGAAAATCACTGCCCTAAACAGTCGAATGACTCTAGAAAAGGCCTTGCATAAAGTAACCTTAGAGTTTTTATTGAAAAATTCGAATTCGAGGTTTGGATAAATGTTATGAAAAGAACAATTTTCTGGATTATGTAGTTTTGAGAGTTCTAAGTAATTTGTTGATTTTGAATGTTTAAAAGAATTATTCAAAGTCCGCCCTCCCCCCCGCCAAAAAAAAAAAAGAATTAAATAATCGATGGAGCCCGTTTATATTTATTGATTTGAGTACCTCGTGTAGGATGTTTTTGACTCCCGCAATTATTTGCTATTTCAGAGTACTGCAGTTTGCACTGCCAAGTGAGAATAAATTTTTTTCTTCCTTTTCAACGACCGGACTAATGACGAGAATTAATTCTGCGCCACAAGTGTTAAGATTTTTCGAACGACTCCGATGAAGAGGTTGCAGCTGAATGCATTTTTATTTTATTTTATTTTTCTCACTGCGTCACTCCTTGTTAGATAATAAGCAATAACGGCTCCCACAGCTGAGCAACGGTTGAAAACGCACTCTACTGCTACTCTCCTGCATCTAGTGAAAAATTTGGGAAATCATCTTCAGTTTAAAATTCAGTCATTAATATTTGGCTAGAAATACAGAGGAAATTGTATTTTATTTTCTGCCATCAAACCGGGAACAACTTCGAGATTAGTCGTTGTTTTGAAATTTTGTAATGCGCAGTACTGGGATGATATATAAATCCTTTACACATAACACCTTTAAAAGGAGCAAATAATAGAGAAAAGTGAAATGTTTTCAACATCGCGCTACTTGAACAGCTTTGTGTTGTGTCTTTATTTTTACACCACTTGCTGTATTTTCGTTTTAACTATGTGATAAAGTGAAACAAAAATATTGTAAGCAACTTAAATTGTCTGATAGTTTAAAATTTGTTTTCAGATAATACAAAATGCCTTGCTTTTGGACCAAGGTAGACCCTGTCAACTGAAGTTCGGAAAGATGAATTCTGCTAGATAGTAATGATGGTCAATGCTACCACAAAATTTTGCAGCCCCATTTTTATATGGCATGTAAACATTTTATTTTTTTAATTAAAAAAATATTTTGTTTCATAGGTCAGCTAGTTAGTTCTAAAGCATATGGGTACGTGATTTAAAATGATTTTACTTTAATTCTTATATAAGTAAATCGTTAATTCAATTCAAAATTTTGTGTAATACAAATTGCTAAATTTAATTTTATAGACTATAATATTAAATTTAGCTATAACAATAAGCTAATATTAATCCCCTATATAATAATAGCCTAAGTTATCTGTCTATCTCTTCTCGAATTTATGAAGCGGTTGGACCTGGAATGGATAGAGGCATCCACATTGGATTCTTATGAGTTAAGGTTAGCAAAATTCAAAACGAGTAAAGTTTATTTTCTCCCAAACTATCGATCCGATTCTAAAATAAGTTGGAATAAATATGCTCCATATCACAACGAAAAATACTGTCGTCTTTAAAATGTTCGAAATCCCCCTGCCCCTCCCTCCTTTCGAGCTCTTAATGTCATTATTTTCCCTGTTTAAGAGCAGGCGATTATCAATTTATCACATAATAAATAGATAAAAATAACATTTTTTCTAGCATTATGACGGCATTCCTTTGACCATCTCATTTAATCAATTCTTATTTTAAATTATTTAAATATCGTCTGCATTATTTTCATACGTTTTATCATTGAATTTAGATATTACATAAATAATTTTCTTTTATATTTTGCTTAAATAATAGATTAGGTACATATGTGATAATTTTAAATTAATCATAGACTATTTTTAGTTGCAAGATAATTCTCAGACCAAAAACAAACCATTTTTTTATCTGCCTTATAGGGGAATTTACAATTCTGGAAAATTAAAAATTTTAATGATCCTGTCATATGACGGGATATATGCTAGTTTACACTATAACATTTAACAATAAATTAATGCATACATGACACACAAATGCACGGCGTTCGCTACACTGCAAACAGTCTGTTGCCCCGTAATGCAAAAAACGTTCAAAATTCTCATTCGAAAATAGAATCCCAATTGCTGCAGTTGTTTCGGCGCCAAAGTAATAGTAAAATTCAATAATCATAAAAACATTAAATCTATAACATATAATAAAGTAATATGTAATCAATAGTAACAATGAATTGCTTTCCCTTTAGATTATAATTTTTATCAAGTTTTGTTCAATGTTTTCTTACTTTGTCACTGTTCCTGGCTTTTGTAGTTACTAAGCTCAATTATTTTTTAAATATATAGATTTGTCCGTCTTAACAATGAACTAATAACGAACGCTTCACAATGCTTAACTGTACACATTCCAAAATTTAAGGCTATATTTACTTCAAAATTCAGATTAGATTTTATATTGCATTATACACTGTCTACCAATAAGTATTTGAAATCCTGTGATAGAAAAGAAACACTAACTTTATTCAAAATCAATAGTTGGTAGAACCTCCACTAGAGGCAATTGCAGCGTGAACCGTCTGGAGCATACTTTCTAGAAGTCTTTGTATTACAGCTAGTGGTATTGTCTTCCACTCGGCTTGGAGTAGATATACAAGTGCCTTCACCGATTTTGTACGGGTAGTGCACCAATTAATTCGGCAATCCAACTTCTCCCAGAGGTTCTAGATAGGGTTCAGGTCTGGGATCTGGGCAGGCCAGTCCATTCGATGAACTCCATTGGCACCATACCAAGCCTTGGTTAACCTCGAAACATGACAACTGGCATTGTCGTCCTGAATGTAACAGGGGTGCAACCCGTAAAACAGACACAACATAGGAAGCACATTGTCATCCAAAATAGTGCAGTAGGCATCAGCGTTGAGCTTACCATGCATGGGGAACAAAGTTCCCAGTCTATACCAGGAGAAACTCCCCCAGACCATAATTCCACCTCCGCCGAACTTGGCCGAACTATGGCCGATTGGTTAGGGTGCTGGCCTTCGGTACCGGAGTTCGTGGGTTCGAATCCCACAATGGCATGGTTGTACGTAGCCGTTCGGAATCGGCTTTAAACTGTAGGTCCCGGTCTCATTAGCCCTCGTGTTGCAAAGAAGTAGACCGTAGCACTCCAAACCAAACCGCCGAACTTGATTGTTGGCACAATGCATTCCGGCAGGAGACGTTCTCCAGGCAGACGCCAGACGCAGACCCTGCCATCCGAACGGTAAAGGGTGAACCTTGATTCGTCGCTCCAAAGAACCCGTTTCCACTGATTTGCGGTCCAATATGGATGTGCTTTGCCCCGCATTAACCGAGCAGATCGGTTAGACTTTGTGATCAAAGGCTTATGAGCAGCAGCACGACCATGAAAACCAAGCAGATATGCTTCCTTACGGATGGTATTCATTCAAACAATACTCCTGGATGTCTGTTGAAACTTCTCGCGGATGAGAGCCGTCGGTGTAGGTGCGGTTCTTCCGAATTTCTCTGGACAGCACTCGTCGGTCTCTATCTCCCAGTTTCGTTGGTCTGCCGACTCGGGGCACATTCCGCCAATTACCTTCCACTTCTTAATCACATAGACCACTATCGATTTTGGGTATTTCAGATCGCTAGATATGTCCGTTAAGAATTGGCCACATTTGTGATTCACAATAATTGTACCTTTCTCGAAATCAGATATCTCCGAACTGCGCGGCATCTTGCATGCGACTAATTCCGATTCTGTTTCCTATACGATGTATACCGGCGGAGGCCGGGACGTACATCAGATCCACAGATATCGTCATTTGCATAGGTGTCCAAATACTTATTGGTAGACAGTGTATATAATACAGTTAGTTTCGAAGACGAAAAACTCACTTTCATAAAACAAACAACACACTTTTAAAAATTTAAATTTAATGTTTTCATAAACTTAAGTATAAACTAAAGTAATAAAAGGGCACTGTTGCGTGATTAATCCCAACATACCTCTAATGTAACTATACTTATGTTTTGTTAAGATTATGTAAAGAGAACTGGGGTATCTATCAGAAAAAAATATTAAGCACGAACCAAAATAAAATGTTAAATAATTTTGTTGAATATCTCTCCGTTACACATAACAAAGTAATAGACTGGAATGAAAAAAAAAGTCTGATTTTTAAAAGAAAGAAAATGTTAAATAAAAACAGATGAAATTAAATGAAAAATATTGCAAAAAAATATTTAAGATCACATATTAAATAGTAGCATATGGATTAAAAGATTTTAATTAATTCTTAAATATTTATTATTTGAGTGGGTTTACTGGAAAGAACTCTCACACCATCAAAAGTAACAAAAACCATGATTCAGCCCTCTTTTCGTTCATTTCTACAAAATAAGCTCTGTAATGTATTGAAATAAACTCAAGGGAATATTCTGTTGAGAGCACACTCCTCAAAGAAAACTGGAGGGATGTATCTGGCCGAGTTCCTATTTTATTTCGGAATAAAGTTATTAAAAACAAATCATCGTATTTTAAAATTCCATATTTTCGGAAATAAACGACATATAATAATAAGTAATCCATGAATACAAAGGAAATATAAGAGTTATATAATGGAGTCAATATATAAGTTCTTCTGAAAGCCATTTCACTAAAGTTCTTTTAGAAACATTCCATTGGTAAAAGTGGTAACAGCATCCGCGAAGCAAAGAGTTTTTCGCGTTCTGTCGTTTTTGCGATGTAAACCTGCAGCCATTTGTGAAGATCCCCCCCCCCTTTGTCCAGAACTAACGGACGAAATAAGCTGATCGGTAGCCTCCTGTTTCGACCCGTCAACAATACCGACGCAGTGTCTGTGATATTGAGAGTTCGGTTGAATAGGCGTCACGCCCCTAATCGGTTGCGGTAATGAGCCCAGAGGATTGCATTGAGATTCCAGAATCAAGACAGCCAGCGAATGAGATTTCGGCTAAAAAAACTAGCTGTAACATCAGCTGGAGTTCTCGGGTAACTGGAATCGTAACTGACAAAAAAAAAAAAAAAAAAAAAAAAAGGTTGGTGGAACCGTAACTGATCCCTAGGTATAAAAAAAAAATTAGAATTTTTCGACTCGGGGTTTTTTCGACATTTTTTAGAGGTGCTTTGACGCCGTGGAGGTTTCTGCGACTTTTGACCGGAGCCAGCTTTTTAGTAATTGCGTTCGGGAGACTCGTAAAGTCCGCTCACAGGAACGGCAGGGTCTCGGACACCAAACGGGGGATAGATTGGGTTTGCATAGCACCCTAGAAAGGCCTTCCCATTTGTAAGATTATTTAATCTTTTTTTTTTCGACTGTGCCAGTAAAAATCCTCGACATTTCGACTTGTTTTGGAGGAATTATAATCCTTTTGTATATACTCTATATACCCCGTATTTACTCCAAAAAAAATATAAGTGATTTCCAATTCTATTGTGACTGTGATCTTTCTTCGCACTATTTCTTCACTCAAGAACATTGAAATCGTCACACATTGTTCAGATTGAATTTAGAAAAAAATATCGAATTAAGGCACCATCTCTCTAATTCTGCTTTCCAACAAGACAGGTACCACCCTGCAGGACTACAGAGGTTCCTTGGTTTTTTAATATTTAACTACTTCGCGGTTGGATCGGTCAAAGTGGAACAAATAACATGATATTACACAGCTGGACATCTAAGTCACAGGATGTGACCGCAGGCGATTTCTTCCTTTGGGAATTTGTCAAAGATAAAGTGTATTTGCTACTACTACCTACAAATTCACAAGAACAAAGGATTTTTGCTACTGTACAATCAAATAACAATGAAAATTTACAGCTCGTTTCGCAGGAATTCACGTTTTGACAACATACTTGTGCTTAAAAATATTATTTTTAATTCTTGTTAAAAAAATCTTTTAAATAAAAGCAAAACTTTTCTTTTCTTTATATTATTGTATTACTTCTCATTCCTCGTCTTGGTAAGATCCCCTCTTTGTCCAGAACTAACGACCGGAATCAGCTGATTTGAAGCCCCCTGAGAATTCAGCTAAAAAAACTAGCTGTAACCTTAGCCAGAGTTCTCAGGGAACTGAAACCGTAACTGACCCCGAGGTATAAAAAGCTTAGAATTTTTCGACTCGGGGCCTTTCCACATTTTTCTTACTTAGGTGCTTTGACCTCGTGGAGGTTTTTGCGTCTTTTGACCGGAGCCAGATTTCTAGTGATTAAGTTCGGGAAATTCGTAAGGTCCGCTCATATAGGGAGAGGCACAGTCTCGGATACCGAATGGGGGATAAATTGGGTTTGCATTGCACCTTGGAAAAGCGTCCCCACTTGTGAGATTACTTAATCTCTTTTCTTTCTACTGTGATCGTCGTGGTGATGTTATGCAGGCGACAATCCTTTGCATTTCGACTTGTTTTGGGAGATTAGAATTCCCTTGTATATAGCCGTATTTACTCAAGAAATAAAAGTGATTTTCAATTTCATCGTGACTGTGATCCTTCTTCGCTCTACCTCTTCACACGAGAACATTGAAGTCGTCACGGTATCTTTTATGTACATAAAAAATAGCATCTTACTAATCGACCAGAGCATTATATATTTTAAATTAAAACAAAAATTTGCTAAGGAAGATTCCAGTATTGATTGGACTGTCGCTTGTTAATTATTGCCGGTTGTAAAGAAGGACCCATGACCAGTGCTTTGAAGATATGCATCCCTCCCGATTGGAGGGAGTCAACCCTTTGACCTCTTAATCATGTGTTCTTCGAGAATATGAGATCCGGCTATTGGGCTCATAAAATCTTCGGACGTGACATATTCCGGCGAAGGCGGGGAAAGAGATACGTGTGCAGTGTTTTCGGAAAGACTCAAAGAGAATGATTCCTTTTTCTTTGGGGATCTGATTACGAGGAGTGGACTGTCGAAGAAGGGGTCATGGATCTTGGATAGAACACCTCTCGCTCTTGCGAGAGGTCTTTACGGAGTTTTCCTTTACGGAGAAAATAAATGCAACCTAACGTTTCATGTTGCTACACTTTTGGGGGGGAGGGAGGCTTCTCATCTATGATTTATGGTTGCAGATAATGAGGCTCCGGGGCTCAAATATAATGTATATATATTTTCTTGCATTTTAATTTTCTCTGTATTGTAAATAAGTACTTGTGTTCTCCCTTTAACTTTGGAAGCTGAGTGATTTATACATCACAGATACAACATAAAGAATCTCATCGTATCGACCCCAGTTAAGTAAGCGGGCAAGTCACACACGTTTTTGACATCACCACCACCACCTACCGTTTACACCGGTTACTGTAGACCAGTCTGGTACACATTTCTCAAAATCTATTTGATTTACTTTCTTGCTTGCACGTTGTGGCTGGGCGATGTAAATAAGA
>CM063505.1:182095211-182245211 GCA_032207245.1 Pardosa pseudoannulata | reverse complement strand
TAAAACAGACCGTAAATTAAAGGAAAGTATATCAAATACGGTCAAGAGTCATCAAATGCAACATAGGTTAGGCTTTCTATTTCTGGAAGCCCAGTGACGCTGGGGTAGATCTTAGCTCTTCCATGACACAGGTCCAAGATTCGATCCCCGGGCTGGGCAAGGTTGACTCAGCCTTTCATCATTTCACTGAGTAGACAAACGGAGGACCATGTATGAATGGGAACTAAAGACTGATGGTTCCACGTAAGGTTAACCATCTAACCGGAACAAAGGCTTCACACCTCAAGGCCCTTGGTCTCGGAAACGGAGATCTGTAGGCCCTGGCCCCCTAGGTGCTGTTCAGAGGAGTTTAGAGATTCTATCTCTGTACGTCCTCAACCGTGAACAATTTAACTACCCTAATACATTTCTAGGCTTGACTTAAATTGATAAGAATTTAGGAAGGATTGATTTCAGTTATTTAAGAATGCATTGCTATCATACATACACACAAAAATGTAGAAAGAATTTTATACAGAGAGATTATCCCATGGAACACTATTGACATTGCTTGGAAATAGGAAATTTGAGATATTGTAATACCACAAATTTGGAAACCCAAAAATGTGTTTTAAAAAAAAAAAAAACTGGACATGCTGTTCCATTTTAGAGCTTTTATTGACCCCATACTAATCGAATGTTCTATTTGATATAGTCTAGAATTCTTTCTTATTGTTTTAACTGCTCTCGTAGTACATGGTTATAATAAAAAAACATTTGTTTAGAATTCAGTGGTTTTTTAGAAAAACTTATTAATATAATTAATATATTTAGCAAGTTAATCTGTTCAGATTAACCCTGTCAAATGTAAATTACATTAGTATATCGTAGGTGCATATTTTTGGGTGAATTTTCTGTATTTTCTGCTACTTGAAAGTGAAAACGGTTAAGAACGGAGAAAAAAAAACTGATACGAAAGATAAACAGTGAAACATCAATTTAATGAACCCAAACAGGCAAGTTGATAAGAGGCACATTGAGATAAAGAAGGAAGTGCAAGATCATGAAGGACAAAAAGGTCAGGACTGTGGCTACCTGTAGTATCAACTTCAAAACCCCACGGTATGAAAATAATCACAATTCCCGTGGGTATAATGTTGAGAAGTAGCTGCAATTTTACTGTATCTTTTGGAACATTTTTTTCTAGATAATAAAGTTTTGATTCTTTTTAAGGGTGTTGGGAACCTTACTTTCTGGATGTTCTTCGTAAAATGGTTCCCTTCTTCCGTGGTATTTGAAATTTTTGCAAAGGGTATTTTTTAGGAGTAAATAGAAATTCAGCTTTAAAAAATGTTATCTCAGTGAATGCGATGTATTTCTAATACTTTAAACCTGGAGGTTAGACGCTAGGTATATATATATATATATATATATATATATATATATATATATATATATATATATATATATATACTTTAATCTGTCTGGTAATTGATATACAACATTTAAATACCTTCTTTCCATGGCAAGATCCCTGAAGCAAGGACCGAAGTAAAAATTATAAAACCGGTCGCAGAGCCGAGATACTTCTCCTTTTTCGTCTGTGTTTGAGAAATTTAATGGGATTTCGTCTGCTCCCACTCGCATCTTCCGCCACCTGGAAAGAAAACTTTCATTTTCGTATGCTAAGAACATTTTAAAAAGTCAGAAAAAATTCGCCATTTTGAGACGAAGACTAATATTGACGATTTAACACCCCACACAGCTCAACACACTATTTGTTTTTGGCATCGACATATTTGTATGAATGTATGCATCTCTGTTCGTATGTATTTGCTTATGGATCGTAATATAATACTCATGCATAGTACACATACGTGCATGTGTGTGCCTGTCTGATCTGATTTACGTGAATATCTGGCATACCAAAACTTTGACAAAATTTTAATAATTTATTAAAAAGAACTATAAAACAACTGAGGCTTGTAAGACAGGGTTTTTGGTCATCGAAAGAAATTATTTCCAGTGTTCCCCGATGGATAATTCTGCATGAGTCTCATATGCATCTCTCTCTCCGTCTGACTTATAAAACATTTGTAACTTTTTAGTTCATGGCCATGAAAGCCTTGTTCTCTACTAGAATTTCTAACTGTACTTATGGATAAAAACCAATTTTGAAATTAAGTTTAATCACAACAATTAATTTTGTTACTGACTTTACTTCCTTTCTATACGGAATTAGTATAAATGATACACCAAATTGTCAATGGAGTTCGCTAGGAGACATTTATCATTATTTCCAGTACTCCCGAAAATACAGTAGCTCTCCAAAATTCAGCCATCATCCGGCGAAATTTTGCCAAGTGTTCCGGAGCCCTTAGTTCTTCAATTTAATTATTGTCATGTAGGCCTCTTATTGATTGAATAACAAAAGTAAAAGGCCGAACGATGGCCGATTGGTTAGGGTGCTGGCCTTCGGAACCGGAGTTCATGGGTTCGAATCCCACAGTGGCATGGATGTTCGTAGCCGTTCGGAATCGGCTTTAAGCTGTAGGTCCCGGTCTCATTAGCCCTCGTGTTGCAAAACAGTAGACCGTAGCACTCCACACCAAACTAAAAGTAATAGATGAAAAGATATAATTGAATGGCATGCATATTTGGTGTAGTGTTCTTCCAAAACATTTTATGATGCTAAATTATTAAGAAAATGTGTAAAAGCAGTAAAAGTTTTATAAAAATCCTATTTTAGTATTGTACTAAGTATGGTGTTTTATCAGGCGCAATAAAAATATAACACTTTGTCAAAGTTTTAGGTGACCAATTAATTAAAAAGTAAAAGATTTAAACATAACCTGAATAAAAACTTTTAAAGGTATTAATTATAACAAACTGCCGAGCGATGGCCGATTGGTTAGAGTGCTGGCCTTCGGTACCAAAGTTCGTGGGTTCAAAATCCCACTGTGGCATGGACGTTCGTAGCCGTTTGGAATCGGCTTTAAACTGTAGGTTCATGTCTCATTAGCTCTCGTGTTGCAAAATAGTGGACCGTAGCACTCCAATACCAAACGAAACCGAACTTAATAACTAATAATATTGTGAATACCGCAGAATAACACCCATTTTGTTTATGATGTAGTCGCATTTTTCATTTGTTTGTCCAATAAATTTATAGTTCATTGCATTTTAACCACGAAAACTAAATGATAATGTCGGAAAAGTCGAAAAAAAGTACATTTTTTTGTTTGTTTAAATTAACGCTGAAAGCTCTTTGGCGCAGTACCAATAATCTCCTGTATAACAATAGCCTATGTTATCTGTCCGTCTGTCCTCGAATTTATGAAGCGGTTTGACCTGAAATGGATAGAGGCATCCATATTGCATGCTTGATGAGTTAGGGTTAGAAAAATGCAAAGCGAACAAAGTTTATCTTCTCATAACTATCGATCTTATTCTAAAATAAATTGGTATAAATATACTTCATATCACAGCAAAAAATACTGCCGTCTTTAAAACGTTCGAAATATACCCCATCCCCTTTCTAGATTTTAATGCCATTATTTCAAGCCCTATTTTTCCCGGTCAAGAGCAGGCGATTTAATTTATCCATTTATCACATAATAAATAGGTAAAAATGCCATTTTTTCTAGCATTATGACGTCATTACTTTAACCATCTCATTTAATGTCTTATTTTAAATTATTTAAATATCGTCTGCATTATTATCATGCGTTTTATCACTGAAATTAGATATTATGCAAATAATTTTTTTTTTATATTTGACTTAAATAATAGATTAGGTACATATGTGATAATTTTAAATTTAATCATCGATTTTTTGTTGCAAGATAGTTTTCTCAGCCAAACAAACCATTTTTTTATCTCTCTCATAGGGTACTTTACAATTCTGAAAAATTAAAAATTTTACTGATCCCGTCATATGACGGGCTATATGATAGTTTATCTAGAATGGAAAAAGATGAGAAATTGCAGTATTTTATGTAAAATAATCCAATAAAAAATTATCTCTGGAATAAGATAGTGGAACAAAACGAGTAATAAAGTTATAAAATCTGATGTCAACGTCTGGCAGCTAAATAAACAAATATATAAAAAGAGAGAGTCGATAAGACTAGGAACGACTGTGGATAGAATGACAGAAAGAATGTCAGAGTCATCTCAATAAACCGTGCACTAAAAAAGACGAAACGAACAAGGGTAGCAGACCCTCCCTCCATCAGGGGTTGGTATGTCGAAACGCCACAAAATTTCTGCTCGTCAGGTAGATAATTAATCATATGTGTGTATGCGGGTAATACCAGAAAGTTAACGTGATCAGTTGTTCAATCAGAAATTTATCTTTTTCTTTTAACAGACAAAATAAAAATTATATTTGGCATATCGAGCGTGGAATACTGACACTCGTTTGGCCTCGACTTTTACTTAGCATTCGCATTGCAACATGAGTATGAATGTAGCAGTGTTAGAAAAGGGTACCGTGAAGAAGTAGGTACAGCGAGATCATTGTACGAGAACAATGCTAGTACTTAAATTACAAAATGTCCGTGTCCCTTTTGAGGAATTTCTTGCAAATCATGTGAATCCATCTTTTTTTAACTCGTTATTTCTTTTAATTATTGGGTTGTTCGGAAAGTAATTTCGTTTTTTCCCGACAGAGGATTTAATTCTATTTTTTTGCACCCAACTTCACATTTAAGCCGTGTAATTTTTATATGTTTTGAGAGCTCATATAGCAAGGCTTGTGTGTGAAAAATTCCAACTAATTCTACGCAGTAGTTTTTGGTTGGTGCCCTTTTAAATATGGAGAGCGATAAGTGGCATTTTCGACATATATTACTGTTTTACTACAGAAAGGGTATAAATGCTGTTGAAGCCAGAAAGAAATTGACCGATGTGTATGGAGAAGGTGTGTTGACAACAAACCAGTGCCAGAACTGGTTCGATAAATTTCGATCCGGCAATTTTAATGTCGAAGATGCACCACGTTCGGGAAGGCCGGTTGAAGCTGATAAAGAAGCGATAAAGGCATTAGTTGATGCGAACCGGCGAATAACAACACGTGAGATCAAACTGAGGTTAAATTTATCAAATTCAACAGTTTATGACCACTTGAAAGGCCTGGGATTATCCTCGAAGCTCGATGTATGGGTACCCCATGTTCTCACCGAGAGAAATCTGTGTCGCCGCATTGACGTCTACGATTCGCTTCTCAAACATCACGAAAAGGATCCGTTTTTGAAGCGCATCATCACTGGGGACAAAAAATGGGTTGTATACAACAACGTCAAACGCAAAAGGTCAGGGAGCAAAAAAGATGAACCGGCTCAAACCATTTCCAAAGCCAATATTCACCAAAAAATGTGATATTGTCTGTTTGGTGGGATTTTACAGGAATCTCTTTATTTTTAGCTCTTACCGGATAACACAACGATTAATTCGGAAGTCTACTGTCATCAGCTGGACAAAATGAATGATGCACTTTAACAGAAAAGGTCAGAACTAATCAACAGGAAATGTGTAGTGTTTCACCAAGGCAATGCGAGATTTCACACAAATTTCGTCACTCGCCAAAAGCTTTTACAGCTTGAATGGGATACAATGCCACACCCACCATATTCTCCAGACCTGGCACATTCATATTATTATTTGTTCCGGTCACTCCAAAATTTTTTAGACGGTAAAACCTTCACCTCAAATGAGGAGGTCAAAAACCACCTCGATCAGTTTTTTGCCACCAAAGACCAAAAATTTTATGAGCGTGGAATTATGCTACTACCAGAAAGATGGCAAAAGGTGTTGGACTACAACGGCCAATATACAATTTAATAAAGTATGTTTATTATACGAAAAAAGAAAAAACGAAATTACTTTCCGAACAACCCAATAGAAGATTTAATTACAAATTTTAATTAGAAAATAAAGGTGTTTCCTTGCCAACGACTTTTTTCGTTATTACCATGCTTTTCAAGACAGATTAATTTATTACCTACAACCACACACATATACACACACGTATATGTATATATATACACTTATATATGTATATGTATATGTATATATATATATATGTATGTATGTATATGTATGTATGTATATGTATAAATATATGTATATGTATATATATATATATGTATATATGTATATATATATGTATATATGTATATATATATATGTATATATGTATATATATATGTATATATGTATATATATATATATATATGTGTATATACATGTGTATATATATGTGTGTGTGTATATATGTGTATATATATATATGGAATGAAGGCTGTTTGCTTCATCTCGAAGAGAGTTCCGAGCGGATATTTCCGCCTTGCAGTCTTGCTGAGTAGACGAGAAGGACAAGGAAATAAAGACAATGGAATTTTTAGATCAAACTATCGTAATTTATTCATGTATACTCATACGATTGAACTGTTCTCAAACGCAGTACATTCGGTTTAAATATTTGTTTGTACCAGCCAATTAATAAACACCTACAAGTCACGTGTATGACGTAGCTTAAGCGTGAGAATCTATTTTTAGCTATGCAACCGGAAGGAATCCACAGGGGAATATTCGAGAACATTCGTTCAGGTTGCTAGAAAGGAATACCGGGAATCGGAACCGAAAGTGATAGAAATATTACATATACATAGTATTCTACTTAGTAAAAATCATGCTTCTATATGGATATGGACTACATTCGTAAACTCCTTCAGTATGTACAAAGTTTCCCCAGCAAATTCTTTGGACACACTCTGCTGGTATTAATATCGTGTCAGATATCTCGCATTCTTGTTATGCTATATATTTGAATTTATTCAATGCCTTCTTTTGGGTTTTGTATACAACATTCGAAGTAAGTGTGTATTTCAAAGATTTATTTTCAAATTACGCTACTAATAAAATCACTGCTAATAGTCCTTTCCAAACCCGTCCAATTTCATTGGTCAATATAAAAAGTGATGAACATCCTTTTACCGTGATATGGGATTCTTATCCGTCAAAGTCAAAAACCGAATCTCTCTAACCATTGGCCGAGCGAAGTCACTTCGAGTTCCATTTTTCAGAATTGACCACGACGCAATGTTAACTCCGTACGTTATTCTGGCTCTAATTGCTCGTTTCTCTAATTACGTTCTTACTGTAACTAGTTCATGTACCTATTTAAAATTTTGATAATACCTTAATATTAGAGTTCATAAATAAGAACTACAATCCGTGTTTTTCCATGAAATACAACGTCGTTTACCAGATGAAGAGGTCAGCGTCGCTCGGCAGCAAAAACGTTTAAAAGCACTAAAAGCTCAAAAGCTAAAGGACTAAAAGCTACAAATAACATTGCCTCAAGGATATATTAATGATAAAAGAGTATCTTTCACGATTACGTATCTTCGCGAGGGTCTAAAAGCGCCTTTACTGCCCTCTAGTTCATTTTTTGAATAATCCGGAATCACCCGTTCATCCTGGGAAATATGGCATTCTCTCTGTCCAAAAATGGCTAATTTTCGGGGCAAGAGAAAGCACCCGTGTTCTTTACAATTCTCAGATCTTCCAACGGCTACAATGATTATAAGCTTACTGTGTTTGCGAGTGGAGTGCTAAAGCATGATCCGATTTATCGTGAGCAGTTTATACTTGTTTCCATCTCACTTACCACTTTCGGACTCTGATGGTCAGAGTGCGGACATCCACGCCAAACAGGAACAAAAGGAAAATACCCTGTGGGAAAAACAAGATAGATAAATATCTAATCCAATAGATCAATATCTAGAGAACCATTTGCACTAAATATAACAAAATGTTATCACTTTTGCCTGGCATTTTTTTAACTGAAAACATCTTTGCGCAAGGCGAAGAATTTTCCAGGTAATTAATAAGCTTTTGATCTTTTATGTTCTAAAGTGAAATGACCATTATGATAACCAATTCTAATATCGGTTTTAAAGAGAGGAAAAGGTCCAGTGAACTGATGTTTACTGCACCGGGGATCGTCAGGCTGGTACTTACTTCTGAAAGTGGATTCCATCGACTTTAGGATTCGAACTCGTACTCCAATACCGAGAGATCCGACCCTACTGGCCAACGTAACGTCGATGCTAGTTAGATGCTCATGATAGATAACTATTAATATTTCCTCTATAAATAAGCAATCATTTAATCGTACTAAGAATAGGGAAGTAACATTCTTTGGTTAAATAAAAAGTGCCACTTTATTTCTTTGTGAGGTAGTATGCATACATTACTTGAATGTACTAAACAGAGGTAAAGCTTTGCCTGTAAGTGTTTGTGTGACTGTTGCTGTTGGCATAGATGATTACAACCGTCTGGAATCGACTTCAAAGTGTTTTCGTGACTTAAAACTAATATCATAGCATTCTGACTCCAATCATTTAGGTTTCCGGCAAACAAAACTCTACTTTGATATTTTTAACCAAAATCTGATACCAACACATGACTCCCTTGCACACCTATAAAATTATGCACACAATTATACTCATTTTCTTATTTTAATTGTATGATACGTCATCAGAATTATTATTGACACATTATTTTAAAGGTTGAAAGTAAATTCTCTATCCAAGTTCACCTTCACCCTGTTGCCATAATAGATCTCAAGCATCGCTATATGAAAACGACTGACAACGTTCATATCCATTAATTTAGATTTTACCGTTCTATACATATTTCGTTATAAACTGAATCCTTTTGTGATTACCATGTTTCCTTTGCTCCGTTCCAGGAAGTAATAAATCAAGAAAAGTTCAAAGTAATTCTTTACAAAAGTTTTTGTACGTACATAGATCCTTGAAGCCAAAGCTTGTCAAAATTGATTAGGTGATGGTGAAACTGCGTCTGTCTGTTAAAGTCTGAACACTGAATTTTTTTGTTACTATAATGCTTCCTTCACTTTGTAGAAGGAAGTAAAAAGAAGAAATAGAAGATTGTGTTCTTAAAACTGAATAGCTTAAAGGAACATTTCTACGGCGATCGTAGTTTATTTGATTGATACACCCAAGTCCGAATGAACTGAATCATATTTCAGTTCGCTTTTTATTAATATTGTTTTACCTATTTTACTGTATATTCCTCGTAAAATGCGAGTGATATAACAGAATATATTATATTTCTCATTTACGGGTTGTTTTATTAGCTGAGGTTTTTTTTTCTTTCTTCCCATAATGAAAGATTTTACCATGATATAAATAAAATAAATCTAATGAATAAATCTATTTAAAACTTTCCATATTGGAATAAAGACATGTTATGTGTTGAATGAATTAACAATATAATAAATGTGATATCAATAACAATCTAAAAAATAAGTAACTCTTAATTTATTTTTAATTTTAAGAAATACTGAAAATAATAGAACAACCTCATTATATGGATTTATGCTATAGATCAGAATTTTGAATAATAATATGCTTCAAACATATTATTTAATAGATATTTATAAGTAGTGGGGAAATGAATAAAGATGCTCATGAAGCTAAACAACCAGCAAATGGCGTGTGCATGCCTATTAGCCTGACAGCGTCGCTTCCAGTTTTGTATTTTCCTGTACAAAACAACTCATCTCAATGAAGATTGAAAGTGACGGATGTAAGAAATGTTGCCCTTAACTGTCAGTGTTTGGTGTGGAGTGCTACGGTCTACTTTTTGCAACACGAGGGATAATGAGACCGGGACCTACAGCTTAAAGCCGACTCCGAACGGCTACGAACATCCATGCCGCAGTGGGATTCGAACCCACGAACTACAGTTCCGAAGGCCAGCACCCTAACCAATCGGTCATCGTTCAGCTTACCTGTCATGTATTGTTCAGTTGTAGGAGATTAACTATTGTTAAATTCTCAATAGAGAACTCAGCTTTAGTTAACTAATAGTCGAATCTAAAACAGTGATTCTGAACGGGAGAGGTAGGACTATACTAGGGGTGAACTTGCTTCGGGCGGTTGGGATGTGAGTAGGTTTTGGCTTTCAAGCTTAATTTAAAAAATACTAAATAAATTTATTATATTAATTATCTAATTTACACGATTTTTTCCAGTAATAAAACAAATTTACTGGGTGGTTTCAGAACCAGTTAATTTCATCCACTATGTTCTGCGTGAAATTGGGCCAACATTCAGAAAAATACATTTAATCAACAGCATTCGTTTGGTTTGGAGCTCTACGATCTACTCATCTGCAAAGTCTATTCCGAACGGCTGCTAACATCTATGCCTTAGTGAAATTCGAGCCCATGAACTCGGCAGCCAAAGATCAATGCCCTAACCATTCGGCCATAGTATTCGTTTAAACATTGCTTCAGCATGTCTCAGTACCGAAAATTTGATTTGTTACTATATTGAAGAAAATTACTTAATTATTTTGGCTCTTATAGTGAGTACTTCTCCTACGCCACACTTTAAATTATGGATTTTTTACAAAGGTGGGGAGGGCGTTGAACACATTTCGGCTTCGTAAGGAGGCAGTAGCTTAAAAAAGGTTAAGAATCACTGATCTAAAAGTATAGCGATTACAAAATATGAATTCTTCGCTTGTAACAGTTATTACTCAATAGTCAAACAAATTATGACATGCAAAAGAAAGAAAGGTTTATAATTATAATCATCCCTCAACTTTTGGTTTCTATGCATTTAAACAATTTCATACATACGATTAATGTTTTAATGAGATACAATGCTGTAAATCGCTGTTAGTAGAGGTTGCATCGGAACATCGTGTAAACCGGTACCAGACGGTTACATCGGGCCATTGCACTCTTTGCCTCTCAGAGTGTAAAATTATCGTCGGTTTTGTTACCACATACCTACGCATTTTGAATAGATAACATTTTATTGAATAGCTTAGACCCCATAGTCTATTCTGCATATCTACTCTCTAAACAAAACAGAAAAATGACTTAGAGAGACATAATACCCGAAATGTCATGTGACTATGTAATCTATTTTATTGTCCTAAATGATTGTTCTAACCATCCGAATAAACGAAAAACTTGAAATCCATGTCTTCAATATTTCCGAGGATATTTACATAACATGGAATACCTTTAATGTACCATATTGGTTTATTTTTCATATTTAATATAAAATAACTTCTTCAAAACCGAATATCAGATCTAGCCATCCCAAAAAGTTCCGTGAGCCGCATTAGAAGTGTAACTTATATCGGTAGGCCACATTGCATGTATATATAAATCTATACGTATGTGTGTGTGTTTCATCGGTAAAAATTTCTTTTCACCGGTCACACCAAAAGAATATAGACCATATTTTTCATTTGACAGGATTTGCTTGTCAAATCAATTTTAATGCAGTCGTGTCGTGAAATGCACTCACTAAAACTTTAATACTAGGAAAATGCTTCATAAATATCCTTTATTTTCATGTTATCGTACTTAAAGGGACGCTAACACACCTTACATAGTCAAAATTATATATATATGTACATGTGCTCTCAAGAAATGTTGTACCCACGGAATGATTAATCACGTTTTATCTTCTCATGGGAGACAGACTAAGTGTTTTTTCGCTTGAAACATTTAACCGCAAACTGCACGTCAGAGTGTGAAAATAGCAAAGTTATGCGATTTTTCCGGGGAGGATAGATACGCATTTTGAATAGATACCATTTTATCGAGTAGCTTAGGCCCCATAATCTATTCTGCATATCTACTACTAAACCACAAATTAGTGGAAACGAGTAAAACTTGCAATAACGGATCAGTCAGATTATAAAACACACACCTCGACAAGATTCTACATTAATATTCAAATATTTTATATATTTAAAGTATAAAACTGAATATTGCGGGGTTTTTAATTCTTACCTGACCTATAAATAGGATAGACTGTAGGAATTCCATAGGAATCATAACTTCCAAAGCTTTGCTACGAGCAAGTTTGAATGCATTTGCGATAAGTTTCTGAAATAAAAATAGGTAAAAAGTAAACAGGTTGCTCTGATGATAGATACATACACTGATGAACATATATAATTTATTTTTCGATATTTTTTAATCGGAAAACAAAAATGGAAATATATATTACACCAAATTGCGTCTAAACTTGTAAATTCAAAACATTGTTCGATATACTGTTTAACCTCTTGCCTTTGACGCTCTTAACAATTGCCTATCAATGTCCATGCGAGATCATGAACATTGATTGGCAATTTTACAATGGAACTATTTTAACCTTTTTGTACAAAGCAAAAAATGTACTATAACTTCGAAAAATTAAGAGTTTGGATTTCAACGGAAATATTCATTTCGACAAATTTTGGTTGATTTGGAGCGTACCAGTCTACTCTTTTGCACACGCGGGCTAATGAGACCAGGACTACAGCTTAAAGCCAATTCCGAACTGCTACGAACATCCATGCCATAGTGGGATTCGAACCTACGAACTCTGGTACTGACGATCAGCGCCCTAACCAAATGGCCAGAGTTCGGCACGACAAGATTCGGAGTCAGTATGTACGTACAAAGAAGTTTTAATTTTGATACTTTAATATATTTATAACTAAAATTGTACTGCAAAAGTTTTGGGTACTCAAATCTAAAAAATAAAGAATTATAATGGGATAAAATTACAGTAAAGTTAACAATTGACAGCCCCATTTTTTTAACATTAAAAATATTTTTAATTATGTGTAAATACAAGAATATTTTTCATTTAATTTATTGTACATTGATTCAACTAATTTTGGAAGAAAAGGGCCTATTGTCTATTTTAGTGTAGTAATTACACCAGGTTGCAGAATTGCTTTTCATCACACACTCACTGAATAGAGAACAGCTATTAAACAGATGGTCCACACAAACAGTTCGGAGAATCGAGTTTACCTGTTTCATTCGTATTTAGGACTATTATAATGTCTAGTTACGCAATTTTTAGAATTCTTTTCATATAGCTCTGATTTTTTCCCTGTGATTATTTATAACTTGAAAGGTTCTGTGGATAAAGGTTTCCCACTTACCACAGACATCACCGAAGCCTGCAGCAGTAGGAGATTGCGCAGTTTGTTGGTCCACTCCCTCTTTCCACATGAAAGGTCAGTCTCGCATCCGCCGTTCCGCACTACTTCCTCGTAGTAAAAACGTGCCTCCTCGCTCTCGGCCAACTTGCCACCGGATTCGTGCTTAAGATCCGGTACTTCTATCCTGCAATCATATACTTATTTATAAGAAAACATTTTGATTAGTAGAAGGTAATATCTCTCCTAAATAAGGTTTAGCAAGGTGTGGTATAGCCACATTCCATCTAAAAGAGAATACCAGGAATTGCCGGCTTCCTGACCCCTTATTTTATGGAATGGGGCTTGCCCATGTCCAATTCACCTTGAATTTCGTGGGTTGCCGTTTTGCTCTTCCCGTCTTTCACCATTTTTCCAGCTTGAGAATTGCTTGGAGCCATAAAATTCCGAGACTTTTCTTCCTACTCACGCTACGTTTTGACGATCGTCTTGGGTTCCCACTGGCGGGTTTTTTCCACTGACCACGCCATGCGCGGTTTTGAGTGGCACCATTTTGGCCGAAATTGGGGGAGAGGATCATTTCGAGAAAAAAAGTATCTTTTTTTAGCCATTTTGCTTTTTGTGCTTTTGGCGTCATGTCGAGGAACGTGTATTTTTTGACAAAGTCTGCAAGTAACAGAAAATAATAAAAGTTCCTTTAAACTAAGGAATGGGACTCTTTTCTATTCTACAGTTTGCATTTTCCACTGTTCAAAAATCGGCGTAAAAGCTACCATATGAATTCACTGAATTGTGTCTGCCGCCGTATAGTTCCATTAAAGAACCGGTGAAAGATTATTGCGGCTTAACGGAGAAATCTCAATATTGCCTTTCATCCTCCATAAGTAACAAGATTGTTATATTTAACAACATTAATAATTCTACACAAGGTAAAAATAGTTAGCGAATTCTATGTCTTATTATGAGTTGACGCTGACTGAACGTAATGTCAGTACATAGGATGAAACTGGGAAGAAAGCACAAATGGAGGGCAGCTCTGGATAAACATGTTACAAACTTTGAGTAATACTTCTAAGTGTTAAAGCAATCTGTGATGCATTTATTTTCCAAAATGCCATAGAAATGTTTTATCTGGTATTGCATGGCACTAATTCTCAGCTACAGAAATGATAGCGCTTGCATACTACAAACTAATGTTGTTGAATAATACTTAAGGACATTTTAGTACATTTCAAGACTTAAAATCTTCCTTATAACAGATATTTTGCCATTCACCAGAAAATAAAAAGTTCTGTTCCTTTTAGAATGAATTTTTTCAAGTACTTTAATAACGTTCTAACTATTAAAAATATTTAATTTTGTCATTTCAAGTAATATATTTTTAAAAATAACATAAATATACACCAAATAAAAAAGGAAAGTTCGCAAGATTACTTTTGTATCAGAAATGTATATTAGAAAGTAAATCTTTATATCATATTTGAAAAATAAATATCTTTTTCAATATGAAAATCTAAAACATTAAAGGTATTTGGAATTTTAAAATTTAAAAAATTAAAAACTTAATTGAAAATTTATTTAAAAAATAAACTTTATTGATCTATAAGATCAAATATATCGCTTGTATTAATGTAATTGAAGTTCTAGGAATAAAGAAGATAGTTAGCTTTTATTTAATATAAAAAATTAGTTTCTAATTTACATATTTCAAAACTTATTCTGTGATAAATGCATTTATTTATTTTTATTTTTTTTAATTTTATGTACAAAATTTTAATTTTTTTCCTTATACTATTTCATTTAATTTTATATTATTTTTACAATTTTAGATACTTATTAATGATCTAGGAAAATTTTTACAGTGAAATTTTTATTTTATATTTTTTTAAATAGGCTGTTTTAATAAAGGTTTTTCGGAGCAAAAAATACGACTTTCCTTTTATAAGAATATTTCCATAAACGCTCCGTCGGTATCATCTGTACAAAATGAGTTTAAATAAAGTATGTTTTTCGGCTTATGAAATGGATAGAGTTTGCCATATTTTATTGAGCTTCATTACCATCTACACTTAGATGAAAAAGATCATCCTATTTGAAAAACAGGAAAACATCATTGTAACAAACTCACAAAAAATACCACTCGGAGACAAAAAAAAAAATGTCATCAAGGATGGATTACTGCATTAAAAGTCAAAGAGAGATGAGGAATTGGTCATCATGAGCAGTAACATGATACATAAGCGTAGTTAAATGACACCGAGTGACAGAATGAAAAACTAAACAGGATAATGGAATTTCATTAAGGCAATGGGGGAAAAGGTTAGAGTAAAAATCATTTAGCAAAGGAGAAGAAGAAACGTAATGAATAGCATTATACAAACAGAAGCCCCATGAGCAATTAAAAATTTTCCATTGTCAGAAATAGGCCGGGAACTTACCACCATCTGCTGTAAAAAGAATAGTGTTTTGTAAATGTAATATATGCGGTGGGCAACTGTGCAGAATTTAAGACACCGACCACTTACAGCGATAGTTATAAGGGTATATCGTTTGAAAAACTAGTTTCGCCAAGAAATTCACTCTGTCATTCCATTTTTGAGAGCGAAACTTGCAACCATGACTGAAATTCTCCTGCTAGAGATTTACGAAGATACTGTAATGTCTCGTCAGCATATTGCTAAATGGCGTCGACATTTTGAGCCCGTAAACGATTGGCCACCGTCGACTTCTGGGACAGCATCGACCAATCTCCTTGTAGCCCGAACCTCGCTTTAGATGACTTTCAGCACTTTCTTGACTTGAAGGAGTACCTAAAAGTCCAATGATTCACTTCTGCGTGGACTTCGTTTGGTTTAATTTGATTTCGAGAGCTGCGCTCGTCTTTTTTTTTTTTTCAACACGATGGCTAATGAGACCAGCACCTACTGCTTAAAGCCGATTCCGAATGGTTACGAATATCCATCCCACAGTAGGATTCAAACCCCCGAGTTCCGGTTGTGAAAATCAAATCACTAACCCTTCGTTCTGCGAGGAAGTAAAAAAATAAAATAAGACGAAAATATAACGAAAACTAAGGCCAATATTTTTATCGGGGTGAGAGGGGAGAATATTCAAATATATCACACGAAACAATTAGTGCCTAAATCAGTATGAAGACTATGTCCAAAAACAACCTCATGTATGTATCATCAGTTGGCTGTATTGGTTGTATGAAATAAATTGTACACTTTCTACTGTAGACTTTGAAAGCTTACATTTTGATCATCCCTCCTACATATCAACTTAAAAAAGACTTAATTTATTTCAAATTTTAACAAATACTATATAAAAAATAATTTATATAATAATATTATAATACTATTTTATATAATATAATTATTATATAGGATATATATAATATATCCTATATAATTATTATATATAATATAATTATTTTATATAATATAATACTATTTTATATAATACTATATAAAAAATTATAGAAAAATACAAATAGTTACAGTAATTACGAATATGTAAAAAATAATCAAAATTTTTTAGATTTAATTTGTCTAAGACATCCTTGTTAACTTAAAGTTTTCGTTGTCTTCCGAGCTGAAATATTTTGAGTAAATATCCAAAAATGCCTATTCCTATTCTTAAAAATAACCGTAAAAGTTTTTTTTCTAATTTATTTACAAAATAGCATAAATTAATAAATTCAATTTCAAAATATTTTATTTTTAACTAATGTGTTTCCCTAATGGATATTTTAATAAAAACTATGTAAATGCCATCCTTGACAATTTGTACATATCTTTAACTTTCTCAATAAAGTAAACATGAAAAGCCTATACCTATTATGCACAAAAATAATGACATAACGAAAACAGCTGTTTTGAAACAGCAAAGAATTTTTTTCTTTTCAGTTCGAAAGATTAAAAAACTGGGTTGAATCTGCTTTTCCCTTTTTTCAGCTATATTCTGTTTCCACTAACCACCCTGTTTTGCAATGATCTCCTTGACTTCCTGCTTTAGTTTCATTTTAATTTTAAAGAAATGTTAGTTGAAAATTTTATTTTATTATAGTCTTTGTAATATTAGTATGTAAATTAAAATATCTGAATAAAAGAAATATTATCTGTAGGAACAACAATAGTAAATTCGAGCACATACGGAATGATATGCTCCGGTGCCACGTTGCTAAACACATGCTTGTTTCGCGTCGTCTATCAACCGCAGGCAATCGTCAACATACTGTGAGGCTACATAATTTCGGTTACTTAAGGAACATTTACTGAAAATTAACACACATACGAGGATTGGAACTTTAATAGTGGCAACTATCTATTTACATGGAATACAAAAGTGATTCATGTCACCATGTTTTACAGTCCTTCTATATAGTCGTCAGAATCGTGTGTAGCCCGTTTCCAATGATGCGGAAGTCGCAGAACACCTGTAGCAGTGCCGGTTCTGTTGGTAGTTCGAACAGACCAGTTTATTGCCACAAGAACCTCTGGAACAGTTCTGAAGAGAATGCTAAAAATTAGTTTCTTCATCATAAGAATTAAGACAAAGCCACAAGAGCTTAGATCTGAGTTGATTATGGTAAAGCACTTTTTCTGGAAAGTGCTTTACCATAATCGAACAAATCAGTCACAGCTTGCGCTGTATGGGCCTGAGAATTGTCATGCAGAATGATAGAGGCTTCTGCAGAAAGTGCAGAATTTTTCTCATACTCAGGAATTCCTTCAGAATGTGCAGCATAGTCGTATGTGCAAATCCTGTCTTTCTAGAAAGTTCAAGAATCCCTTTGGCGTCAAACACTGTCCATTAGTGCGGCAACAGCATGCACTTCTGTATCGCTGACACTAGAACGACCTGGCCAATGTATGTCTGCCACATTTGGGCGTACTTCTTTGAAGGCTTTTTACCCATCTTGCTAGAGTTCTGTAAGGCAATGCAGATTCCCTGCAAGCCTCTTGAAGTCCTAGATGACATTGTCGCGATGCAAGACATCTGGCACATTTTTATCCATTTTCGTTATTCTTGTTTTGAAAACGTCCTGACAACACTTACTTTAGACTGCAAGCTAATACAAGGATCAGATCTTTGCGTCCCTCCGCATTCGTATGACGTAGAAAGGACGAGTATTTTTACTGAGAGGTAAGGTAGGTATGTAACTCACGTGTGGTATAAGCGAGATTCTTTGGTTTTTGTTGCTTAGCGTTTTTGCAGCAGTGTTGCCACGATTAAAATTCCAACCCTCGTATAACTCCACGCCCTACATATAATCCTGATCACGAACTGTGTGATTTCTGGCTTTTTTTCTCATCTCGAAAAATGGTTAAAAGTCGGAAAATTTTAAACATACGTACTTTTTACACACCCTTAAATCTTCAACTGATTCTTGGATAGTAAAGACTGTATTGTCGTAACAATGGGCATCTGTAATAGCTGTCGGAAAAAACATTTTTTTCAAACATTAAAAGTTGTTAATACAAATACTGAATATCGAAACATTAAGCCATTAACCATTCTATCTACCTACTACTTAAGGTAATGGCATTATTGTTTTTCTGTAGGTCCATGATAACCAATGGAGGTATACTGGTGGTACATATTTCATATAATTCCCTAAACAAGTTTTTGGTAACACTTTGTTCGCCGGCGACGCTATTATTGGAAACATTTATTATGTTGTGCTGCGGAAATGATATAACATATTTGCCCTGATTTTTACTTTCCCCTTTACCATAATGTTTAAACTACCTGTGCTGAGATAAAATTCGATTTATTTTTAAGTTTTTTCTCTTAATTGCTGTATAAAACATGTAAAAATCACTGAATAATTAAATCCATAAGGAAGATTTGAAGAAGCAAGTATAGCACACCCAACATTTTGAAAGTGCCATTTTAATTTGAGAAGCTGTCCAGCTTAAAAGTTTATAGTATAGACAGAAAAGATAAAGAGATATCTCTCACGTTGGACCCTTAGATAAATTTCAAATGATGAAGTGGTACATTCCTCTCTCTATGTTGCAACTGGAGTATGAACAATAAGGGCGAAAATGGTAACTCGTGCAGGTATCAGCTTTTTATCTTCATATTAGGAGAAATATAATGTGTCGATTAGAGAAAAATGAGTTTGAAGTAAACAACTAAGTTCGTTCTAGTTTCTGGAATTACATGCATGAATACACAAAGCACACGTGTGTGTGTGTGTGTGTGTGTATATATATATATATATATATATATATATATATATATATATATATATATATATGTGTGTGTGTGTGTGTGTGTGTGTGTGTGTGTGTACATATATATATACACATATATATATGCATTTATATGTATATATACATATATACATCATATATATACATTTCATTTTTCTTATACATTTATACATATATACATATTTTACAAATACATATATATATACATATATCTTATATATAAACATATATACATATATATCACAATATACAAAAATACATATATATATATATACATATATACATATATATATATATACATATATATATATATATATATATATATATATGTGTGTGTGTGTGTGTGTGTGTGTGTGTGTGTGTACCATATGGATACTATCTCCAAAAATGCATTTCATGTAATTTATCGTCATCTACAACTTATATAATAATTTTTTCTTATTTTTATAGGTTTATATTTTTACAACAAATATGTTAGGCTTTCGTATCGTAAACTATCATACGCAATTTCAAGACAAAGACAGAAACTCAGAAATATAAATTTTATGACTTTAATACAAATAGAGAACTACAAGTGTTAAGAAAAGCCGAACTTTCATTCTCAAAGTTATATTTTTAGTGAAAGAAGTATAATTTAATTTGTACTCACCTTTGAGTTTTCTCCGCTTAAACTCTTGGACTGTACAAACGCCAATCACTATTAAACTGGCGAATAGTAAAATCGTTGCAATAATAAGCTATAATAATAACAATAAGCTAAATAAGTATGGTTACGTTGAATAAACAGAACTTTTTAAACTTCTCTAAGGAGTCACACGACTCTTAAAAGTCGAAAAAATGTAAAAAAAATTATCATTTTCGAGTTCTCATACCTTAAAAATTACTAGTTTCACAAACATAATTTTTTTAATACAGTTAGAACAAATTATTATCTTTACACACATAGCTCCTTCATTTTTGAAACATAAAAAATATTTTTAGTTTAGTAGAAAAATATTTTTAGTAGAAAGTTTTAAAGACACTTTCTTGTTAACAAAAATTATATCAAGCTTAACGCGCATGATTACTTTAATATAATTAAGTTTAAGTCAAAGTTTTTGTTTTAAAACATACTACAAAATCTCAAAATAATTTTGAACCTAAATTTGTATAGATTTAAGGTACATATATATTTAAAAAAATGAAATTTTTTTCCTTAAAAATTTAAAGTTTATCACTGCAAAAAAAGCATATTTTGGGAAATATACAAGAAAATTTAGGACGAACATTCAATCGGATGAAAATTATATTGTATACAACCTATAAAAATTTCATGAAAAAATATTAAAAAACTTTTGGGATAACATACGCGTTACATGAAAAAAAAAACACAACTTGAGAAAAATCAAGTTAAAGCTTTGTAAGTTTAAATTTGTTATCAATAAACAGCTGACACGTTTTTATTCATAACTCCTCTTAATATTGGAATTTTTTTAAGCGGATTGTTTTAAAATGTTCACAGTTGAATTTCTTTTCACATATATTTTTTTTCTGAAAAATCCAATATTTTGTTGATTTAATAATCGTATGGCCCCTAAGATTTTCCGTATGTTGAATCACTATTATTACTGGTTGAATTAATATTATGCTTAATAATACACTACACATTTATCTAGTGGTATTTAGGGAAAAAATCATAGACAATGTAAGATGTGCAAGCCAAGGCTATCCCAAGGCTTTAATTTGATACTTGAAAATTTTAATGGTGAAACTAAAGTATAAAATTGCTTTTAGATGATGGCAAATCAAGATACATCAATTACTCATTGATAGAGCTTAGTGATTTAGTAATATAAGCACATAAATATTGCGCCATGCATCATGAAAACTGAACACATAAAATATATAAAACTTAATACTACACATATAGAAATCATGTTCTCAACTAAAAGCCACACATAGTAAACAGATGTACAAAGTTATTATATATCGAAGAATAAGTTTAATCAATGTGGATTAAGATTGTCAGGAATATGAAAGACAGGCAAATAAAAACGTTAAACTAGTAATTGTAATCATACATACAGACGAAATAACGAAACTAGTTAAAATAGCGGACAAAATATGTATTTTGAATTTCAAAGTTGAAATTTTCTTTAGCATGTACCGACCGACGTATTGCTGAAACTTGTTAAAAAGGATTCTGAAATTTCTTTTGAAATCTAAAGACCAAACTTCCCAATAACAATAATTTCTTTATTTTGTATAAGAAAATAAAAGATTTTATGTAAGTCTCAATGTCACAGTAGCACTTTATGGCAAAATAAATAATTTGTAAAAAATGTAATTTGAAATGCAATGCATTCGCAATGTAATTTGTCTGCGATTTCTTTTGCCTCAAGGTTTTTGTCTTTGGTGTATTTAACAAAGAAAATTTATATTAAAGAAATAATTACCATAAAAACCTTTTTTATATGAACCAAAAATCATTACTAACTTGAATTTCACTAATGTAAATTCAGTCAGTTCCTATCGCATGATATGAAAACGTTATATGTTTATAATTTTATTATAGTATATCATCAGAAACAAATTTTATATATATAGTTTGTCGTGTTGTTTTGCAAGTTTCTCTTCGGTTTTGTCGGGCGAGCAATCTGAATCATTTATGTTTTCTCTAAAACTTCCATTTTATTTTAAATTAAATTTTCAAGTTTTTCTGGAGCCGACTCTTCTGAATCAACAAAGCACAACTAGATCCTTAAAGTATCATGTGAAGTGTCTCTTTCAGGTATCTAAGTATAAGACACATTTGCTATGCTATTTCTGCTAATGTTACGAAACTGTGAGAAATCGAAATCTTTCTGTGGGAGAGAATTTTTTTTAAATTTAAACATTTTTCTAAAGCTGCGTTAAGAAAGAAAACTGTTCTACCTGTAAGAACTCGAAGTTCGACCTTGGGTCCCCAACCACCAGGACACTTTTCACGTTATTGTACTTGATGAGCACACACATCACAGTGATAATAACAATGGAAACACTACAAATAATAAATGCAGGTTAAAATGAAATAAACGAAAGCCTCTAAAGGAATTGAATCTTTTTATATTATTTTATATATCATTTGTTAAACGCGATCTATTCTACCTTTTGATTGCTGACTGTTGTTATGTACTTACAACACTAACACCAGTGTTCGTTTTCAAAGGGGAAACACAGTAAAAATATGATACCTTATATTTGGACTAAAACATTTATTCTGTACCAATTGATATACTACTTGATCACCATATAACATAACCAGCAATTATTGGGATTTTATATTCATCAGTACACAATAATTTTTACAATTATCTTTTGTTATACGTTATTTCTTAATCAAAATATTGAATTACTAACTGAGGCCTAATTAACCGTCATGAATATGTTAAATCTCTTTACCTCCAGTCCTTACAGGGGAGCAGGCAGGATCTTTAATCATGCTGTATGTTGGTCCGAGCGTTCGGGAATACAGGACCTCGGCTTACGGGCGTGCGGGATCTCGGTGCTGGCTTGCAGGCACGGGATTTCTATTTCCAGCTACTCTTGAATCCCAACTTCGACTCCTTTTTCTTCACTCTCTTTCCCAACTCATCTCTCGGTTTTAACGCCCCTTTTTTTCTTTGCCAATCGCTTGTTGGTGAAATTTTCCCACATATGCACCCCCTTCGGGCGTGCAGGATGGCTCATTAAAATAGCCCCTTTTGTGAAATCTGACATTAATTTTAGCCCCTGCTCCCATAACTCACGGTTACATCTCTGTCAGAGCTTGCCCGTTACGCTTGTGTCATTCCGTGATCTATAACTCCTCCGCAGCGGTCCCTAAAACTCGAAGTCCACAGCTGCACTTAAATTCTTCTTGGAAATTTCTTCCACAGCTGCGCAAGCACGTGCTGACAGTCGTGGGAAAGTACTACACTGACTATAAAAATAATACTCTCTAAACAAAACAAAAAATGACTTACAGAGATACAATACTCCAAATGTCATGTAGCTATCGAATCGCTTTTATTCTCCTAAATGATTGTTCTAACCATCCTAATAAACGAAAAATTTGAAATCCGTCTTATTTCCAAGGATATTTACATAACATGTGAATATTTATAATATATATAATAGATAATACCTTTAATGTACCATATTGATTTATTTTTCATATTTAATATATAATAACTTCTTCTAAACCGAATTCTATATCATATCTAGCCATCCAAAAAGGTTCCGTTGAGCCCATTAGATGTGTAACTTATACCGGTAGGCCACATTGTATGTATATATAAATGTATACTTATATGTGTGTGTGTCATCGGTAAAAATTTCTTTTCACTAGTCACACCAAAAGAATTCAGACCATATTTTTCATTTGACAGGGTTTGCTTGTCAAATTAATTTTAATGCAGTCGTGTCGTGAAATGCACTCACTAAAACTTTAATACTAGGAAAATACTTCATAAATATCCTTTATTTACATGTTATCGTACTTAAAGGGAACGCTAACACACCTTACATAGTCAAAATTCAATGCATATATGTGCTGTCGAGAAATGTTGTACCCACAGAATGATTAATCACGTGTTTTATCTTCTCAAGTGAGACAGACTAAGTGGTTTTTTGCTATGACTAGTCGAAATATTTAACCTCAAGCTTCACGTCAGAAAGTGGAAATAACAAAGTTATGCGATTTTTCCCGTGGGGATAGAAATAGGATTTAGAAAAAGTCTAAGGAACGGTCTCACCAAAGTCGTTTAACAGCTAACAGAGATTAATCTTCATTTAAACTGAGAATTGCGTCCCACCATTGGTTGACGCCATAGGTTAATAGCGGTTAGCCGTTAAACGACTTTGGTGATACCGGCCCTAAGAAGACACACATTGCAATTATTCATTCTGGCTTGGTGATTACGCAATTTGCCGACGATTGACGTTATATGTCGTATATCAATGTCTTGTATATTTTAGTCATTATAAAGTGTTTGTAATGTATTGTAATGTATTTTGACATGTTGTAATATGAATTAATTGATCTTTATTCACATTTATAAAGTTTTGTAATTATATTATTATTTGTGGCAGCACATCATCTTTGTAAATATGCAAAATATCTGTATATGCTGTCTGACTAACTATATAAGAGTCAGTGTGCCAGTAGCACAGAGGCTCGGTTGCATCGAGAGGGCTGATGTTTGTTTATAGTTTATATCATCTTAAATAAATGAGTATGTCTAGAATTAGTTGTGTTATTTTAAATCCACCGTGTGAATCCCTTCTGAGCAGGGTTATATGTATGTATGTGGTGATCCCTGCGGATACTTCATTTAGCAATGTCGAGCTATAGCAGGGGTCCTCATAGAGGCTTTGTTTTGAAAATTGTAGAAGGAAGGCAATCTCAATGCTTAATGTCCTTGATTTGATTTCGGTGGCTTAAAAAACTAAGATGAAGAAATATAAAACGTGAATTTTGACAATTTTCACTCGCAGTAATTTTTTGATATATTACAAGTGTGTGTATATACGCCATGTGTGTGTGTGAGTGAACGGCAACGTGATCTACTGCGAAGTGGTCAACGAAGTGATCTGGTGTACCCATGAGGTTTCTTCAAAGTACAGTTACACGAAAGGAGTGTTCTCACCTGAGGGCTGTGAAGGCCAAGATAGAAAAGAGTTTCTCATTTAGCATGGAGAACTTCTTGAAAATGAAGAGAGCTGAAAGAGTGCCCATCCACAAGTAGCCGGACACTTCTCCACCATAATACAGGACCATCTGGCAGTACGTCCACTCCATCTCCTGGCTCCAAACAAGAACCCCACAGCAAGTCACGAACTAAATAGAAGAAATATTTCCATTTTATAATGCGTTGTAACTTTTTCTGATATTTAAACGTTCTGGTGAAGTATTGTTGTAGCCATCTCGAAATAACTGTTAATAGGTACAAAATAAATGAGCTTTGGATGAGAGGGAGTATGGGATGAACACGATACATAGAAAATGCAACAACTTACGTTCATTAAATTAAGTTTATGGGCTATAGTACATGTTTGTCCCTTTGTCAACGAAATGTTTCATTATAAAAAAGAGCTAAACTTTTTTAAAAATCCGACTTAAATCGCAAATATGTAACCCGGCTGAAAAGCCAACATGTCGAGATACTAAACCAGAGGTTCCCAACCCAAATCGGTTGGTGGGCCAAAAAACAATTTACTGAACTGAGGTGAACCGCACATATAAAAATAAAACACCAAATTAATCAAAATATTTTATCATCTTGCAATATTCAAAATATGCATTTTTACAGTGCCAGCTGCGACTGTACATAAAAGTTGTGTTATACATATACCATAACTACAGCGACAATAAACATTAACTATAATGTATTTCCTCAACACCTTACCTTCCTCCCTAATCATAAAGGTTAAATTATTATTATTATATTTATACTACAAATATATATTGTAGTTTATTCACAAGCACTACCACATGTATTATTTTAAAATTAATGTGAGATTTGTTTTTGTGTTTTTGCGAACATAATATCAAAAAGTTTAATCGTTGATTTAAGAAAATAAAATTCATTTTCCTGTGTTTTCTTGACAAATGTGAACTAATACTTTTGTAAGCAACAAAAGAGTATAATTTGAGTTGAAACACTACTATACTGTTTTATTCATCAAATTAAACATTTAGAAGGAGGTTAGAATTTCAAACGCATCGTTAGCTTGCTTTTTCTAAATAAACAATACCTTAATTATTCCTTTACAATTAACCCTCTCTCTGCATGTTTTTCTATCAAAATAGGTTCAAAAATTGCGTATTTTTTTCATTATTTCAAATCTATATACATTTTAGAGTTAAAATATACAAAAAATTTTTGTAAAAGAGTTAGTTTTTTTAATATAGAATTAGGTCCTAAAAAAGGCGTTCAGAATAATGAATGTCGAGCAGTTAGTCTCATGGGTCTGTTACTCTCATGTACTGTTGGTCTCTTTTACTATTATTTGCAACATAACATCGTCAAAATAAAGTTCAAAAGAGTCCAAAACAGTTGCATTATTTGCCATAGTGAAATTTAGTTCGGGATTTTCAATGAAAGGAAATGAAGCAGGAGATGGTGGAATGTTTTCATATCAATTTTGCACCACTGTCGAACATTTTGAATAGAAAATGAATTTTCAGATTCATCCCTAATAAAGGAATCTGAGAAATTCTCATCAGTTTCTCTATAACTATCTTCAATATACTTGTAATCAGAATCAAAAGTGCTATCAGTGTCGGAAATATCGTCAAAAGTATAGGTTATATCACTCACGAAACGCTTTCTACCAGACATCTTTAAACTATGAAAAGCGCGCTCAAAATGCTAAAAAAAATTCTTCTATATTTCACAGAAATGTGGACAACTAAATCCATCTGCTAGTTTACAGCTGAATAAACAATTAAAAATCACAGTAAAGCCAAAATGAAAGAATAAACGGGGAAAGAGCGGGCTGCACATTTAAATAGATGGCTAAAATACATGCCCGCGGAATTCGCGGGTTGCGCAAATTTTGCTACATCTATGTTGCCCGTGGAAATCGCGGGATGCGCAGCGAGAGGGTTAATGATAACTTCACAATAGTAATAAATATAATTTATAGCTTTCTTTCCATACAAGTTCCACTGACTGGTCCAACAGAGCACGTGCACGTAACGCGAGTCAGCTGGTTGTATAAGTAATGGACGATTAACAGAAAATTTCAACGTAACCTGTCCAACCCTACACAAAGACCAGGTTTACGTTGGTTACTATCAAGTCTTAACGTACATAATATGTGATATTTATTATTGCAAACATTAACAACTAAAATTCTATGTTTCAACTGTATATAATCAAAATGACTAAAACTATATAGACAGTTGACTTTAATTGGGATAAACTTCATCTGGGCCGCATGCAGCCCATGGGCCGTGGGTTGGGCATGCCTGTACTAAACCATCTAATACGTAGGCTGTTCAGAGAGTAATGAACTCAATTTATGTAACCATTTGTCATAATAATAACATCTAATAAAAGATGTTGGTATGTCTGTTGTAACCTTGATCATTTAAACTATCTCTAAAACACACAGGCAACAATTTAATTGTTGCAGAAGCAATACCATTTTCCAGGCCAGAAACATGAAACAAATGAAAAATGTGTCTAGGAGACAGAAAATTAACATTTATTTCAGGGTTTTTTATATATATATATATATATATAATATATATATATACATATATATATATATATATATATATATATATATATATATATATATATATCTATCTATATCTATCTATATCTATCTATCTATATCTATCTATATCTATCTATCTATATCTATCTATCTATATCTATCTATATCTATCTATCTATCTATCTATCTATCTATCTATCTATATCTATCTATCTATATCTATCTATATCTATCTATCTATATCTATCTATATCTATCTATCTATATCTATCTATCTATATCTATCTATCTATATCTATCTATATCTATCTATCTATATCTATCTATCTATATCTATCTATCTATATCTATATCTATCTATATCTATCTATATCTATCTATATCTATCTATCTATATCTATCTATATCTATCTATCTATATCTATCTATATCTATCTATATCTATCTATCTATCTATCTATCTATCTATCTATATCTATCTATATCTATCTATCTATATCTATCTATCTATATCTATCTATCTATATCTATCTATATCTATCTATCTATATCTATATCTATCTATCTATATCTATCTATCTATATCTATCTATATCTATCTATCTATATCTATCTATCTATCTATCTATCTATCTATCTATCTATCTATCTATCTATCTATCTATCTATCTATCTATCTATCTATCTATATATATATATATATATATATATATATATATATATATATATATATATATATATATATATATATATATATATATATATATATATATATATATATGGGTAAAAATAATTTAAATGGAAAGCACTCTTTTATTTGACATTTTATGGCTCGAAAATGAGAAGGGGTAAAAAGAGAACTATAAATAATTAATTTTAGGGTAATAACTTTGATATAGTATATATATATATATATATATATATATATATATATATATATATATATATATATATATATATATATATATATATATATATATATATATATATATATATATATTTCAGGTCCCCAATAAATGACACTAGAGTCCTGACATCATTTTCATCCTTTATTCAAATCTTAGAGAACATTACTCATCAGTCATCTTCAATGGCGTAGCAGATTGGCGCCCAACTTATAACAAAGGCAGGCTTAGCTGCTTCGGGTAGCCACAGCTCTGTCTGCGGAATGTGCACACTGCTCTCTGCTACAGATCACTGTACGTGAGCCGTATTTATGTGGCTAACTCCTCACGCCGGGTCACTCTCAGTAAATAATCCCTAATTAAAATCTTTTAAAATTAGTCTGCAATTTAAATCCTGACATATACATATATATATATATATATATATATATATATATATATATATATATATATATATATATATATATATATATATATACACGTGTGTGTGTAATGCCAGAAAATTAGCACGGCCAATTCTTAAATTCGAAATTCCTCTTCCATTTGATTAACAAAAAAGATTATTTTTGCAAAGAGATAACGTGACTGCAGAATACTGTTACTATTTAGTTTTGTCTGGTGTTTAGCATGTGTATTGCTAGAAGTATATTAAATTGAAGAATCAGCGATCATAGTTCATAAAAGCTTAAGATCGTGGGAACAAACTGTGACTATGAGTCTGGCATTTGATTTGTAAGGTTGTTCAGTTGTCGGACTGCGACATTTTTTACAAATGGCCAGCAGCTATGTTGCCAGTGGTACTTTTTTTTTAAATTTGTAGTGTAGTTGCCAATACAGACATATGTCTTCATTCCACACAAAGATTAAAATAGACCTACATAAATATATCAATAAGAATTACAATAAAATTACACAAGGGTGCATTACACAAGAAGATTGTAGATTGAAAGAAATTAGAACATTAAAAAAGATAAAAAAGGATCAAGTTTACAGATTGTTTAAAAATACTCTATCTTCCCAATATCGGTAGAAAATGCTAGTTTATGAGCAAACGGGGAGATGTTGAGCCTTTATAACCACACTGTAGCAGCATAGAGGCCAGGAAGGACTATCAACTTATATGATCAGCTTATCAGCTTATATGAATATCTGTGCAGGTATTCATATAAGCTGTCAAGCTGTATAGCTAGATGATTGACAGCTACAACGCTGTTTGAGATATTATAGAAGTTATTTTTTTAGAATTTATCTTTTGATCTTCCTTTTAGTTCTGACAGTTGCTTGGCCTTGAAGGTCAAATTGATTTTTGGCTATATAGACCTATAACCTCCCTTCCCTTTGAAACTTGACTAATATGGCATCTCTTTTTAGCTAACTCAACTGTCCTTTCATTCCCAACGATGCCACAAAACCCGTAGTAATATAATCATGAAAATCGAAGCGTCCATTCTTACCTGAGTAAACACGAGGAACATAACGTGGTAACCCAAAAAGTGACTCCAGTCTTTCTTCCATATCATCATTATCCAAACAATGACCTACGTTTGAAATGCAAATGGATATCAGCATAAAAAAATTTAGTATCAGGTCAGTTTATTATCAGAGTCATTAGTAACAAGCATGGCAATAGTAAGTCACATTAAATTATGTTATGTAAAGGCTTTTCTTCTTACTTTGCGGTGTACTATAATCATGAAAAAGATATTAGACAGGAAGTTTAATTGGGTATATATAGACGTTGCAGAAATTCCAATATCCGTAAAATAATTTATTTAAATTGCATTTGCGTGAAAAGTTACAAATTGCAAATTCTTAGATAGCTAAAGTTTTGTGACCCGGTTTACATTCTACTGCTGCCATGGGTTGTAGCTTATGTGGAATCAGTTTTAATAGTAGGTATCTGTTTAATTTCTCCCTTGTTACTTCGCGTATGATCGCGCCTCCCTTAGAATTTTTTTCTGAACTGTGTATCACGGGCGTAGAATGAAATTTTTCTTGAGATATTCTTCCCCTCTCTCCTATCTATTGATTCAGCAATCCATAGATATATAATTTATATGAACATCAATCGTCGTGGAGTGCTGTAACCCCCACATCTTCCCTTCTATACGCCACTGCTCTGTGTAGAAAGAAGGTTTTTAGTAAATTACGTCATTTTAAGCACAGGTAATTGTAATGAGGACATTGCTATCTCGGATGCTTTTTTTTCGTTTACTCAAAGAAATTAAGTGGACTTATGTTATATTGCACATTTTTTATTCAAAAGAGTAGGGCCGAACGCTGGCCGATTGGTTAGGGCGCTGATAGTCGGTACCGGAGTTTGTGGGTTCGAATCCCACTATGGCATGGAAGTTCGTAGCCGTTTGGAATCGGCTTTAAGCAAGTAGGTCCCGGTCTTATTAGCCCTCGTGTGCAAAACAGTAGACCATAGCGCCCCAAACCAAACCAAAACCAAAAGAGTAGGAGTACACTAGAGTATCCACTCTCTCACTCTTTTCTTTTTTTTATTGAGAACGTTCATTTTAGAGTTAATTTTTTTTCACGGTTTTCTTTGTTTATTCAGACATTGATTTCGTAACATAAGACTGCTAGTTACCGAAAACTTCATATGGCGCTCAAGTTTTGGGGTCTAAAAGTGAACTTACGTCAGACACAATGCTTGCGCATGCTACCCAAAAGAGAATATGTTTCAGCTGAGGAACGTAACTGCTCAGTTTGTAGACGGGAGCAATCGTCAGGCGTGCCACTATGTAAGAAACTGGAAAACAGAATAAACTAGCCAGAATCAAGGCTACGCTCATCTGAAAAGAAAAGAAAATTTATAATACACTGTATTTCTACCGAATATGTTTGTTTTCAAATTTTTATTGATATTTGATTGACATTTGAATTGACTTCTAGGATTGATTCAAATACGATCTAAAATATCTGAAAAGAGGATACGTATCCAAAGATTTCCAAAGTCCCATCTATTCAAAATATCTTTATTGATGTATTCTTCCCAATTAGAAACTAAGTAAAGAGCCCTGTTGTGGGTTCATTCGCTGAATATTTTGGAAATAAAGGATCTGAGTCTTCACATGAGCTTTATATTATTTAACGACAACAACTGCAACAAAGAAGTCGAAAAATACTCACAACTATTTAGTGGGACACTTTAACAAAGATTGACATTTGGAAAATAGAATGGCATACATGTAACTGGAAGAAGCATTGAATAGGACCCCTCCATAAAGCTATGTTAATCTTACATTTGGCCTGCATTCATTTGAATAACCTTGACCTACATTTTAATAAATATTCAAAAGCAGTTTTATCCAACTTACTATAGCAAGGGATTTCCTAAATTCTTGTCCAGACTGAAACACGGCCACGGCAGGAGAAATGATTCCGTACAGCAAAGCAAAGTCTGACAGTAGCTTGGTCGATTCGGACTCTTCAGTGAGAATTTTCACGATGGTGTGCAAGAGGACTGGAGTGACCACCCTGACAACAAAATGTAAAGAATCACATGGAAAAGGTAAATATATTTTCAGAATTCATGACATACACATCAAAATAGAATGTTCCTCAAGATCGTATAAACTGTGCAGAGAAAGAATTCTATACGGAAGTAAATATTCAAATGTATATCGAACAATAACCCGATGTCTACAATGCTTAAGAAGTGCATAAAATATAAAGTATTAATTGGAATCTGTAGCATCGACATTGATCGTATAAAATCGAAAACATATGGATGAGGTGGTATCGCCTCAATCCTGCAATCTCAAAGAAATAATTTATCGAACTCCATATACTACTCAAAGAGATTATAAGGTTTGACTGCCTTCACTTTTATGGAACATTCTACTACTGGGTCGTATTCAGTTATATATCGTATATATCATCTTTATACACCGTTGGAGCCGTGGTAGCTCAGTTCGGCAAAGGCAATGTTCTTGTAACTGGAGAGTTGTGGGTTTCGAGCCCCATCCGGCCAAAGATCCGCCGAGTTCATTAAAGGTGACTAGGGCACGTAAAATATGTTCGTAAAATATGTTCGAGGTCACAATAACCTCCAAATCCTCAATTAGGAGTGGTATGCCAAGCCTATGGTTCTTCTGGCTCTGCTTCAAAATTACGATAGGTTACTTAAGCAAAAAGTAGAACTTTCACCCTTGAAGTACTCGTTAAAACGAAAGGAGCACCCCTTTTCCTTAATATGAGTAGCCTATGGGTCAATTGTGCGTTGTTTGTCAAAGTGGCTTCAGAACTAACAACAACATACACCGTTGTTATAAGTAGTTATATGATACCCGTTGTCCACAATGCACCTTACGTAGGAGCAAGTAGTGGCCTTCTACTACCACAAACGAAATCCTTAATCTGGAAAGTAGGTATATAGTGCATGTATTGATCTCCTACCTACGTATTAGTGTAGCAGTGTTTTCAAAATTCACTATGTGTTAAATCTTTTATCAGGTCATTGATTTTCGCCTTTTTCTTGGAAACTATATGTATGAAAGACTTGTGGGACCAGGATCCAAGCGAATATTCTCTGCACAATGAATGCGTTCTTGTTTTAACACCCATCATGAAGTCATTATTTTATTCAGAGATGCATAGAGTTATCACTATTTATATACTTACATTTTTAAAATGAGGAGCACCGTGGCTGGAACAACCGACGAACTGATCAAATAACGTTCTTTTCGAACGAAGTTGAATCCGAGAATGGCTAGAGCAAGACCGGGTATTGTTGCAGCGGCAACCTAAAAATGTTTTGGTGATCCATATGTGCTTCACTGAAAGATGTCAATATCAAAGATCATACTCTGGGATAGCCATTAACGAGGTTCGGGACAGCTGAATTCATGATTTTATATCCGGTGAAACACCCAATTGGGAGTACATTAAATAGATAAACATATGTAACAAAAAATTGTCTAAGAACTACACTTTACTAAGATGAATTGTGCATGTTTAATATAATAAAATTATAATTACTTTTTAACGATAACAAAATTCACACAATATACATATTATTCACACAGATATATTAGGTTGGAGAAAAAGAAATCCATTATTTCTTCGGTAGATGGCTGTATTGATTGATATATCGTAAATTATCGATCAAACAATTTCAAATTTATGCTCGTTTTCAAGGTGACATTTTACACTAAAAGAATTTTTTTACTTTTTTTGTTTGGTTCATTCAGCTGTGAGTTACAGGGTGTTAAAAATAGAAGTCAACAACGAGAAAATTCGGTACATTATAAAATTTATTCTTTAATAAAGGCGAAAATGCAAGCCAGTCGGCTGAAATTGTGAATGGTGTTTATGGTGCTGATACTGTAACAGCTAATTACGTGCAGTTTTGGTTTCGTTTATTCTGTTCAGGCATTTTTGAAGTTAAAGATGAACCTCGCACAAACAGGCCCGTCGTCGAAAATGTCGATAAAATCGCAGAAATAATCGAAGTTGACCAGCATGTTAGTAGTTGTACCATCGCCCAAGAGCTAAAGATCGACCACAGAACAGTGTTAAACCATTTGCGCAAAGGTGGAATCAAAAAGAAATTCGATGTTTGGGTGCCACACCAATTAACACAAAAAAATGATGTATCGAATTTCCGTCTGCGAAGCCTTAGCCAAAGGGAATGAAATCAACCCGTTTCTTTAACGGATGGTGACTGGGGATAAGAAAGGGTTCAAATATGACATTGTTGTGTGAAAATGATCATGGTCAAAGCTCGGTGAAGCAGCTCAAACAGTGGCCAAACCAGGAGTAACTACCAGGAAGTTTCTACTGTGTATTTGGGGGAACTGGAAGGGAATAATTTATTATGAGTTGCTTCCGTATGGCCAATCACTAAATTCAGATCTCTACTGTCAACAACTGGACCATTTAAAGCTAGAAATTGACCAGAAAAGGCCAGAATTGGCCAACAGAAGAGGTGTTGTGTCCCAACAGAACAACGTCAGGCCATACACGTCTGTAGTGACTCGCCAGAAACTCAGGGAGCTTGGTTGGGAAGTTTTAATGCATCCACCATATAGTCCGGACTTGGCAGCAAGCGATTACCACCTTTTTCTCGCATTGCAAAACTTCCTGAGTGATAAGAAATTGGGATCAAGAGAAGATTGTAAAAATCAATTACTAGAGTTTTTCGCCAATAAGGACCATGACCTCTATGAAAGAGGCATTATGAATCTACCTTTAAAATGACAACAAATTATACAACAAAACGGTGCATATTTGATCCAAATTGGACAAACTGAAACACTTTAAATAAAGTCATTAATTTCACGCAAAAATAATGGATTTCTGTTTCCCCAAGCTAATATTAATATTTACACAGTATATATATATATATATATATATATATATATATATATATATATATATATATATATATATATATATATATATATATATATATATATATGAATGTCTGCACGTAATTGTATTGTAAGACATTTCATGAATTTTCCACTTTAAGAATTTTGTTATATTTAAAAAAGTATAATTTTATTGTATCTTCGTCCTGTTTTTAGGTTTTATTGCATTTTCTCCCATTTCGTAAAGAAAAAAACTTATAGGATGCTTTATTTTGGTAATATAGGTTGCTAATAAGTCAAGTAATTTTATTTTAATATATATACTAATTGTTTTTATATTTCTATACATTTAATAAATAACGTTCATTTAACACCAGTGTACAATCCCATGAATTACTTTGTACCTACTGAATTTTTCTTGTATTTTTTAACTCGTAAATGACAAAGCCTTCGTTTTTAATCTTACAGCAAATTAGGTTACTTAAAAATTGAAATTCGGCTATAAGAAGCAAATTTTGTTGCACTAAAACAAGGATTATAATGCCTAGTGCATTTTAATTCAGCGAGCCACATTATGAAAAGTACAAACGATGGTGAAAACTTAAAACAATGCTTTGTAATTATAATTTTATTAATAATAATAATAAATTAACAGTAAAAAAGCTAAAAATTTATAAATATACGTAATTAATTTTCTATAAAAAATAATCAGTAAATAAATCAAATGTTATTTTGTTAAATGTTAAATGTTAAATGATTTAGTGAAATGATGTAGTTAAATGATTAAATGAAATTGTTAAATGTTATCAATAAATAATCAAATGTTATATACTGTGATATTTTGTGGTATTTTTTTAATTATAAATATTGAGAATTCCACAGAGGGCTACCATTCAGCCACTCTAGATATATTCGACTGTTTTAAGTCTTATGTTTATCAAAATAAGGAAAAAGTCTATAAAAATAAAGATTACATCTTATGTTTATAAAATAAGGAAATTTGAAACTAAGAAAAAAATAATAGCTACAAAATTTCTAATACTTGCATAAGTAATGGATTTATTTTTAAAATCAGGATTAAAATTTTAATGCGGAAACTGCAGTTTGTGTAATGTTGTGTCGTGAGCTATAGTAAAAAAAGAAATAAAATAAAGAAGTCTGTGTGACCTACGGTAGGCGTATGGTGCAGACACTTGTTACTCAGCTAACAGTAAAGTAAATTTCACGGATGTGGTATTCATTCATTTGTAAATAGTATTTGATTTACGGATAAAAATTATTGCTGGGACGGGGTTAAAACTTGATTTTTAGTTTAAGTTATAAATGTAAAATCTAAATACCGGGTGGCCATAATTAAACTGACAGTACTCACAGTGTTCTGTAGCGCGATCTATTTGCGAGAATGACGCCACATTTTGTTGGAAGATTAAACAAGACGGGGGAAGAAAGATTCCGCGAAAAAACAAATTAGTTCCAAAAGTCACCGCTAGGGGAATATTTGGAGCTGTGTTATAGAAAATAGAGTGTTAACAAATGCAAGTCAATACGGATATTAAATTCTTAATTGTGCCAATGGATGTAACATGGAATTTGAATAAAGAACTTCTTCTGCTCAGCGTAAGTGATATTGCAGATCACGCGACTTTATCGGTGTTTATGTAGATTTTACGCTTTTTTAAAAGTGTTGCCATATTGCACTTGAACTAAATCAGAAAATGTGCCTAATAAAAAGTAATTTTATTCCTATTAATTTGCATTTGTTAACACTCTATTTTCTATAACACAGCGCCAAATATTCCCCTGGCGGTTACTTTTGGAACTAATTTGTTTTTTAGCTGAATCCTTCGTCCCCCGTCTTGTTTAATCTTCCTACAAAATGTGGCGTCATTCTCGCAAATAGATCGCACTACAGAACACTGTGAGCACTGTCAGTTTAATTATGGCCACCCGGTATATATGAGACTAAATTTCTTTAGGTGCAGTATCAACTATATTGATACATAAAGCTTCATAATGGTTTATGCATCCATGTACTCTGTCACAAGTCTGTAATTAAAACCTAACTCAACAGAAAGCAGCGGAAACATGGTAGTACTAAAGTACAACCATTCCAAGAAACAACAGATATATCTTTTAGATCACCACTAAAGTTAAATTGTTCTACATAGTAGCTGGTAATATGAAAATGCACTACCTAACCTCCAAATGAAATAAGATCCTATTACGAACTTGAATCATCGCTAAAAGCAGTGAGCCAAGTAAGAATTTTGCACTAATGTGTTATATTCCTGTCGAAGTCTAGTCTTAGTTATATACTTTGTGGAATACCTTGCGGAGTTTCTTTCGTCAAAGCCGAGAGTAAAACAACTCATTACTGCAAAGAGCAAGTACCTTGAGTACGAGATAATTTTTAATAATCAGTTTATTGAGAAGTTAAGGATGGAAAATGTCTTATACTGTGTAAACTACTTTTTCTTTTCCACTTTGCCCCTTTTTGTTATAAGAGATTTAAAAAAAACTGATAGTAATAGTTATAGTAATGATTAAAAGTAACTCACTTTGATGGGCTGATGTAGGACGGGTGGTGGGTGTCCCCCAAAAGCGAAGTTGAGGGCTATTCCCACCACGGTAGCCAGAACTACGGGGTTTTTAGGTAATGCGCCGAAATACTTCCAATGCTCCCTTTCGCTCCACCACCGGACTGGTCCATTTTCGGACTGCCTCCCCCTTCTGTGCAGGCTCATAATGATGTTGGTGGCCGGCACGAACAGGATGACCGTGATGGCGGGAATCAGAAATAAATATTTCATCATCTGCGGACGGTGATGATGGTACAAGGAAGACACTGCCGGGAAGAAAAAAAAGAGAGGGACCTATAAATGAAGCGAAATAGAAGTTAGACTCTCTCCGCGACAGTCCCAAATAAAAACAAAAGACGATTGCATTATTTGAAATTAGATATGCTTCATTAATGTTATAATTTCATAGATAGGAGTGCCTAATGGATGATGAAGAAAGCTATCCACTTCAATTAGCGCCCAGGACATCTTCAAAAATATAGATTCCAAGAAAAGAAAGCTTGAACTTCCAACCAATTGCCGTTGTCGGTTCGATCCGTCGTAGTTCATTTGGCTCTTACCAAGTATATAGAGTGCAGATTGTAATCAAAAAGCGTGATGAAGAACTAGATGTTATAAAAGTCCTAAATACAAATGTTTTTAAAATTAAATAATAAATTTCTTCCAGATATTAATGATGTAAAAACAATCAAGTGTATGGAAAATATTTTTTTAAATATTAACCCAGAATATGAAATATGTAAAAAAAAGTGCTTAAATCGAAACAAACAAAAGGAAAAATATACATGGTGACCAGAAGAACTGAAAATTCGTAAAAATAAATTACATGCATTATATAAAATATATAAGAGATTTGAATTAAGGTAAGATAAAATAAAACTTTCAGGACAAAATGCCAATTATAGATCGGTAATAAATCAAGCAAAATACAAAAGTTCGGTTAATTCTTGTACATATAAGGATAGACTTCAGAGACTTTTTGAACAATTAAGATACAAAAAAAAATTATGGAATATGCCTCTACAGTTTTAATAATATACCGGCTAATTCTACTTATGAAAATGTCACGAATACCTTATCATTTATTTAAAACGAACGGTATTATTCAAAAACAAAGTTATAATTTTGACAATTATAGAAAAGTCTTCAAGATTAAAATTGACATTAGATTTATAAAATCCAAAGAAAGCAGATAGCCGCGATATCTTAGATGCTAGAAATGTTAAACATTTCTTTGATAGTAGAATAATTTTTATCAAGCTTTTACTGCTTATTACTACCTGGTTTGGAATAAAGGAGTAGTAAAATCGCGAACAATTCCAGTTTAGAGTGAACTACCTGTATATAACGAATGCTAGCGGTGCGAATCACCACCAGGTGGCTCTACTGAAGTACTAACGTTATCTTGAGGAACGAAATTATTTTGAACTCTGAAAAGATGTAAAAATGATAATTTTGTTGAAGCATCACACAAGAAAATTAAATGTGCCTAACTAATAGCTGTAAAAGGAAATCATGTGGTGTCCATATCAGAATTTTTAGGTTCCTAGTTATGAAACAACTGTATGTATAGAACAGTGTTATTAATTTACTAAATCAATGTATTTTTAAAATTTTTCAAAAAATTTGGGAGGAAAATTGTCAATTTTATTTCCTAAATTTTCATTCTTTTCCAAATTTAGCTGATACTCAATAGTTGTCACGAACATCCTCCACACATCTCTCTCTTTTAATGTTTCTCTTTAGGCGTTAATGATTGCATCGTTTATTATTCAAGTTTTCAATCTAAAGGGTAGATAAGTTGCTCGTGTAATGGAGAGATCATACTATTTATTTAAACAGCTAAAAAATATAGAGACTGCTTTGGCTTCCTGGGTTTTGGCTGGATGCATTTCATTGGGATCTAGAAAAGCTCAAGATCCGCTATTTTTGGTGTAAGAGACGAAAAGGTAAGTTATATCATTCCTTTGTTTGAGAATCATTTGACATTGTAGCTAAAAATTCAACAATAGGGTAGTCAACTTTCCTAAAATGCGATTTCCATAAAGCATGGGGCGGCATCACTCCTTTAACGCGGTAACGTTATAACGCGTTTTTCGTAAAAGAACATTTCAAGAACTCAAATGGTTTAAAAATTTATCAGTGGCAGCACTTACATGAAGTGTGTCGACTATTTTGCCATTTATATAATACTAACATATAGCCCGTCATATGACGGGGTTAGTAAAATTTTTAATTTTCCAGAATTTTAAAATACTTTATGAGGCAGTTTAAAAAAATGGCTTGTTTTTTGGCTGAGAATTATCCGGTACAAGCTCAATAATTTGTTTATCTTATATACTCCTCTAAAGTCTCCGGATACTGTGAATGCAGTTTAGAATCATGTTGACTTTATTTAGTCAAACTGTATGTTTATGTATAAAAAACAAATACACATACGAACAAACTTCTTAGTTTCTAAAGATATATAAGCTAAACGCTACATATTTATTGGTCCGTGAAATAGACTCCTAGACTTTTATGAAAATAATTTGTTGTTAATACCGGTGATAAAATTTTCATTGCAACAAAAATAATACATGATTAAATTTAAAACTATCAAATATGTACTTAATCTATTATTTAAGCCAAATATAAAAAGAAAATTATTTACGTAATATCTAAGTTCAGTGATAAAACGTAGGAAAATAATGCAGACGATACTTAAATAGTTTAAAATAAGAAGTGATTAAATGCAGGGCTTCGAACCGGAACTGAACCGAAAACCGAAAACCGGAAAAAACCGTTATTTTGGTCGGAACGAAAACCGGAACTGAACCGAAAAAAATATCGGTTTATTTCGGTTCGATATATCTTTCAGTCATTTTGTTACTGTTACCAACTTATCAATATTTTCTAATTTAACGTCAACTTTATAATTATCATTACATGTATACTGCTTCTCGATTTCCTATTTTGATATTCACTAGTAGTTTTCTGTTTCAGTTTCGCATGAAACTACTTGTAGAAGACATATTTAATTCAGTTGATTAAACTAGAAGTATAGATGATTTTTTAAGAAAAATATCGAGTTATATTTTATTTTTCACATCTCAGCATGCGATCATCCACGGATGTTTGTATAGACTGTTTAGATCAGGGAGGAGTAAATAGACAGGAGAGGCTCTAAGTGACGTAGCATGAAGCATCTATCAAATCTTCTGCGCATCAAATGGGTGTTTGGTAATGGCGGCGATTCAAATGTTTCGTAATAGTAGTATTTCATTAGGCCTGCTGTTTGTATCAATTCACATAGTGTACCAATTAAAAAAAGAATAAAATCTTCTAAATTTTGATAGAATTACATTTTTTGTTTATGATAGAATTATATTTTTAGTACAAATAAGAATATACATAAAATGAAATTATTCATTTGGAACTGAAACGAAAACAGTTATTTTTGGCGGAGCGAAAACCGGAACTGAACCGAAAACCGTTATTTTTGGCGGAGCGAAAACTGGAACTGAACCGATATTAATTTTTTAGTTGAACCGGAACGAAAACCGGAACAAAAAAAATTACGGTTCGAAGCCCTGATTAAATGAGATGGTTAAAGAAATGACGTCATAATGCTAGAAAAAAAATGTTATTTTTTCCTATATATTATGTGATAAATTGATAAATTTAATTGCCTGCTCTTAATCGGGAAAATAGGGTTTGAAATAATGGCATTGAACTCTCGAAAAGGGGGGGGGATTTCGAACGTTTTAAAGATTTGCTTTGAATTTTGCTAACCCCAACTCATCAAGAATTCAATATGCTGCCCCTATTCATTCCAGGTCCAACAGCTTCATAAATTCCAGGACAGACAAACAGATCACTTAGGCAATTATTAAATAGGAGATTTGATTTTCTAACCGTATCAATAATAATTTGAAACTTTGGGAATGCAGTTTTTATATAAGTCTGATTTATGTAAATTTCTCTTATTTCTAAGATTCTGTATAATTTCAGTACGAATTTATTTAATTTTGTGTTAATTAAATTTCTTATAACGTGGTTTCTATATAACACGGTATAAATTAATATATTTTGTCTTATTTCTGTGTTTCTCAAAACGTTGTTTTCTTAAAATGTGTTTTCTGTTTTAAATCAATGAGCTTCATATAGTACTGTTTCCATACAACGCAGTAAGAAATAATTGTTACAGAATACTTAATTGCATTGACTTTACACTTGCGATGTAAGTTTGTAACTTGAAGTCATTTCAGATATAAAGGGTTAAAATGTGACTCACTGAGAGGATTTCCGACAGGAAGGTCGTTGCTGTGCACAGTAAACAAAGCGACCGTGGACGCCACCCCCGCGTTTCCATGGAGTAGGAAGATGCAACCGGCAACAGCGACAAAGAGGATTATCTTGCCGACGAATATCCCGACGAGTAGCTCCCACCTGAAGTCGCCGAAGTCAGCGTCCATCAGAGACATGCAGATGATACCCGGCATCGCGAAATAAGCCGCGAAAGCGCTCACACCTTGCACGTCGCTCGGACGCAGGAGCTCCAGTCGCGACATCAAGTACCTAAGGAGAATGATGGATACACTTATGGGGGGGCATAAAGTTAAAACTAACAGAAGAAGGGCCTATTGCTTAGGGCGAGGATCTTTATTACGTAATTCTTTTTTTCAGCTGAACAATCGTTTAAGTTTGTAGCGGTTGCAATTCTAAAGAATCCTGCCGGCTGCGCCATATAAGGTTGATTCAATATCAGCCTTATAAATTTAGATTTTAGGAAAGAGTTCTTAATCACAAACACAAAGATTTATTCTTATTCTTAAAGCAACTGCGACTATGTTGCAACTATGGCGGACATCGACAATATACATCTGAGTTGCCAACATTTGTTTTCACAAGATAACTAAAAATAAATAAACAATTACGATTCTTTCATCGATAGATAAAAGAGAACCTTACATAGAGTTTGAATCCCACTATAGAATGTGGTATAGTTGTTCGGAATCGACTTTAAGCAGTAGGTCCCGGTCTCATTAACCGTCGTATTGTAAAAAAGTAGACCGTAGCACTTCAAATCAAACCAAACCTAGTCTCATTTGCCCTCGTGTTGCAAAACGTAAAACGTAGCATTCTCCAATCCAATGTTAAAACTAAACAGAGTATAACTGTACGGAAAACTACCCAGATAGCATGTACGATTGGGCACAGGTTGTTCCTACCTTGTCGGATACTTCACTTTTAATGTTAGCATTTTTATAACATTTACGCAAAATTAGTAATAAAACCTTATATTACATAGCCTTACCCCAAGATTCATGCTTTTCTTTCATTGACAAGTTTTACATTCTAGCATTGTGACAAGGTTTATACAAGTAATAAACGAATAAACCTTTTTCTTGACAATGTTATGAAAAGGTTAAAATAATTCTTTAGAAAAAGGTTTTACTAAGCCTTTCACTATAGTTAATACTGGAACTGAAAAAACTATTTCTCAAAGCATTTTGATTTTTCATTTTATTTCTCATGTGACCATCTGTATCCAGTCTTATATGCTATCTGGGTTGTTTTCTGTACTGTTAGATTGGGTTTAGTTTTAACTCTGGATTGGAACGCTATGTTCTACTTTCATGTCTTAATAGCGATTATTTTTATTGGTAAATCGCACATTGTTTCTAAATGTATTCCTCATATATACGTCACATTTACTTCATCTACATTTGATTGTAAATTTTGTAAATGGCAATTGCTTAGGCAGCAATCTAGCAGCTTCTTTTAACTAAAAAACCCACTCAAATCGAAATATATTGTTAGGAAAGCCTTATACTGAATTTAAAAAAATCTTTTCAATTTTTGCAAAGATGGTTTGTTTATTCAAACAAGTTAATGTATATCACGATTATTACATAATTTGCTTTTGCTTCCAAAATTAATTGTTTTCGATTATTGTGTAGTAGATCCGCAGCTGTTCTTGGATTCTGTTTAAACTAAATTGGGCTTAAATTAGCTTTATCCAATTTTAATGATTTGTGTCCCCAAACTGCAATGTGAAAAGTGGTTTGTCAGTTGTTTCAAAGAACGCATTTGACTAGTAGAATCTGTCTTCAATAATAATGCTAAATATGAAAGTTTCATTCGTCGTTGAATCCCACACACGTGATCGTTACTGAAATAAGCTTTAGGTAAGTAAATAATAATAATAATAATAATAATAAAGGGAGGCTCGAAAAGTAGATTTCTTTCAAAATTAGGATCAGATTCATCACGTTAAATTAATTCTGCCAAATAATCAGCAATATTTATAAAGAATATATCTTTTCTTTCGTAGAAAATACACCTTATTGCCAATAATTTTTTAATGTATTGTAATAATTTAGGAAATATTTTATCGTGGTACAAAATGTTCCAAACCTACTGAAGTAACACCGTACCATTCATTTGCACATAGATCACTTGGAATTTATACAGAGGCTGTTCACACATTTTTAGACGTTGTATATAGTAGTCACAAAACTAAATTACATAAAGTTCTTGTGTTTGAAATGTTATATTTGATAGCCCTTATTCTGAACTATCTTGCGACACCGTAATTTCCAGGACAATAATGCCTTTTGAAGTGTTAGAAAAGGTATTCTATCCCATTCCTCCTGAATAGTTTTCCAGAGTCCTGTAAGGGTTGTGGGACGACGTTTAGATAATGTAGATTTTAAAAGAATTTTTTTTTCTCTTTAGATATCACAAAACCTTGTCTCTCACATCGCTTTTGGATAACGATATATGAATACTTCTCTTCGGAAAGAGCATAAATATAACCTTTGAACCACTGCTTCGTTAAAAACGTCATTTTGAATAAAAATAAACCACTCCAGCCGCAGACCATAATTTTGACTTTTAAAAACATAGTACAATTTCAGTTATTTATTTTCAACAAAAAATTTTTAATACCTCTAAGCTAAATCGTCTAAAGAAATGTGAAAACAGCCTCTGTATTCAAATCTTACCCAGTAGCCAGAATGACGAAGCACTGCGATAGAGTTGGAGCAAAATCTTCGAACGGATACGGATCATCGGGCACAACGGTGCCGTTCTATAATGAAATAAAACAATGAATCAGTCAAAAGTTGCACCTTATTAAATATACTTATCTTTCACAATTGTTACATAAAAGATTTCTACCTAATTAAATCTTTTCAAAAAAAAAAAAACTGTCAAATTCAGATATTTTGCATATTTCCATTTTTTAACGCAAGTATAAATACCAAGTTTTGTAATCATGTACAGTAGAACCTCGATTAACCGAACTTCGATTAACCAAGGTTTCTGTTAACCGAGTCAATAAGGAAGTCTAATTTTGTTTTTTCTCCTTTCCAAAATGAGCTTGGAAAAAATTATACACATTTTAGTTCGTTGTCCGTGTTACAGGCACTTCTTCCCCACAAAAGCACTCAACTTCCAAGAAATATTACACCCTTTTTAAATCTTTTTAGCTGTGAAACATAAGTTCATATATGCTTATTTTTATCATTTAAGGAACGTTCTCTTGTTTTTTACTTTAAAAATTAAATTCTCAAGTACGGAAGTTTCTTATACATGGTTTCTATTAACCGAGATTTCCGATATCCGAGGTACTAGCGGTCCCAATTAGCTCGGATTATCGGGGTTCTACTGTATTATATTTGTAGCGCATTCGTATAGTATTTTTGAATGTCTACTGTAAAAGCAATCTGTATAACTGCGGTGTCAGGAGAGAGGAAAAGAGCAGAGACAAATGACCCTTTTTATAAATTTCAAAAGGTTTATTAAAATAAATCTAAATTTTGATAAATTTCTTTACCGCTATAAGCATGCGATGGTGGTTCGGCAGTAAAAGGCACGGCTTTCACGTGGAAGACTCCTATCAATTCTTGGCTTTTTTTTTTAGTTTGCAATATACTTTGTTATTAACTTTTATTATAAAAGTAATTAATTTATTATAAATAATATAATTTTTACTATATTTTATTATTCTCAATAATCGAGATCACACAAACAGAGCCGGGCTCGTGCGCATGCACGAAGTGAGCTCGGTCGAAAGGGTTAATAGTCAAAGAACTAGTACTAATGCCGCCATCTTAACGATATAAAGAAATAAAACAATGAATTAGTCAAAAGTAGCATCCTTTTAAATATATTTATCTTTCGTAATTGTTAAGTAAAAGATTTCCACCTAATGGAATCTTTTCAAAAACCAGTTGTCGAATTCAGATATGTAGCATATTTCCATTTTCTAACTATACAGAGTGCATAAGATTAGGTTTTGGAGTGCTACGATCTACGTTTTGCAACAAGGGATAATAAGACCGGGACCTACAGCTTAAAGCCGATTCCGGACAGCAACGAACATCCATGCCACTGTGGGACTCGGATCTACGAACTTCGGTACCGAAGGTCAGCACCCTAACCAATCGGCCAGCATTCTGCAAGTGTGTATAAGAAGCTTTGTAATCATGTATTATATTTGTAGTGTACTCACAGAGTCCTTCTGAATTTCTACTGTGAAAGCAATATGTATAAGTACGTATGTATATCTCCTTATTTCAGTAAAACGTATGCGTTTAAAAAGCAATGTATTCATTTTACAATTCCTTTCCCTGATGACGATTCTCTGTGATAGCGGATTTCTCTGTAATAACGAATATTTTCAACAGGACTTATCATCCTTCAACACTTTTCTAAATAAATTGGATGAAATTTGTTCACTATCACACGAGAAGTTTGCGCTTTCTTCATCAAGAAAAGGGATCGTAATGAGGGAAATAATTAAAAAGTAAAGGGAATATTAAAGGTAATAAGTTGATTTTTATCTAGCACACGTGGCATATTATTACAGTATTTAGACCAGGGATGGACAAACCTTTTCAGCCTCGGGAAAAATCAAAAGAAAATAAGTTTGATCGGGCCAAGATAAATTTTTCTAAAATTTTAAAAACAATATACAAGTACCTAATGGTTTAAATACGTTAATGAGATGAATGAAATTGCGATTTCATTTTTGAAACTTTCTTATACTGAGGTTCGAAGTAATATGTACTGATTTTAAGGAACGATTCTAAATGCTCATCTGTCAGTCTACTTCTGAAATTATTCTATCTAAGGTTCAAAGTTGAAAACACTTGTTCACATATAAGAAGCAAATATACCGCTGATCTTCTGGGCGTGAGATAATAAATTTGGGATATAATATTTAAGCAAAGTAGAAAAGGAGATGACTATATAATGTATAAATATATATTTCTTTTAATTTGCCTAGGACCGACAATTTAAAATTCTATCCGCGGGCCGGAGTTGGCTCGCGGGCCGTAGTTTGCCCATCCCTGTTTTAAACGATTATTCGGAAGAGTCGTGTGTTTATTTGATTGCATTTTAACCTGACTTGTTGGTGACATGACAGTTTGTATGCAATTTTATAACGTTATTTTGAGTAACACATTTAACTCACAGTTCGGGCAACGCAAATGGGCCAATTTTGGAATGACAGGCTTGAGTTTGGATACGAGAAAAAAAAAAGGTTTTTCAGTTCCTTGAAGCCCTAAATCGGTTCGTGTAAGGCATAATATTTACTTTGCCATTTTGGCAATAGATTGAAATACTTTCCCGCGTGGCAGTTTCGTGCCATTGGTCGCTATTTCTCGGATACTGTAAAGGATTTGTGAAATTCGAAGGAATCTGAAGGACATGGAATATGTCATAACACCCTTGTTCTGGGGCACTATACTTGCGTGGAACCTGCCCGCCTATTGTACTGGGGCAGGTGTGTTCGACAGTAGTCACTGGGATGCATGTACTTAAAATATAATTTCTCCGGAAACTTGGACGGACGAAATAACATTTTATTTACATTCTTTAAACATGAAAAAAAAAACAAATTAAAGAAAATGACATATCATAGTGAGTCTCAGAGCCAGTCCCAGCCAGATTTTTAATGACCGAGCGTTGTTTTTCCTCACATCAGCATAGAGAGATGTTTCTCGGCTGGCGGCTCTATCTCGACTCCCCCAACTCTCTGAACTCCGCTGAACTCTTGCAGATTCCTCCCTTCTTCAGGGGGTGGGTGTCTGGAAACTTGAGCCCTGCCGAAAAGGGCATACACTCCTCCTCCGAGAACCTGCAAAAACATCCACCAGTGCCTCCGAAAAACTTTATCACCCCCCTTTTGCCGCCCGGCTTCTTATTTCTCCTAAGAAAAGCCACGTGGAAGGGGTCAAATGGGGCGATTCTGCCAATGTCATCCAGAGCACACAAAGTCGTGGGTGCACATTCCTTACAGAATTCATGACAGTTCATATAGATAATAATATTATTGTATTAGTTTATTATATTTATCCAGAAAATTATGTCATTGGATTTATTTTGCTTAAAGCAAAAATTACTGTAATCCATTAACATTTCCGATATATGGGAAAATTTTGAAAATAGTAGTTATTTCGTTTAAAATTTTGTTTTTTCCCAAAAATAATCTAATTCTAACATTTTGGTGATAATAACGAACATAATTAAAGAGGAAAATAATTTTCTATTTTTGGAACGTTTTTCTTATATATATTCCACAGGCATGGGATTAAATATGCTTGAATGGAGTCAAAGTGTTTGCTGATGAAGTAATTCTAAGAATCTTCTATAGAACTTGAGGCTATTCTTGAGTTGGTCGTTGCACTGAATTTGTGGTATTGTGATTACATATATTTATTATAAAATTTATTTTACATCTATATAATTACATCATTAATTCATCTATTACATCTAGTAACTTATTTACATCTATATAATTTTATAAATAAAAAGTAATGATTGCTGTACAAATATATGCGAACAATTTGTTAAAAAATTTAAAGTTTTACAAATAATCAAACCATTGTTATCAATCTTTTATAACTCTAACAGGTGCAATCATTGAGGATTTAGAGGTCTTCTTTACAATCTTATATTCATCCTTTTAGTTATTTTTTCCTTATTTACGTTAACAAGTTATCTTTCTTTATATATCAGGATTACCTATACTTTCATTTCATTTATTGTAACATTTTTTACGACTTAAATACTTTTCATATAGAATCCACCCCTTTCCTGTTAAATGTATTCGAGAAAAAGGTGTCAAAAACGAAAAAAAATATGTTTAATTTTGTTCGTTGTTATCATCAAAATGTTAGAAATAGATTACTTTTGAAAAAAGACAAAAATTTTAAACGTAATATCTACTATTTTCAATATTTTCACATATATGCGAAATGTTAGTGGATTACAGCAATTTTTGCTCAAATGACAGAAATCTAAATCCAATGATATAATTTTCTGATTAAATATAACAAACTTAAACAACAATATTATTATCTTTATAAACTGTCATGAATTCCATGTCCCTCAAGATTAATTTGAATTTCACTAATCCTTTACAGTGTCAGAGAAATAGTGTCAATGGCAAATTAAATATTATTCATTTCACGAACCAATTGTGGGCTTCACAGAACTGAAATACCGCTTTTTCTCTTGCCTGAACTCGGGTCGGGCATTCCAAATTGGCTCATTTGCGTTGCCAGAACAGAGTTCGGACGTCACAGGCTGGGGGTTAAGTACTGACTTCTACGCTCAAATATGTCTTTAAGAGCAGGAAAGAAACTGTGCATTTTAACCCGTCAGAGATTCAAATCACTGTTATTTACCTTGTTTAGACCTGATGTGGGTAAGTCAACATTACAGTGGCTTTAGAGGTAGAAAATCTTCAGTTAAATATCATACTTTAAAATATTTTAAGCAATTTCTTCGCATTTGAATACACGCACAGAGTTATTTTTCCAAATAATGAAAATTTTTCTACTTTTTCTTATTAAAAATACCTCATATTTACCTCTTAACTGCATTTGCATTATGGAATTTGAAAGACAGAATAAGGTTTTTTCAGTTGTAAAGGGCAAAAATATTACCTTTTCCCCACTACTTATTTATTTACTTCATACTTCAATTAAAGAAAATTGCCAAAGTGTGATATAAAGTAATTTTCAGTAAATAATTACTGGCAAGATAAATTAAACCAACTGAAACACACGATATAGCCGTCAAAATATTATAAAACGGTGAGTAAACAACCCAAGAATTATCAGAATTTTGTTTATCCTCGACAGTAGTTATAAATGGTTTACTTGATATAAAAAAAGTTTCACATATACACCAATAGCTTTCGTTTTTCTTTATCTCTACTTCTTTGCTAAATGTAATTGAGGGGAATCTGTTAGACAATAGACTAGTTACTAGTAAAACCATCTATAGCTAGACTATAACTAGTAAAACCATCACAAGGACAGGAATATAATTATTTGAAACAACATAGATTCCTTATTAATTCATATTCGATGTAAAAAAAAAAGTATTCTTCAGTAAATATAGTATAGAAAATTCTTTATCGTATTTTTATTTGCCCAAGCCGCTTTCTTCTGGATTTCGGCCAAACGCACTGTTCCGCAGAACCAACGTAACATCAAAACATGGAATGATCTATATCTGCATATATATATTTCGTTATGATGAGTTGTATTGAAACAGCTGTATCATGACCAAGAAAAGTAGCTTACATTTTAACCACTGCTGAGGCACATAAATATTTTCCTTCAGTATAAAATTAGAAAATTTCTTTTACAGTTCCCATAAATGTATACATGTGTGCATATGTATGCAAATATATGTATGTAATATAGATTCCTAAAGTTAACCGAAATGGGTGGGATTTTCCAACATGTCATAGCGTTTGCCTTACACCCGTTGGAATAGGATGCTCCTTGAACATGGAATTTATATGGAATGTTTAGCTGATACTTGAAGTTATATACAATATATATGTAATATATCAAAATTATTACACTTAAATATCTCTTAAAAATTCTAATATTTCCATCTAATTCTTTCATATCTATTTTCCCAGCCACAAAATGCCTTATTTAAAGGAGTGTTTGGTAACTTAAAATTCTTGTAGCAGTCTCCCAAAGCTAACTCTGAAATAATTGCAAATTTTCTGTCCATTCGCCACATTTTCCTGCTGTTCCAAGCGAATAGTTTTTTTTTTTTTTCAATGATATAATCTCCTTTCTGACTGTAAAGAACGCTGACTAAGCGCCCGGTTTATTGGGAATATTCTCCGTGTCATCTCGTTGTGGGGCTCAACATTGTAATTACAAGTGTTTTTCGTGCTCTTGATGGAGAAACTCAGTCAGATCAGAATGTCATTTCTTAGATCTTAAATAAAATGAAGTTCCAAGTTGCACTTGCTGCTTTTTTTTTCATGGAGCCACGACTGCTTAACGTTTAATCTTTCTCATTGCTCAATAAGCATGGGCAATTAACAACAATACGGGTTAATTTTATGTGACCGGTGGGTTAATTTCACCGTTGTGGTAAGGCGATTTAGATCACTTATAAAACTGATAATTAATATAATTGATATAATTAATATAATTGATTAATTAATATAATTGATATAAATAAAACGAGAAATGAAATGCTTGTTATCTAAATCTGACCTCATCACATCTTTTGTAAAGGAGAGAGGACCTATAAAAATTATTTGAACGGATTCGTCTTGTGCGGGATTCTCGGTCGGGGTTCTGATCCCAGTTCCAGATAAGAATGATGTCTCCGTTCATGACCCTAAACAAGAATGTACTTTTGTGGAGTTATTTATGAGTCCCTAGAGGACAGTGCTAAATTTGAAAGGGTAAGATTTTCCCTTGTTTGCGGTTTGAAAACGGGGAAAGGAAGACCAATGGATATATACAGCTCTGCTGCTTGAACGAAGATAAGTAAGAAAGGACACAGATGAAAATAATATAAAAAAAGAAAAGTTAAGCGGAGAGTTAGAGTTTGGGAGACCGAGAGTAGATTTCTAGGACCAAAGGGAGAGTTGTGTCCAAAAGAGACTCAGAAAAACTAACTCGGACGACATCTTGCAACGACCAGAAGTGTTCCAGCTTATCCGCCTTTCAGAATCACCCCAGTTATTTAGAAGGCCCCAAACCAGTGGGGAGACTGAAGTAAGCAGTGTCTACATCCTTTCACCAAAAGTTCCCAACCTGATTACCGCCCTGGAACACCCAATAGATCCACAAAGGTTCTTATTATAAATATTTTGCATTTGAAATTAGGTCCTTTTTCTTTTTTCTTAAAAGTTGGGATATTATTAATGTTAAATCTTGAATAATGTGGCACCTAGTAGAAAGTTTGGAAAAGCAAATTTTATGAAGTTTGAATCAAATTTTTGTACATAGACATGTAAATAGCATAATAATAAACTTTCTTGTTTTTTTTTATTTTAAACTATCAACCTTGTATGTGTTTACTTTAAGTGTGTAATATTTGATTTTAGTAACTCTTAATTTAGCTTTTTAGTTTAAAACAATAAGTCTGTAGTCTCTCATGCCTGTGGTTAAATTTAAAACTAAAATAATCTACACAATGCAAGACAAATAAAATCTAGTCTTTGACTAACAAAATAATAATTACTATAAATTTTATCACAGTTAAATACCTAAATCTAATGAGAGCAACACGACAGTAGTCTTACATATTTATATAGAAAAATATAAAATAGTTAATATCAGTCGTAATGAGCAAAATCGGACAATAAAATAAAAAAGAAATTTTGCTTTACAGCCGTACACTCACTTTTGTGCCTTAAATAAGCTGACTCATTCATATTTTTCTATTTATTTTATAACAAAATATTCAATATATTTGCCACATAAGCAAATGTATTTACTTGCGTAACACATACAATATATATAGTATTACTTTTGTATTTACATATGCAAATGCGGCTTTTTTCATCATTTTTTATCAGCCTATGAGTGTTATTTTCATCGACAAACATGTTTTATGGAACAAACTTCCAGTTCTCAAAAATATGTCAAGTCAATAAAAATAGATTTCTTTTGAAACTCTCGTATTACTGAACGTTAAGCGGTACACAATAAATAAATAAATAAATAATCAAACACGTGGAATGAAAAAAAGAACTGTGGATCTTGGGACGAAACTTATCCCCTTCGGGTCACTTAAAGCGATATTTAATTCCCCCATTGTTTTTGGATAAAATGGCACACACTACAAAAAGTCTCCGAGCATTGATAGGCAACGACTTCAATTAGATGCTTCTTGGGCCTTTAGACTCATAAATTTGAAGGTAAGAAAAGATTTGCTTTTTTTGTAACTGGGAAAATTAATTTCGGAGCATTATTTTAATTACCCAAAAATTTAATTGCCAGGGCTTATTTGACAATTGTGATAGTCCATTTATGAACATATAAAAAGTTCAATTTACTCAATTCACATTAGGCAGAACTTTGTGAAAAGTTAGATTTATTCCTTTAGCCGAGTTCTCGGAAAAATGTAATAAGTACGTCCGATAACTACAAGAATCACACGAAATCTGGGAAAAAAAATATATCCCCAAATGGAGACTGGTCACTAATTTTAATGATTACTAATTTTTGTGAGATAATTTCTGGGCCAGCATTTTTCTGTCGGTTGTTGTAACTGCAAAGCTGCAACCCAAAACTCACATACCCGCGTATGTATGACTCGATTGATTTCCTGGCAAAATTAGCATTTATGTAAAAAAAAAAAAAAAAAAAAAAACAAAAAAAAAAAAAAAAAAAAACGTAGACAGGGCACACAATTAGCTCTAGTCTATGAATATTGAGAAAAAACTCAGTCTTAGAAAAATAACTTCCTATTTAACTTTTGGTGGATGAGAAGTAAAATATTAAAATATAGAATTGAGAAGTATGAAAATTTCGAGTAACTTTATAGGCAATAATTTGAGATACATTACATATACATGTAATATATCAAAATTATTGTACTTAAAATTTCTCTTAAAAATTCTCTTTTTTCCCCTTCTTATTCCTTGAAATCTATTTTTCCAGCCACAAAATATCTTATTTAAAGGAGTGACCGCGACTTGAATTCTTCGATCCCATTTCCCAAAGCTAACTCTAAAATAAATACAACTTATCTGCCCATTCTCCCCATTTTTCAACTGTCACTGTCGAATGGTTAACATGTTTTTCAATGATCTAAATTCCTTTTTACTGTTGAGAGCACTAACTAAGATACTTTCCCTAGGAAAGAATTTGTCTCTGCGGATCGCTGTGGGGCCAACAAGGGTTCCAATGTATCAATCCGTTCTCTGCCTTTGATAGAGTAACATGTTATTTTTTCGTAGCTCTAAAACTAATTGCTCTAAACTTCAGTGTGCCATGACTGTTTACTTCAATAGCCTAATTGCTTAAGCTTCTCCTTGTCCAGTAATCTGGGCAAGTAAAAGCAATAGGGACTACAATTCTATGTAACCTTCGAATTAAATTGTGCTGGTTTACGTACATATATGTCCGTGTATGTCTGTGCAAACTTATATATATTTGCTGCTGTTTTTAAAATAGTTGAGTGGCGACTTTACTGGAATATCTAGCTCTATGTTTAGCTGTTGAGAAAATGACTATTTCTGGTGGTTGGCATTCAAAGATTTCGTTAAACCAAGCAATAAAACTATTAATTCTACAGGGTTATCATTCACGACATTTAAAAAAAAAATGTTATTTAAATGTCATTATTTTGAGTTTAAAGAAGATCCTATCAAAGGTTTTCACAAATAATTTAAAATTAATTATAACTATATTATTATTTTCTCTTTTTTTAACTGAATCATGCATGACCCTAGATAATTTTCCGCCCCTGTCGCGTGGAAAAGCTTGGTAAAAGAAATCTTTGAATGCCACCTGCTCAGAAATAGAACAGTTCATACCCCATAGATTAATAGGTAGCTAGAGAAATCTAATGTGACAGGTATCCAACCACCATAAGGTCGAACGATGGCCGATTGGTTAGGGTGCTGGCCTTCGGTACCGGAGTTCGTGGGTTCGAATCCCACTGTGGCATAGATGTTCGTAGCCTTTCGGAATCGGCTTTAAACTGTAGGTCCCGGTCTCATTAGCCCTCGTGTTGCAAAAAAGTAGACCATAGCACTCCGAACCAAACCAAACCAAACCAAACTAGTCATATTAGCCCTCGTGTTCCAAAAAAGTAGAGCGTAGTTCTCTAAGCCAACCAACCCAACCATCTGTTTTATATTAACTCTCTTCTCGCATTATAGTTCAAAATTAAATATTGTTCTCTCTACAAATTTGTGAATTCAAACATTTACAGGATGGAACTTCAGCGAACTTCTTCGCAAACCGATGGACGAAATATCTTCTGAAAAACCCTCACAACTCTCTGGAAAATAATGAAAGAACAGAGTGACCTTCTTTGTACGCGAAACGGAATATATTCCATGACGTAAAACAGCGGTATTTCAAATTGATTTACCTCTGACTTTCCTCCTATTTTATTTTTGTCAAGTCTCGAGAAAAACCACAGTATCGCTGTCATCTACATTTACAGGAAAGGAATCGCCGTAGGTAAGTGATTTTTAAGATTCTTTGTCTCTCTAAAAGTAGGAAATCATTAGAGTCGCTTTTTTGCTTGTTCTCACTCAATCCTATACCAGCGTTGTCTCACCTCCTCTTCGTTCGCTAGTCACTTTACCTACTTTAGACATTTCGGAGGCTAAAGTAGAGTAGCGGTTGAAAAATCAATTCAATTTGCTAATAATTAGTTGCTTTGCACAAAGAGAAAACTTGAAAATTTTTTATATGTAACCAAAACATAAGCAAAATTTCAGTAAGAATTTGTGGGCATAAGTTATTGAACAATGACTCGTTTTAATGTACTTATAACTTAACAATACTTGCTAATGTGAGTTAAGTTATTAATATAATTTACTAGTAGTAGTATTAAGGGGAATTTTTCTATTTTTTGGAGAGAATGTTATAAAAATTTGATAATTATGTGTAAGGGAGAAAAAGGCATAAAAAAGCAGTTTTAAAACTTTTTCACAGGGAAAAATAATTTCCAAATATTTATAATTCTTCTCAATATCTTAAGAATATTTGAATGTATCCAATTTCTATGATTCTTCAGAATATCTTAAGAATATTTTAATGTATCCAATTTCTATAATTCTTCAGAATATCTTAAGTTATTTGGCCCACATAAGCCTACATTCTCAAGAAAATTTTCAGATTATAATCTTAAGATTTTCTATAGATTACCTTCTTAAGATTTTCTTCATTTTATATTCTCAAGAAAATCTTAATATTTTTGTCTTTAGATGTGGCCCAAATAACTTAAGATATTCTTAAGGATTGTTTTTGAGAAAATCTATAGATTATTTCTAGTAGGAAATGCAGAATCCCAGACTAACATGCTGCCATAATTACATACAGTATTATATAAGTATGTTGAAAAGCTTTTTTTAAGTAATAATAAGGCAACACTAAAAGAATAATTTAAAAATTTGTGTGCAACAAAAATTTTAAGAGCCAACAAATTATTTTAAAGATATTTTAAAGTCATCTGATTTTTAAAACATTTTAAATTGGGATTAGTTTAGTTCTGCTGTCATTCATATGTGTACAAAATTTCATATCGTTTCAAAGTTAAATGAAAATTAAAAATGCAAAGGATTATACATATATACATATGTATAATCAATTGTGTTGTGGATTATACATATATACATATGTGTAATCAATTTAAGTGTGTGAGTATATTTTTATGAATAAAATCAATGTGGAACATGCAAAATCCTTAACAGCTGAGTTAATCCAATTTAACACATTGTATGCGGGACAAGTACTAGTACGTTTTCTGATGATTGATACTTGAGCGCGGGTCACGTACTAGTACAGACCCGCGCTCAAGTATCAATCGTATATATTGAAAAAATTTTATTTTATTTGTATGTTGCTTTTCAAAAATAAATAAATAGTTCAACTAGAAGAAACATGCGACAAACCGTGATTCAGTTGAATATCAAACAAAAACCTTTTTTTATTTAGTGTATGTTATTTGTGGGATGAGAAACTGCATCGTGTAAGAACAAATTGTAGCACTTTTGATCAAAGAAGATATTTCAACGTTTAAAAAAAAACCACAGTGAAAACTTTTTTCCAAAAAATTATAGAGTGTATTATATCCGTCATTTACGGGTAGTTTACGGAAATTTTTTCCTCTAAATATTAGTTTCATCGCTAATCCGTAAGATTAAAAAAAAAATCTAATGAATAAATCTATTTGGAATTTTTCATATTCAAATATATAATTGTTATCTGTAGAATGAAATAAGTAAATAATAAATGAGATACAAACAACTACGTTTAAAAATTATTCACTTTATACTGTTCTAGAAAACAAATTTCAGTGCTGTTTTTAAGTGAACAGACAAAGGATTTTCTATTTATGTTTATTAGGTGCTCGAAAATGGACGGTGTGGGTTGTTTATAAAGTTACCATCTACTTTCACTCAAAAGGAAACACCGCTATAAGAATCCATAAACATTAATCTACTTTTTAATTGTTTTCAACTGTTGAATCAAAAATATTTTATTTGTATGTCGTTTTTCAAAAATAAATAAGTAGTTCAACTAGAAGAAACATGCGACAAACCGTGATTCAGTTGAACATCAAACAAAAACTTTTTTTTTATTTAGTGTATGTTATTTGTGGGATGAGAAACTGCATCGTGTAAGAACAAATTGTGGCACTTTTGATCAAAGAAGATATAATATTCATTCCACTCTCAATTTTATCAAGTTATTCTCATTTGTCATTTGTTTTGATAGCCTTATTCCGGAAAGAATTTTTCTTTCTAACGTATTGCAACAGGAAAAAAGCATTGAATAACCTTGACCTACGTAATTAATGATTTATGTACAATCTCCTGTCATGACGTTAGATATGACAAAACCTCAGCTCCAAGAAAGGTCTGAAAATCGTCATTTCATGTCTTATTTTCTTAAGAGGTCTCAGGTCAAAAGTCTGCGACGTTAAAAATATCGAGAAATAAATTAATGAATTATTTTTCTGCAGTCATTTCTCAACATTTAAAAAAAAACCACTTTGAAAACTTTTTTCTAGAATAGTATAAAGTTAATATAAGAATTATAGAGTATATCATATGCGTCATTTACAGGATGTTTAGAGGAGTTATTTTTTTCTATAAAGAGTAGTTTCATCGCTAATCCATAAGATTAAAAAAAAGAATCTAAGGAATAAATCTAGTTGGAATTTTTCATATTCAAATATATAATTGTTATCTGTATAATGAAATAAGTAAGTAATAAATGAGATATCAAAAACTACGTTTAAAAATTATTCTAAATTTTGAAAAAATTTAATTTTAAATTAATTAATTTTTGAATAATTTAATTTTCAATTTAAAAAAATTAAGAAACTATTCGAATATTCTCATTACGCTTGTACATTCTATAAATAACTAACCTATATTCAAATATGGAAAATTTCCTATTAATTTATTCCTTGAGAAATCTTTTCTAATCTTGCTTGTAACGGTGAAAATTATACAGTCAGTTAAGTAAAACTCCTACACTACACTTTTTATGTTTAATTAATTTTAAATTGAACATAACAAGTACAATGTACGAGTCTAAAAGTTTTAGAAGTGAAAAGTCCAAATTGTCGACTCATTGTTTACTTAAATGACGAATAAAGCTATTAAAATCGTTTTTCGCAAAGAACTTTAAGCGTTATACTATATTTAAGGTATATGTCTACCTTTAAAAAGCGAATTTTGGTCAAAAAACTGAATTTTACAGGTTGTTTCTGGTATACAGTCTGGTGTTTATTTTTTCAAATTCCTTTGATAGATTGATTGCATCTAATTTAAAATTTGAAGTATGGTCATTTATATATTACTCTACACTTAAATTTTGACAATAAACGTTGACTAAAGTCTTTACGTGTAGATTTGTCCTTTTTAATTTTGAAATGTAACTTAATATTTCCCCTAAATAAGCGTTTATAGTTAATTTTTTGAAACATATAATTTTAAAGTTATATCTGTATTACTTGTATTTTCTGAGCAGTTAAATTTATATTTGTTATACTGGTGAACAACAAAGTTATAGATTTGAGGATACTAATAAACACTAATAATTTACAAAAGATGCAGTACAATGAAAGACAGACAATTGATGTCCGTTTGTACTTCGAAATTAAGCATGCTAATGTATGAAAAATTATCGATAGAAATATATGATTCTACTGCCAAAGTTGATAAAGGGGATACTTCTAAAGAAATATATAGTGGAATCTCAAATGAAATGATCAATGCAATAAATTCACATGTATATGTATACATGTATATGTATTTGAATATTATACATGGAATAAGTATAAATTTAAAAAAAAATCGACTAAAATCTTTGAAATTTGGGGTATGCAGTATTTGGCATTTGAGGTAATATATATTAATTACGACTAACAAAGACATTCTTAAATCTTAAGTGATATAAACGTCAATGCTGATTTTTTATATAAAACTTGAGACTAACTGTATTCATGATTCAAAAGGACTTCCTAGCACTAAGTGCAGCAATATGCAAAAAACGCTCAAAAACAGAAAAATTATTATTCCGATTTGAGAAAAAAGGTGCATTTTATAAATTTGGCGCATTTTAATAGTCAATGAGAAGTTAAGTATAGTTTATCAGTTATATAAAATGATTCTTTTCATTTTTTACAGTTTCGATTTTTTTATGCTTTTTATGTACACAAAACAGCATAATCCAATAACATCATAATTTCTGTTTGGAAAATTATGCTTTTAAAATTTATATATATATATATATATATATATATATATATATATATGTGTGTGTGTGTGTGTGTGTGTATTTGAAGTTCAAATGATCTGATATTCTGAAAGCATAATTGCTCAAACATAAATTTTAAAAAGCCTTAATATTTTGATTTAATTTGTAATTAGAATATTTTGGGTAACACCTAATTTTGAGATAAGTTTGACACTACTTTTCTGCATAAAAAAATATCAATCATTGAAAGGTTAATATATCTATAATATCTCTAGTTTTACTCTATATTTAACTATAAACTTTTCATTAAAATCAAATTATTGAGTTAATTAAAAAAGTCATCTCCGATGGCATGCGGATATCTTAAACAACGTAGCACATATTTAAACGGATATTTAGAAAACAAAAAGAGTCAGGCTAGTGCACTATACCAAATTCTCAATTTTAGAAAATTTTAAAGCATGAAGATTTCAATTTAATTTGTTGTAGATCTACGGTTACATTTTTCAACAAGAGGGCTAATGAGACAGGGACCTACTGCTTAAAGCCAATTCCGAATGGCTACTATCCATGCTATCGTGAATCCATGCTATAGTGGGATTCGAACCCACGAACTCCGGTACAGACGGCCAACCCCCTAATCAATTGGCCACCTTTCGGCATTCAGCTATTGAAGGAGGAGTTCGCAAACTAGCAAGGAATCCAAACGGAAATGGCAGAATTCGAGCTTAACCGGTTCGAATTTTCGGTAAACCACTAAGAATAATGTTTATTTAACACGTAGCAAAAGGCAGGATCGGGTTTAAAAATTGGACAGCTCCGTGCAAAAGTAAAAAATTGCCCCCAAAATGATTAATTATCAAATGAATATGAATAAGAATCAAAATGAATATTTAAAGTTTCAAAATTAAATTTTCGTTCTAAGTACTCACAAACATAAAACTGAAATTTAACAAAATTGATTGAAGTATGGTCCAAAGAAATGTTTTCTTTGAAATCTGAGCAGTAAATTTTTCGCGATTACGATACTTCCATTACTTTGTAGAAGGAAATTTAAAAAAAATAACAAAGTTATTTTTCGAACATGTTTTGTTAAATTTAAATACTGTTTGAAAATAACAAAAAATCATTCCTCTATGAGTTAAGTATAAAGAAAAGTACAGATTCTGAACTCTTACCATTTCGTTCTGTAGAGATTATCCGTTTTTCTGTTTTTCTCGGAGCACCTCATACAAGCCAAAGAAAGTCTCATTATCTCCTTAGAACATCAAAGAGACGTTTTTATAGTGGACCTCCTACGATAAAAGACAATATTGCAGTTTCATCAAGCACAATCAGCAGCTCAGCTCTAAGGTCGTCTTATTTCGTCATCCCTTTTAATCACAACGTTTGTCCCTTTTTTCCCCTCTCCTGCTCTGCCTTAAAAGTATGCATATTCTCGGAATCACCTGTTCATTCTCCGACGGCATTTGCTCTTTCAGTGTGACGTTGTTTGTTGGGGGTTTTATTTTTTTTTTTTACATGTTTTTAATGGATACAACTGACTGTTACGCAAGTTTAATCTTTAAAGTCCCAGGTCATGATTTTGTCACAATCTGTTCCGGATACAGTTTTACCACTATATTTAAATAAGTATTAAGAATACTTAACGAATGTTGAATTCTATTTAGCTTAACAAGCATGCCAAATTATATTTCTCCCAAATCGAAATTAAACCGATCTTCGGTATCGGATTCCGCGGGTTCGAATTTCGCTCCCAGCATGGATGTTCGTAGTAGTTCGGAATCACCTTTAAGTAGTAGGTGTTGGTCAATAGCGTTCATAGGGAAAATATAGTAGACCTTAACCAGGGATGCGCAAACTAAGGCCCACGGATCAACTCCGGCCCTCCCAAAGGTTTTATCCGGCCCGCGTATAGAATTTTAAGTTGCCGGTCCGAGACAAATTAAAAGAAATATATATAAATATTATATATCCATCTCCAATATTATATATCCATTCTACTTTGCTTAAATATTATATCCCAAATTTATTATCTCACACTCAGAAGATCAGCGGTATATTTGCTTCTTATATGTGAACAAGTGTTTTCAACTTTGAACATTAGAAAGAATAATTTCAGAAGTAGACTGACAGATGAGCATTTAGCATCGTTCCTTAAAATCAGTACATCTCCTTTCGAACCTCAGTTTAAGGAACTTTTAAAAATGAAATCGTAATTTCATTCATCTCATTAACGTATTTAAACCATTAGGTACTTGTATATTGTTAGCCGAACGATGGCCGAATGGTTAGGGTGCTGGCCTTCGGAAATTCGTGGGTTCGAATCCCACAGTGTCATGGATAGTCCTAGCCATTCGGAATTGGCTTTAAGCAGTAGGTCCCTGTCTCATTAGCCCTCGTGTTGCAAAAAGTAGACCGTAGCGCTCCAAACCTAACCTAACCTAACTTGTATATTGTGTTTAAAATTTCTCTGCAGGGGTCCCTAAACTCGACGTGAACAATCGAAGTCCTAAATTCCTCTAGGAAATTTCTTCCACAGCTGTGCAAGCAAGTGCAGATCATCGTGGGAAAGTACCTCAGTACACGTACTTTCACATAAGCGGTGCTCTTTAAAACGAAAGGTGAACCCCTTTGTTTTAACCCCTTGAAGACCAGCACGTAAATGCTATACGAGTCGACAGTTGTAAAAACGGTTGCCGTTTAATGCCATCTAGTAATTAAATTTAGCATTTAAAAATTAAAATAAAACGTTCAGATCTTCTATTACGCATACTCGAAGCTGGTCTCTCAATGTCAACAGGAGATCATCGCATAGAGGCGACGGTGGATCAATAAGAGGGAAATCGCTGCTTCACGTATACGAGACATTAATCGCGAACGGGTTAATACGAGTAGCGTATGACTCAAACGTGCTTGGTTTGGCCAAGGGGCATCAGAAACAACAACAACAATATGGCGATTTTACGCAGTAGGGTAGATTCTCAAATTATGACAATTCTGGCTTTAGTTCCAAACGGAAGGGCAGTTTATTGTTTGTCTATTGGCTGTTGTAAATATGAAAAGGATGGGAAGGGCATTATAGTAGTTCGTGAATTTGAGACAAATTGCCTTATACTATATTGATGTTTGCTTAAATATTTTAGTTGTTTTTATTACAATTGCAGAGTATAAAGTGTACAAATATTTATTTTATAAACTATCTTTTTTAGGAAGTGAAGTACAGGAAATTTAATGTAGTGTATATTTCATAGTTTTGTTTTATGAGAACAAATTTGTATTTTGTGTCGTCGTGGCATTCGAAATTTTTGAAGGATATAAAAAGTTATCGCTGACGCTGAACAAACGTCAAATGGTGTCACATTGAACGTCGGTGCTCTGACATACGAAATATAAACCGGTCGATCACGACGTTATGCTAATGCTTCGATATCATTTGCTAATCCATAAGGTATACACACTTAGACCAAACGAATGGAGCCTTAATACGGCTTTCAGGTATTAAACGATCACAGTATTTTGCTCACTTTACGGTTATCCACGAAGAAGTAAACTCGATAAAATTTCTTTTCGAATGCGCAATATAAAAAATGTTGTAATTTTTTAAATGAAAGGGTCATATATTTGGATCGAAAGGATTGATTCTTAAGATTTTAGTGAATTAGAAGTAAATGGTGCGGTAATTATTTTATTTCAGGTAAGATTATTTTAAATTGTATACTATCAGAAATTGTTCTGTTCTGAAACTCTCTACAAATTCTTTATATAAACGATATTTTACTTTACGAAAGCCGCTAACTCTTATCCTTAAGTGTGAGATGCATACATAGCGTGAGTTTTTCGTACCCAGCAATTAATGAAAAGTAAATTAGTTTTCTCCGTTTATTAGTCTTAAGTCTCATGGGAAAGAAATCTTGTGATTTGCTCGCTAGAGGGCTGTCGTCAGGCGGAAAATATGTATTTTCTTCAAGAATCCTATACAGAGTTGTTACACTGTAAAGACGATCAGTACACCGATGTGTTTTTATCCTAAATAAATGTAACGTCCAACAACTCTGAACTTCGTTTTCTGATGCCAGGACTGCAACTGAGATACATTGTCAAGAAAGCCCTGGCAATTAAAAATATGGGGTTTTTCTCACGTATAATTACTGAAAAATATTTCCACGATTACACACACACACACACACACACATATATATATATATATATGACATGGTCCAGTGTTAAGGCGAATGGAATAATTAGTCCTTCTTAGTAAAAACACTTCTTTATTTAATTTGGAGTTTCCGTTTCAGGCATGGATTGAGCCATTTGCATTTATTCGTGGCGAAGACACGCGTAGAGTGTGTTGACAGCCCCATGTTCACGTGCCAACTGATTCTTCTGGTTTGATTAGTCATCACCTTCCTATGAAAAATCTGTGCGCTTGACCGCATTACCACAAAAGTTTACGCAAGCGTGGGTCTTTTTCCTTTATTTTATTATTATAAAAGAGTTCCCTTTTTAAAATCGTTTATAACTCATGTAATTTTCAACTACCCATTTTTTAGACCTGATATATATATATATATATATATATATATATATATATATATATATATAGCTTGTGTGTGTATGTAAGCATATTTTTACTCTAAAAAATTAGCTAACGTAATTATGTCTATCTTAAAATAGTTTTCTGACAATTATATCCTTTTCTGGCAACCGTGATGGATATCTTTGTTTTCCCTATTAATTTGGCGACTCTGAACCGTCAAACTGCATAAACGCTTTAAATAACTACGTCACCGATGTCCCCTCATGACTGGCAATTAAGACTTCTGATAGGTTGGCCCATACAACTATAAAATCGAGTTGTACGTATTTTTCGGACAGAAACCCGTACGAGATGATGCTAGAATAAACTCTGTTCCTTATCATCCAAACGTTCTCTTGTTCTCTGATTTCAACTACGCTTTCCATGACCTCAGGACTGCATCGCATTCAAAATGGATATTTTTCCCTTTGTGATGAGACAAATTACCCCTATTTTTGTAGCTATTTTGACTTTCTCCAAGAATTTAAATTTAAATGTTAAAATAAAAACTAGCCTGGCATCAAATAGGAAAAGGGTTTAAATATCATCTACAGCATTAAAATTATTCTGTGCTGTAAAATGTTTTTGGAAATGAAGCAATGTTCCGAAGTCTATATTTTCGTGCTTTCCGAAAAAATATATTCTTATTCAATTGTTGAAAAGGCATTAAAATGCATGGTTTTAAGATTCTTTGGGGGGCGGTAGCTTTAAAAAAGTTGAGAACCACTGGTTTAAATTAAAGCTGGTGAAAAAAGTTAAGCCGACAACTAACCTACCTAACAAAATACTGCGATCTCCGTACAGCATTGCCTAAATAGGCTCCTGCGTATTTGAGAATACTACATTGGGTTGACATTGTACGGCACAGTATGAAAAAACCAAACAAATAGATAATAAAGACATGAAAATGTTCAGTTAGAAAATTCTTTTTTGGTTGGTAACAGTGAAAAATAATTTTTTTATTTTTCAGATACGCTGGAAACGTTAATTTCAACTATATAAACACGTATAAACCGCAGTTTATCTAACCGAAATTACGGTAAAAAAGTATCAAGCTGCAAAATAAAGTATAAATAGTCGTAATCATGAAAAACAAAAGATGGCATCAAAGAGCTTTAAACTTTAAATACTTCCAAATGCCAAATAAAAAAAACTAACTCGGGGATCGTTTTTCTTTGCTACAGGGGAAAAAATGAGCTAAAACCTGTACAACAGCTTCCCTTATAAACTAATTTTTTTTCAAACTTTTTCTCTTTTTTTGTGGAAATCCGCCTGTTTTCATGCTTCCTAACGTTTACCGGAACCGGAATTGAGTCACTTCGACCAATTTTCCTCTTCTAGAAATATATACACGTTTTATAACTTTCGTTAACATTTTTTTTTCTTTTTTATACTATCTGTTGCATAGCTTTAATTCACCTTAATATTTCAGACCGAAAGAGAGTAAATTTATAAAAATATTTCTTAAATAACTATAAAATAACTCTCTTGGGCTCGTTGGAAAATCAATGTCAGGCCTAAAGAAGCACTGACAAATTTTAGCTGTCAGTCTAAAGAAGAAAGGGGTTAGTTGGACTTTTTAATATTAGATCTTACAAATCAGTATCCTTAAAATTCGTGAATAAAGTTGAGGCAAATTTTAGATATATGCATATTTGTGTGTATAAAAACTTGGAATTTTTGACGTTTCACCACTAATATTAGATCTAGAATGTAATTATGAAGTGACAAAGACGGCCCACATATCATTTTGAAAATGACTTAGGGAGAAGAGAGCGTGATTTCTCACAATAGGTCTATAAATAGACTTCAAGAGTGATGCTGTGATTCATCTCTCAGTGCTGGTGAAATCGATGTTCCAACCGAGCCCATATGGCCGCAAGACCATCTATGTTTACCCGGCAGTAGGTGGCAGATCACAGGTATGGGAACGCCCAGGTAAATAGTCTCCATCTGTAGTATCCGTCACACCGCAAGCATCACAAGCGTATGATCACATCAGATATGCGTCCGGGGAGGAATTTCGAAGAAAACTAGATGCTCGTACGAGCCTTGTGCCCTTGACGATTGAATATGCAAGAATGGCATGAACCCCGCGGGTCGAAAAACTGAACTATAAATTATTAAAAGAGAATCTATGATCATTGAACCTCTAATTGTCAGTAGGTAGACCAAAAGTAAAACAGCAAATGATTTATCACCGCCCCACCAAGCTAAGCCCCTTTCCTCGGCTTGCTCAAAAATGGTCTAAGACTTCGCAAGTATTCTGAAGGGTAAAAAAGAACCTGACCAATTGAATTATTTAATATGATAATTTATAAAAAAGGGGGTGCTGGAGGCAACAAAAAAGTTAAGCTGTAACCCCCTTGTAGCCTTTTTAGCCTCTTTGGCACGGCTGCTGAAACCAGATCTGGCCTGCCAGAGATCCTAGTTTAAGCAGATCCCATTGCCGAGTCACTCCTTACAGCTTAGTCAACCTTACCATGCCCATTACTTGTTTCGATAGGTGCCAGCCCTCTTGGTGTTCAGGGAATCATATAAGCCAATGATGGACTTCCCGCGAGTCTAAAGATACAGTTGACAAGCTCAATAAGAACATGGAGAAGGCAGGTGGCTAAGAAGAGCATTCAAAGAAAGAAAACAGTCGGTGCCAATTTGGACTAATCTGCAAATAAAAATATTAGATGCCAGAAAATTAAACAGAGGCAAACTGAGTATACCGTACCTCAAGATACGGTATACTCTGAAGGCTGAAAAGAAAACATGGTTACCCACCTTGCCATTTATCATGGCTGATGTGTGTCCCCTTCGCTAGTGAGGTGTTAAGAGCCAGAGAGAAAATTTCGGAATAGATGCGTCGAACCTAAAGGCGGCTCTAGAGATGGGGGCCTATGACCGTGACTAGCGGAATAGCCCAAGAAAATCATGCTTTACCAAACAACTCACTAGCGACACTGCCAACGAGCAAAGGGCACTATTTTTTGATCCAGCATATACTGGTTTTTTATTATTCTGTATATTTTCCAATAGTTTTTTACATTTTTTTAAAGAACATATTTGAGAATTTTGACCTATCCATAAAACCAATCATAAATTAAGACCAACCAATTGACATTCATGCACCAATCAGGGTTCATTTCACCACAAGGGGCCTCTAGGATCAGCCAACAGAAATCCAAATCCAACCGATTTCTATCCAAAGGTTTGAGGTTCTCCAAAGTCCTAATGTGATGTTACGTGAAGTGCTTATTCACGTGTGGGACCTGTATGTGTTGGAGGCTTGAGAAGAGAAAATAAAAATGATTAATTATAGAAATGAAAAATTTAAAAACAAGATAAGTAAATAAAATAAAATAAAAATATGTAGTAGAATTCAGGCTATTAAATTTACTATTAGAGGTCTATTGATCAAACTCTTAATAGTTAAATAAAAATTAAAAGAAGACAGAATTCTGCCTATTTAATTTATTATTAGGGTGCTATTGATTAAACGCTTACTAAAAAATATAATTAATCAGTTAGGTATGATAGCACAGTAAATCTGGATTTACTTGTCATACTAATTAGTAATTTTTTACCAAAACCGTAACAAATTTCTGTGTAATGTTGCTAATTGGTGGTTGTGTATTTATGTTGTCTATGTGAAGTGCAAGCCATTTCATGATAGAATGACTGAGATTGGGGACTCAGGACAGAGGCAGGGTAGATTATGTTAGCTCTGGTAATTGTTATCAGAAAGTGAAGTTGGCAGGTTGTTGGCTACGTGTTAGTTTTTCACTTAGCATGTAATCCCCAGATCGAAGCAACATGCGTAAGCATTTCTGCAACTATGAGATAAGACAACTTTAGAAAAGTTTGGAAGATCACCCCAGCTCTTGTTCGATAAGCATAGCAGAAAACTATATGCATCTCTTATTTTTTTTTTATCTCATTCATGCAATGAAAATTCTAGCTGTTTGTGTATTATGACACCCAAGTACTTAATACTATCGACCGTTTGCAGGATTTTTTGTCTACTGTAATATTAATGAGCATATCGTTGCACATGAGACCTAACTGTGGTTTTCCAATATAATTTCGTAATAAGGTAAAGGGCTTACCTTCCTTTATAGTCCAGAATTCGTGAGACTGCCAGCCGACCTTCACATTCTTTCATCAGGAGCATCACAAAAACACACCACTCTTTACATAACACATTTTATTACTCACACGCACAGAAACAGTACAACGACTAGGAGAACATAAACAAAATCATAAAAAGGAAGTAGAGCGCCATCTATCGCCCTCTACTAGAGAACAATATTTAACATCTTGCCCCCGGATGAACATTATATATGTTCATTCATTACAATATAGTTTACTTAACAAATCTAATCAAAAATTTCAATCAAACACAATAGTAAAAAAAAAAAAACAACAAAAGAAAATTAAAAGCAAAATTAAACTTATAAGCTTTTAAGTGTTACTCAGTTCCAATGGATAGATCAGCTGAAATGGTCTTTTTAAATTCCCAGTAGCTGTTTTCAATTGACATGATCGTACCTTTCCGTCTCTACCGGTGAACACTTGTGTAACAAGTCCAAGTTTCCAAAGGTGTCTTGGCAATTTGTCATCATGTATTAGTACTACATCATTGACGGAGAATTCACGAACTGGGAATGGACGGTTGGTCATTGCTGATTTCAATTGGAGAAGATATTCCTTTTTCCATCTTGACCAAAGATGGTCCAATACACGTTCCTTCAAATTGAATCTTTTAATGTAGGCATCAGAAGTTCCAGGAATAGTTAGTGACTTCATGTGCACTATTGGCAAAGCAGTTAATCTTTGGCCTACGAGAAAGTGAGCTGGCGTAATTGGAGTAGGTTCTCCAAAAGTTGAAAATACATGTGTTAACGGCCGTGAATTTATTGATGCTTCAATTTCAGTTAAAACAGTTTGAAGTTGGGTGAGAGATAATCTTGTTTTTCCAACAACTTTTCGTAATGCAGTTTTGACGGAACGAACCATACGTTCGTAAAATCCACCCCACCACGGAGACAGTTCAACAATAAATTTCCATTTGATTCTGTTGCAGCTATAGTAATTTTTAACGTCGGGATGACTGATAATTTTCCATATAGCTCGTAATTCTCTTTCAGCACGATGAAATGTGCGGGCATTGTCTGAATATACTGTATGACATAGTCCTCTTCTGACAACTAGTCTTTGAAATGCTAATAAAAATGTCTCTGTAGACAGATTTTCCACTAGCTCAAGATGTACCGCTCTGGTGACGGCACAGGTACACAACAAAATGTAATATTTATGATCGCTATTTCTTATGAATAATGGGCCTGCAAAGTCAATTCCGATGACCGAAAATGGCTTCTGTTCTTGAATTCGATCAAGAGGTAAAGGAGCTTCAATTTGGGCTCCTGCTCTAGCATTGTAGCGTCTGCATATTGAACATTTCTTTAATACTCTCTTCACTGCCTGTCTGCCCTTGATTACCCAAAACTCTTCACGTAACTGAACTAGTGTATCATTAATGCCAAAATGAAAAACTTTATCATGCGCATTTCTAATGAGTAATTCAATTAATTTACCCTTTGAAGGTAATATAATTGGGTGTTTTTCGTTAAAAGAAAATTTTGAATTTTGCAATCTTCCACTAATTCGCATTAATCCGTCGGAATCTAAAAACGGCGAAAATTCTAATAAAGATGAATTTCTCGAAATCGGTTCTCCCTTTTCTAAACAAATTAATTCATTCCGAAAATTTGAATTTTGCGTAAATTTAACCCACACCTTGCGCGCGTTAACAATTTCTTCAGCCGATAATGGACCCAGAATTTTCTCGTTTTTAGAATTTATATTGTTACAAAACCTTTTTATCCAAGCTGTAACTCTGAGAACCTTTACAATGTTACTATAATTTTCAATATTTAAAATTGGTTCAACTGTTTCTATGGAAATATTCAATTGTACTATTTTTTCGGTTTTTCTTTTTTCCCCAATTATTTCACTAGTATCAAATTTTTCACAATCCTCATTCATTTTGACATTTACCTCAGATAACCAATCTGGTCCCTTAAACCAAAATTCATTATTAATCAACGCCTTGGCGCTAACACCACGCGTAACTAAGTCAGCGGGATTGTCTTTAGTATTACAATATGACCAATTTTTAGGTTCCGTTAATCCTTGAATTTCAACCACTCTGTTCTTAACAAACGGTTTCCACTCTTTTGCCGTTCCTTTGACCCAATGTAGAACAATAGTTGAGTCTGTCCAATAAAATTTTTCGAATTTAATTTCCTTAAATAAATTGCTTATATATTGCGCAATTCTAGCTGCTATCACAGCTCCCATTAACTCTAACCTTGGTAATGTTAATTTCTTTAGGGGTGCAACCCTAGCCTTAGACATAATCATGCTTACATAGCAGTCTTTATCGTTACTAAACACCTTAAAATATGCAACACAACCATAGGCGAGTGGCGATGCATCTGAAAAAATATGAAGTTCAATTCGCGAATCTGAAAAATTAACTTGAGAGAAATGACATCTTTCAATCCGGAGAGGTAATAAATCCCTAATCTCATTACACCAATTTATCCAATCCCCTTTAAGATCTTGCGGTAATTCTTGATCCCAATCTATACCTCTAATCCATAATTTTTGAAGGAAACACTTTATTCTAATTAAAAAGGGTGAAATAATCCCAATTGGGTCAAAAAATTTTGCAGCGGTGTGCAATACATATCTTTTCGTACATAAAGATATATCCAAGTTTTCAACTATACTTTGAATAGCCAATCCCAATTTGTCACTATCTTTATCCCACACCATTCCAAGAATATTTATCACACTGTCATTAATTATCTCCGAAAAATAATCATTTTTATCCCACATATTCTTTAATTCTTCTGAATTCGTATTAAATTTTCTTAATTTCATTCCCGCATTTCCCAAGATACGTACAGCAGATGAAGTCAATTTATATGCTTCATTTACGGTGGAGGATCCGAAAAGTAAATCATCGACAAAGAGAGCTGAATTCAACATTTCATAAGTTTCAGGATATTTCTCACTATAATCTTTAATGTGTTTCCGTAGAGTAGCCGTAAGAAAAAAAGGAGAGGTCGTACAACCAAATGTTACTCTTGCCATCCTCATGAGTTTGTAATTTTGAGTGTTATCGTCAAACCATAAAAATTTAAGAAAATTTCTATCGGATTCTGCAATTCCTATCATTAAAAATGCTTTCTCAATGTCTGCGCAAAACGCAATTTTAAACATTCGAAATCTATTGATTACATCTAGAATAGGTGGTGTAAGACTTGGACCCTGAACGAGACAATCATTTAAAGATTCGCAGCCTGAAATTTTACTAGAACAATTAAATACAATTCGTACCTTAGTAGTTTTCTTATCCTTTCTTAAAACCTCTCGATGGGGCGCAAAATACTCGTTCTCTGATCGGTCACATTCTTCGACTATTCCCAATTGTTCTTGTTCATTAATTATTTTTTTACATTCCTCAAAAACCAATTTATCCCTCTTTAATCTTTTCCACAAACTATCAAATTGACGTTTAGCGTTTTGAAAATTATTCCCTATTTTATCGCTAGATTTGTCTTTCCACAGAAGGTGAGTTACATAATGTCCTTCTTTAAATTCCAACTGGTTCTCAAATTCGTTTATTATTTGCTGATCAGAATCGGATAACAAAGTATCACTTTTTATTCCTATTGCATCTAATGCCCATAAATTCTGCAAATCGTTAGCCGTGCCAGAGTCACTACTTTCCAAACAATTATGCTTTCGATATATTACATCCGAACTAACGCATTCAACTTTCATGATCGAAACGTCTATTTGACTAGATTTCACGTCAGCAATATTTCCGGAAACAGTCCAACCCAATGTTGTTTCAACTGCAAAAAGAGAGTGCGAAATTTTCTTGTTATTTTTATATAACTGCCAATACAAACCGGCGCCTATCAGAACGTTTGGGAATTCTGCTTTCATTTCAGGAAAAGATTTCTTTTCCTTTTCAGTGATAGAGAAAATATTCTGAACTGTTATCTCATCACAAATTTTAAGCTTCGTATACGAAATTTGGTTTACAACCAAAGCCTCCACGATGCACCTTTGCCCTTTATTTTTTAAATTTGATAATTCAAATGCAACGACTGAATATTCCTTTTTTTGAGGTTGATCACATGAGAATGAATAAATAATCAATGTTTCTTTCCTAACTATCGGCAATTTTAATTCTTGTGCGAGAGATGCATTGATAAAATTACGTTGGGATGCTGAATCAAACATCACGACACATTTTAGGGAATTTAAATTTAATTTATTTGTTATCCTCGCAAAGCAAGCTTGTAGGAATATTTCGTTATTTTCAAGGGGTGGTTTAACAGAACATTTATATGATATTACGGAATTATCACTTCCAAAAGTGTTACTTTCGTATGAATTTTTCGAAGCTCGGGGTTTTTCAATTTGGTTTTTATTGGTAATTTCATCCGACGTTGGTGCTTCCGAATTTTGCTTATAACAAAGAAGTGTATTATGTCTACCTAAGCACAGTTCGCATTTGAGACCCGACATGCAATTTTTTGCTAAATGTTTTCCCCTCTTAAAACACAAGTAACAGATTCCCTGTTTACGTAAAGCCAATTTTTTATCTTCTATATTCAATCTACACGCTTTACTATCATGATCGTTTACTTCATCTACACAAAATATACATTTACTAACTGTTAATTTAAAAGCTGATGCCTTTGGTATAGAATTAGAATTTTTATATCCTGAAGCTGATTTTCTATATGGGAAATCGGAAGTTCCCGAATGTTTATTTTCAAATCTTGTGTTGGAATTTTTGTAGCCGTTACTATAAGTTTCGGTTTCACGTTTTAGAAAGAGAAAGGTTTTTTCCCTAGTTTGAACTTCTAACTTCAAATATTTTAACAAATCCTGAACGTCCCATTCATCAGTTTCGGTTTTCGATCTATTATAGTCTATCATAATACTGGTAGGTATTAATTTAGTTACAATCGGAAATAATAAATTCCCATAAGATTTTAAATCTACTCCCAAATTTTCAAGTGATTTTATATTAATATCAAGGGCGTCGTGCAGTGAGCGAAGTTCTTTGATTTGGTTCGCAGATTTCACAGAATTTAGGTTCAAAAGAGCATCAATTTTATACCGTATGATAATGTCATTTTTTCCAAATCTCGTTTTTAATAAATCGATAGCAGTATTATAATTGCTTTCCGACAATGCTAAGCCTTGTATAGCTGTTAATGCAGGAGGTTTTAAAAAACTGCGTAAATAAACAAATTTTTCTACATTAGATAATGATGTATTTTTATGGATCGTCACTTCGTATTGGCTTCAGAATTCTAGCCAGTTTTCTGGTGATCCTTCGTAATGTGGAATAGAAATTTTCGGTAATTTAACAGAACTCGAACTTTCGGTTTGGAAATTTGTTCTGTGATCATTTCCCTGATTTTGAACGTTCTTCAACGCACTAGGACTTTTAATATTCTCAATTGCCCTAATCAGTTTCAGCTTAACATCAATAATTTGATCTCTATATTCTTGACTGGTTTCTATTTCTCCCTGGAGATCATCCAAGGTTTCGATTTGAGTTTCAATTTTTTTCTCAACTTCTAAAATTTCATTTTCTTTAATTTGCAACTTTTGTAGTTGCGATTCAAATTCTTGAAGTTTTAAACCTTGTACAGGTTCAACCAATATCATATTAATTTGATTAATTAATTTCGTGCACATTCCCTTTAGGGTTGTGCGCTTCCTTTTCATTTTATCTAATTCCGTCACAGACATTTTGCTTGTAAATTATTCGCGAAAAGGTGGCGAATTCATCAAAAAAGAATGTTCACTTTTTAAAGTTCCAAATTAGTCAGGCATGGCAGTCCCTGTTCGGGCGCCAAAAAATGTGGTTTTCCAATATAATTTCGTAATAAGGTAAAGGGCTTACCTTCCTTTATAGTCCAGAATTCGTGGGACTGCCAGCCGACCTTCACATTCTTTCATCAGGAGCATCACAAAAACACACCACTCTTTACATAACACATTTTATTACTCACACGCACAGAAACAGTACAACGACTAGGAGAACATAAACAAAATCATAAAAAGGAAGTAGAGCGCCATCTATCGCCCTCTACTAGAGAACAATATTTAACACTAAAGAATATAACAAAGTACTTAAGTACGATTATAACAAAGTACTTGAGTTTTCTTCCAGTTAATGTAGTTTATGAGTCTGTCCCCATTAGTTAAATTGCTTTAGCGACGACCGCATATTTTGCTCAAGTATCGTCTTTTTTAACCTTTTATGATTAACAGGAAGTCGTCTGCGTATTCTTGTAACTTTTCTAGGGGTAGATATTTAAGACGAAGCTCGGTATGTTCTACTATGTTTTAAAGTATTCGTCAAAAACAACTGCCTTGCGGGTATTCCCCATATTTGTTTAGTCTTGTTGTCCCGTTTTCCAAAAGTTTTACTGTTCTTGCCGAAACAAACGAGGAAAGCTGTGGTTGGAGCAGGGTGAAAGCAGGGTGAATTTTCAATGTCATCTAAGATCGATTTCCAGAACAATTGTCTAAGGCATCTGAAATATCTGTTGAGACCAAGGAGATAATCAGTTTGCTATCAGAGTCCTCTTTACAAATTTTCAGGACATTATCTAGTGCGTGTTCTATGGATATCCTGATTTTAAAACCACATTGAATTTTGTTTCAGTAGTTAGACTGCCGAAAGTGTGGTTTGAGATACTGCTATGAATTATCCTCTCGGATAATTTTTCTAGTGGGTCAAGTGGGCTGATAGACCGAAAAGATTTGGAATGTTTGGTGGATTACACTTTCTGTAGAATCGGACTATTGATTATTTTCAGCATAGTTGGAAAATGACCAGAAGCATTTGTTCATTAGTTCTACAATTAGACCTGCGATGCCTTTGAAAATTCTTTTCCGTAAGACTTAGTCTAACGGATCATAGCCCGGTGCCTTTTTGGTATTTATTGCTTAGGACCCTAGATACTTTAGAAAATGCCACCTTAGAATAGTGTGTCGAGTTTGTAACAGCCGAGCTCCGTCCTATTTTGGTTATGAACAACACATTTAGAAATTTCTTTAGTATATCGCCGGTCGTTAATTCTTCACATTCATCTAATACGTTTGCTAGCGGAGGAATTGAGCGAATTTATTGTGGCAATTTTATACTGTGTCCCAACAAGCTCTTTATTGTCTCCCCAAGAGGCTTCGAAGTGCATATAAATTTCAATTTCAGTTTTACTTATTTCAATGCCAATATCAGTTTCGTGTAATTTAAATTTTTTGCTCTTATTTTTTCTTAAGTTTGCAATTTTGTTTTAAATAACATTTAAAATAACGAAACAAGTTCTAAAAGTTGTGCTTTGTGCTTATTTAAAATTATCTATATAAGTAGGTTTCTTTGGGTTTTCAATGAAACACATAAAATTAGACCGTGTTCTTTTTTCTTGACCACCCAGAAATTACTAATTTCGGATAGTAGCCACAAAGAACATGTTTGGGGGAAATGGCATGATAGATGCATCAGTTACTATTTCGATTTACTTATGTCAAGTCAAAAACCTGTTGAAATATTTCAAAGGACAAGTGTGTTTGACTCATTAGAGTATGAGATTATGAATATAATAAACATTTTTAAGTTGGATCTATACCTTGCAATACCATAGTGGATATTGTAAAATTTCTCTCTATGTAAAATCAATGCTATTCGTGTTTTGAATTCTTTCAAGTTTATCAGCTTCATACATTTTAAGTTCTCAATTTTATTTCCAGATTTTTATATTTTCTTTCTACAATTTAAAATTCAAAATGTTGAACCATAAAAAAATCTTTCTGATAAAAATAAAATTATCTAAAGAATATAACTGTGGGATAAAAAGATTAGTTAAAAATATTCAATAAAAGCATTTTTATTAATAAATATTATTATACATTTCATTCAGTGTTATACTAGAAGGTAAAAATTTTATACCAATGTATTTAATAATGCAAGATTTCAAGATAGTAAATATATAGAGGCAATATAATTTTTCCGAGATATTCCCTAGAAGTAGTTTTAAGAAAAATTCCATTTGAAGATATTCTAAAAAGAAATTATCAAAATTAATTCGTTTAAATTAATAGGAAAGATTTATTAAATCCCTTGTAAAAAGTTATAGCAATCTATTTCTAATTCTAAGTTAACACTGACAAAATCTATAGTATTGAAGACTTGTCCAAAATTAGAAATCCTACTGAAAAAAGTTAACATTCTAGGAAATAAAAAAAGGACTCAAACAGCTTTTTGACACAGACATTTTATTTCAATCTCAAAAACTTGAGCCAAAAAAGATTGGCGTTAATAACTTATTCTTATTCACAGTTCTAACTTATTACAACACAAAAACTGTTCTTGGGGACTAAAGTTCACGTGTTTGAATCCCACCGAGGTCATGAATGTTCGTAGCCGTTCGGTACTGGCTTTAAGTAGTAGGTCTCGGTATCATTAGCCCTAATACAGCAAAACAGTAGACTGTAGAACTTTTAACTAACCAAGCAACCACCAACACGCATACTAAAAAAAGAATAGAATAAATAAACATTGCAAGTTGTCAATTACATAATTTTACTGAAACTTTTTAGGATTTTATGGGAATTTTGCAATATTATATTCCTTCTATTTTTATTAAATTGTTGTGAAATGAAATAAATATTTTCCCAATTTGATTCTTATAAGTGAATGAATAAAGATTTGAATTTCATTCTTGAATCGTTATGTTTACGAGTTACGGCGTCACAAGTAATGGCGAAGCAATGTGATGCTACGATAATAAAAAAAAAAAATGATAACCTTGAACTTACATTAACTTTATAAAGACAATTTCTTACCGAACATATCGTTAAAAGGTTCTTTTATAATGTATTTAACGACGGAAAAGGAGCTCAAAAAGGTCGTTTATCGCTAGTGGAGTATCACTTCCCGAGAGTCTCGTTTGCGGAATTAGTAATCACCATGTGGTTTCTCATTTTTGCATCCGCGTTTTAAATTGTAGTAAAAGTAAACGAAATTTTCTTCGCATTTATATTGTTGTGTGTACCATATTTTTTCTCAATCATTCCTCTATTTTATAATAAAATGTGTTCATCATTTATCAACCTAAATAAAGAACTATGTTGTTATTTTCGCAGTAAGTGACTCATGTTACAATATTATGCAATTTATTTCTTCAGTTGTGCTTCTGTGTAAGTTTGTCTGATAAGTTGGACTAATATAAAAATCTGTTAATTTTTAAACTGCTTATAGTAATAATTTTGCATTTATTATGTGAATTTGAAACCGTAGTATACATACATATATATTGGCTATTAAGAGGTTTCATTTTTCTTTAAATTTGTAAATTGTTTTCACATCATATCAATGATCTAAATGATAGCCAAATGGGTAGTACTCTATTCTTTGGTTTGGGATCGAATATCACTACTGGCATGGATGTTTGTAACCGCTCAAGATCAGCCTTAACCTTTTTTGGAATTATTTGAAAAAGAGGTGCCAAAAATGGAAATTTTTCTCTGTAATTTTGTTTATTATTATCATCAAAATGTTTGAAATAGATTATTTGTGGAAAAAAAATTAAGCAAAATAACTACTATTTTCATTATATTCACACACATGGGAAATAATAACAGATTACAGTATTTATTGCTCCAATTACAGCAAAATAAGTCAAATGACAATATTCTGGATTAAATATAATAGACGTATGCAATAATATTATCTGTATCAACTGTCACGAATTCCATGTCTTTCAGATTCCTTTGAATTTCATTAGCTCTTATGTAGCAAAAAGTAGAGTGTAGCACTCCAAACCAAAATCTTTGAATTCCAGAAATCCTTTACAGTTTCCAAGAAATAGTGACAAATGGCGCTAAACTGCTGAACTTTTTGCGGGAAAGTATATCTATTGGGAAAATGGCAAATTAATTATTACTCATTGGATGAACCAATTCCTAGCTTTGCGGAATTGAAATACTGTTTTTTTCTTTTGCCCAAACTCAAGTTGGGCATTCTAAAATTGCTGTATTTTGTTCAGGCATCATAATCAAGACGTTTAGCAGTATGTTTTAGCCGCATTAACTCTTGAGTATCTAAAAGTAGACTGTAGTACTCCAAACCAGCCTTCTCAATAAATTTAACAAAGTGTTCTAACTGTTTTTATATTGATTTAATAATTAATAGTTTAAGAGGTCAGTATATTATTTTTCAAACACTTAAGTATAGTCATATATTAAATAGCAGTTTCATCACTTTTTATACACCTAATTGTTTATTCATATGTTATTATGAATAATATGTGTTAATTGATTATGGCAAAAGATATGCCCTCTTTCATCAAAAAATGTAACAGTAGTCCTTGAAAAAAAAATTTTTTTTTTTTTTTAAGCTTTGAGAACTAGGCAATATTATATAAAAGTGTTATAAAATTCAATACTTACACTATTTTCTGTTTAAATTATTTGAATTTCCTTTATATGTTACTAAAACACATGTAATGAAGTAGAAACTCATAACTATTTGAAAACATACTGAAATAGGAAAATGTAGAAGAGTACAGCATTTAACTGTCATTTCTTTCATATGGACAACTAAAAATATACTTAAAATACATAAATAAATAAAAAGCACAAATCTTTTATTTTGAAAAAAAAAAGTACAAATATAATTTTTTTTCTTCTGCATGCAATATATTTAACATATTTAATTCAAACCTTTGAAGTGAAAAGCTATTAATTTTATTTTTCTACTTAATCTTTCTCTTGATAAAATTGCAGTTGCATTTAGAGATTTTCTTTTACTTTACTTTTTGTATATGAACAGTACATTTAATAAACTTTTATTGTTCTATTAGTTTCTAAGTTTTCAGTAGAGTTACAAACCTAAGTTACCAGAATTAACTGATTAATATTTACAATTAATTGAAAAGCTCATAGTTTGACAAAACTCCTTATGGTATTTATTCTATATTATATCATTAAAATTATGAATAATCTTTAGTCACCTAGATAAGCATTTACAGAATATATCTTGGTAACACAGAGTTATATGTGTGTTATTTAATAACACACATATATAAATGTATATTTATCAAGGGGGGCCATAACAAGCCTCACAAGTGGATTGCAGTTCTCCTAGGTGAATGATGCTCTTATGCAAATGAAGTGCATGTATGAAATATGATAAACTAAAACTAATCAATGTATTTCATTTCTTGTAAGTTAAGAAATTTAGTGTTTTTTAAAAGTATAAAAAATATAAATAGTTTAAAATTTTGTTGAACGCATTTATAAAGATGCTTAACAGATGCTTGTGCTTTACTTTGTATGCTGTTGGAATGTTGTCCTTAGCAGTTAGCCATAAAAGGACTTTGTTACCAAATAGAACAGAATGTCAAATCATATTCTAAAAGCCTTTTTTTTTTTTTAAAGTAAAGGATAGAGCAATTCTCTTATGTTTTCACACTTATTTTAGTTTATATGACTGAATTCCTGTAACGATGTTGTGTGAGGATATCAGACATAAGTATAGTAAAGTTCTTTACATTATAAAAAAATAAAAAGTGACTCTCACTGATTTTAAGCAACCTTGGATATTTATATGGGTAATTCCATACCAAATCACCCAATGGCCTAAAAGTCATATCTTTGGAATTTGGTGATTTCGGGATCATGTATTATACAAGCACACTAGAAGAAGAATACAAGTATAATTATTTTTCGATTATTTGATGAAAAGTTATATATATATATTTTTAATTTCATGAATTTAGTATAGGTTTTGAAACTTGAAGCTGCTGTAACTTAAAACTATTTGTAACTAGTTGAAATTTAGGTCATTGTCTCTGTTTTTCATAAAATATGTAATATACCCAAATATTTCAATAATTTTTATAAAAAATTTGGAAATTAAAAAAAATTTTTTTTAACATTTGTGCTAAATTTTAGAATGGGAATTTTACAGTACCATAAACTAAACAAATATGTTCTGTTTCAACAAATGAGTAATTTCTGTAAAAAAATTGCATTGTGTGATGTTATATTATTAAATATCTAACAAAAGTTCAGTAATATAGATTGCTGATATTGTGAGTAATTGAGAGGCTAAGTATTTTTTGATTTAAATTATTTAAATTATTATAATTTAAATTTTATATTGTAAAGGAATAAATTGGTAAGAATTAAATTAATAAGAGAAATCTCAAAATAGGTTCTACGGCAACATGTATACTAAATTTCATGATGATACTCTTGCAGCATTATAAAGAAAAGAGATATGGCACAATAATAATTAAATTCTGTTGTAAAAAAAAAAAAAAAAGCTATGTGCAGTTTAACTTAAATGGTTACTTACAGGGAAACAATGTAAAGTGGAGAAATTTAATAACCTGTTTTATGAGAAACAAAATGATAAATTTTATGTGTTTTTATTAACAAATATATTTGCTTAACAATGAATTACAAACCCTTGTTGTCACATTAGAACTTAGTGTAAATGTTTTATATATATATATATATATATATATATATATATATATATATATATATATATATATATATATATATATATATAAAATTTTGGTTGATCTTCCATTTCCTGTTTGGTTACTTTGTATTGTGTGCCTGTTATAGTGATCAGATGCAATATACATAAAGTATTTTGGTTCTGTTAAAATGTCTGCATTTTTGGGATAGATAAAAAATAGAGATTTTTCCATGTAGAGGAAAGGAAAAAAGTAGTTTCATTAGCTTAATCTTTTGTAAGAACATATGTCAACTACCACTGATTTTCAAAGGTACAAGTTACACATTTTTTCAAATTAAATATCTCCATCCCTAGGGCTTATTGAAACTTTGTTTCTATTCTGTCAGAAAAAGAATATTTTTTGTTTAGATTTTTCTTAACCAAAGGGAGTGAAAGAACTATGTCTTTCTTAAATCTTGATTTAAAAATCTTTTCTTCTTGAACATTTTCTTTATTATTCATATAAAAAATTACATATTAAGTTTCTTATTTAAGGGAATAGTATAAAATGTGTCAATATTTAATTGTCTGTTGAACTTTCGACGCTGGATCTAGCTGCAAGCCTAATAACTGTGCTACCCACATCATCATGTAATCTTTACCATTGAATATGATGTAAAATGTCCCTCAGCCTCAGCTCTATCAAATCTTTGATAGCAGTTTATAAAAATGTTTGTATGGCAGTTCTTATATTGTGGTGAGCAATCAGAAAAATTATGCAATTTCTTCAAGTTGGGCAAAATGTCTCTCAGTTTCTCAGTCTCTTGTGAAACAAAAATGTTTCATAAGCCCTAGTAAAGAAAAAAAAAATTATAGTGCTCCTAAACATACTATTGTTATTGTCAAAACCTACTGCAGTAGCAATTTTCATTTTAAACATTTCATTAGCTGTACTGAATTCTATCTTGAAAGACTTCCTTTTATTGATTTATTACCAATTAATCCATTTTATAATATAAATTTTAAATTAAAATTTAAATAGTTTAAGTAAAAAAATACATAGTTTGTCAACTGAACATAATATTAGCTATATTTACTAAAATTTTAATTCTTAGATATTTAACAAAATAATTAAATCTAACAAATTGCATTCTAATATATTTTATTTGGAAATGAAACTTGACCTGCATGAATGGAAAATATTAGTATTTTTAACAAATAGGCTACTATACCTTTAAACTCAATTACTTCTTAACATCTCACATTAAAATTATTTTCCAAAAATTACTCTATCATTAAAATAGAAGACATTTTTTTCCTTTATGATACTTTAGGAATAACTATAATGTTTTTTTTATAAAATGTTATTTTTATAGTAACTTGGTCATGTTATATATTTTATAAACGTTCATACAAAAAAAAAAAAAAAACTAAAGAGAATTATTAACATTTTACTTCCGTAGGTCAAATAGCTCAAATTACAGCCAATACTACGGTTTTAAATAACAGTATAAAAATCATATAATTTCAAAAATTCATGGCTCTTAAACAGATAGTTGAAAAATAATGAAACTTTGCAGTTTTCTTTAAAAGTAAGTACAAAAAGCAGGCAAAAACCTATTAGAATGTGAACATTGACATAAAAGATTGCTTTTTTATTGGCTGATTTCCTAGAATTGTATATGTATGATTGAATTTGGAAGGCCAGAGGTTTTATAAGACATGTATGTAACAATATCTGACATTTATTCTAGCTGTCTGATTCTATTGATTATCACTCTGTTTTTCAAGTAATAATAAAAAAAACTACATTAGGTTACATAAGATTGAAGGTAGTAAAGTATTTTCGAAATTTTAGCAGATAGTTTGTAGTTGCCAAAGATATGTTATCTCTAAAGGACTACCTCTAAAAGGAAAGTTTAACTTAGTACCAATTTTAGATTTGTAAATTTGCATTTTCACAGAAACAGAACCCTATTTTCATGAATTCATAAAACAGGACCTTTTCTGTCAGAACCAGATTTAATGCTAATTTCAATTTTACAAAATTATGAGTAGATTCTTTTAAAATGAAAAAAAAAAAAATTCCTGTTTGAAAAGTTGAGACTCTTCTCCTCCTCCTGAATAGCATTTTTATAATTAAAAAAATGTGGTTTGAATCTTAAACAAAATAAAATTCTTAATAATTGTCTCTAAACTCAGTCAGTTCATGTAAAATATTAAGACTTAATTTGAAATTGATAAAAGTTCTTTTTGTAAATTTTATACTGACGTATTCTTATCTTTATTCCTCAATTTCTTGTTGGAAAATTTTACTTTACATGTAAAACTCTTTTCTTAATTAAATAGAACTTATTATTTGAAGTATCAACATATGTTTTTTTTCTATTATTAATGTTTGTAAACTGGAGTCTTTTATGACTGTAATGCATACTTATTTTTAATTACAGGAAATGAAATGTTAACCTTCTGATGGATAATACTTTACGAACAAGATCATACTCATCAGATATTCAGGACAGAGTAGCAAGGATATATTACAGTCATGGACTCTTTTGTTCTAGTCATCCCTATTCTGTAATATTTGTTACAATCACTGTCTTTTTATTATGTTGGTAAGAAATGGATATATTTAGTAGTATTCAAATTATTTCATCAAAATTATTAGTGTAGATTGATGTTTGAGTTTTGAATCATAATATTTCTAAATTACTGACACTTTTAAAGGTGTATATCTTTATTTATTTTCATTTAGTTATCCTCTAATTCATTTGCCATTATTGGGCAGTTCATCTCAGCAGTTTTCAACTCCTGTCCAAGGATTTGTTGCCCCAGATATTGTAATAGATAACACAGAAAATTATAAATTTTCTGGACCTAGATGGGTAAGTTATGTTTTATGTACACAATATTTTCTTTAAATTGAAAAGTAAATTGAATTAAGTCTTATAGTACTATTTTCAGTTTGTTGTAGAAGTATGGCTGTATAAATAAAAGTTGCCTTCATGATTTATATAAATCTTAGCTTCTGGAATAAAAACATTTTTTGGGTTTTTTTTTTCGGGGGGGGGGATTACATTGTACATTTAAGCAGTAGAGAAAGTAGGTTTATTTTAAATGTTTCCTTTCAAATTTTCACATGCAAAATTTATTATGTAAGATAAATATTTTTGTTTACATTCTGAATTTTATGGTTTATATAAATTGATTTATAGCTTGGAAATGTTAATATATATATTCAGAATCAGTGCTTGTATGTGTGCAAAGTTTGCATGCATTCAAGTGGCCAAGTTTCTAGGACAGTTAATAGAATACATAATATTAATATATGTTGACTTTAAAAAAACTAAAAAACTAAATAAAGAGTTAGAGATTACTATAAAAAGTGGGCTTTTGTTGCCAAATTTGGCGATTTTGCAAAGGGAATGCTGGATATGTAAGTTCTCATGTATAATTCAAAATACCAAAATGTAATGTCTCCCTATCTGTAGATAAGATTATTAATAATTGAAAAGAAATTATGTAAAAATTGCGAATATTTATATGAACATAACAATATGTTTCTGTGCATTGAAATAAGTTATGAATCTACTAGGAATACATATTGATAGGGTGAGCCAAATACTATCTTGCATCAAAGCAGTAATAATTCAAAACCAGACTTATATGCATCTATCACCATAAGAGATTATTTTCAAATATGTTAAAGTTTGTAACTGTATCATAAACTAAAATGTATTGTCTCATAGTTTATATTTTAGTATAAAACTAAATTTTAAATTGAGTTTTTTAATTAGTTCTAAAAAATGGAAACTCATTTAAACTTGTTATTTACTGATTCTCATTTTTCCCCAAGAAAATAATACAAGTTCCATTATAAAATTCATGTTTTGATTTGGTTTTTTTGTTTAGTTTACTAAAAATAGTTGAATTGTTTAGTTAGCAAAATGATCTCATTTACATTATGTGAAGTTTTGTTTTGACTACAGTTCTCAGAATTAATAATGGACAAAATAATTATGGTATATTATTTCTACTTTTCTGCTGTATTTTACAAAATAGCTAAAAGCATAAGTGTAATGTGTTATCTAAAATAAAATATGACAGACAATTTTACTGTACATATTAACCCTTAGCGCTCCATTGGCTGGAGCTGTCCATCATTTGTTCCATAACTCTGTAGGCTCCGCTGCAATGCCCAATGTTTTTAGCATGATTAAGTTTAAGATGTTGCAGAATCGTCTGTTGTTAAAACATGCTCAGTCTCGCTACTGTTACGATCGAAACATTATTTGACCCATTTTATGGTTAGCAACATGGAGAAAAATAATTATTGTGATGAGAATATAGTGTTGAGTGATAGTGAAGTTGTGTTTGATTTTTCATTGTTAGATGATATTGTGGGAGACAATGTTAATTATAATTCTGACACTTCAAGTAGTGGTTCCGAAATTACACTGCCAAAGAGATGATGAATGGTAGTTAGTGAAAGTGAAGAGTCACCGGAAGACTTAGATGAATAGCGCGATGTCACAGAAGAATTAGATATTCTGGATAGAATACATTTTAGTGTATTGTCAAAGGTCATAGGACCACAAATTCCTATAAATATTGTACAGTTGACACAATATTACAAATTATTTTTCAGAAACAAACTGGTAAATGAAATTATAAAAGATACCATTTTCAGTTACACAGAAAATGTTCTAAAGAATAAAGAAATATCTAGTAATTCTATTTGGCAAATGTGGTGTGCGGTGGAAGAGGATGAGTTTTGGACTTTTATTGGAGTTATTATCAATATGGGTACTGTGACACTTGCCTAAGTAAACCCAGAATGTACATGGGAGATTGTTTCCAAAGATATCACACCATGGTGAATTACAAAATTTAAAATTTACTTTTCATTTACAAGAAGGTGCATATGTATAAAATAAATAAAACCAAAAGTATTCACAAGCGCGTGTAATTCTTCTCACTTAAAATAACTCCTTCTTCACACTTATTCTGCTGCGAAAATGTGCAAGAGTTGCTGGTAAGCAGTGGTGCAAAAATGTGCATAGCGCTATGGGTTGAAACCTGATGTCATACTGCAAACCTGGAAGGTGTTGCATTGGTAATACTTGTCCTTAAAATTTTTAAAATGCTGGTAAAGATAAGTATGTCCTAAATTAGGATTATTTGTCCTGAAAATTCTGATATACCATCAATTTTCACTCATTGTGACAGATTCTTTACATTTTGTCTATATTGCAGCATCTTTCTAGAAGAGTAGATGCTCATCTTTGAGATAGTAAATTTGTAGTATTCAAAAATTTTTGTAACAGTTTTGTGTCTCTGTGATTTTTATTTTTTCCATAATATTTTCACTATATTTTAAAAATTGATTTCAGTGTGTTAAATGACATTCCCATTAGGAATGTTTTGAAAATAAAATTAAATCGCTCAGTGATTTTTTATTGTTAAAATTTTTTCACACTAAAATATTGTTTAATTCTATCCTTTAATTTCTTCAATCATTTTTAGATTGTTGCTGTTTTCTTATTAAAAATGGCTGAAAATACACATTTTAGAATTTTTACTTTTCATTAACTGCTAAATTTTTAGTTTAGTGTTCTTTAAACAATTCTGGATACTAATATGTTTGTATAAAATTATAATAGAGGTAAAGCATATTTTAAAATTATGTCCCAATTGTTACCTTAAATTTTTTTTTTTTTTTTTTTTTCAAATTGTATCCTGATATTTGCTTTGTAGAGTCCTAAGTAAAATTTATTTTGCCAACTTCTAATGTTGTTTTTCAAAGCATTTCTGTAAAAATTTTTCTCTGGAACCTAATTTTCTTAAATATTTTTCTCTGTAATATAGTTCCAAGGACCCCCTGTAAGTTATGTGCTGCAAATTGTAGTAAAAAGTGCCATCTCACCTTGGAAATCAGATTTAATTCTTACAGATGCTTTTCGAGCTCCATTATCGTCTGCATTTCATATCATGGAACTTATAAACTATCATCAGATTTCTTCAGGGTAAGATTTTTTTTAAAGTAAAAATCCTTTGTTTTATGCTTCTGTACTCTTTTTTGTTTCCTCTTTTACCTTCTTTTGGCAATTGTAATTTTGTTTTATACACTTTAGCATATTTATATAGTTATAAAATTATAAACAAAAAATATATTTTTGTATCAGACCCTATAAACACGTGAGATACTCTTTTTTGATCATATTTTTTTACCTTGAAAATGATTTGTTGTATATACATGGTTTTTGCGCACCTGGAAAGTCATGGAAAATCATGGATTTAGACAATGGATTAATTTTGTCATGGAAAGTCATGATTTTTTCAAGTAAAAAGAGTAAAACTCATGGAAAGTCATGAATCCGCTTAACTACCGATTAAAAAAAATGCATTGAATTGTTTAATTCTATTTTTATCTGTTATTTGGCTGAAGTTACTGAGTTTGGTATTTATGTATTATCCTATTGACCCTATTGCCAAGTAAAATTTGTTCACCAAGGAAACTCAAAGCAAGAAAGCTTAATGGGTGGTTTAATGTATATTATTCAGGTTTTTTTCTTAAATTGTAGATTAAAATTTTATTAATATAATAATAATTATTTTTTAATAAAAATTAGTTAAGATTTTTGCACAAAATATAAGTTTATCTCTAGGGATGTTGTATATAAATGTTATAGGGTTATCATGTTTGGCTATTATTCATGGTCACCTGGATAATACCAAAGTACCCTGAATTCAAATTGGAAACATTTTGATTGAAAAATTACTATATGATTAAACTTAGGTATGTAGATACAACAATTTCTTTTTATGTATGCGAGTTTATTAACACTTATAAAGTAAGTTTATAGTTTTTTATGATAAAATTCCTGTAGTTTCTCTAAAAGCATATATTTTATTTGTATGTACATCAGAAGTTTTATTCATATATACTTAAACGAAAGTTTTTTAAAGCCATGGAAAATGATCTGCTAAATCAGGGAAAGTCATGAAAAGTCATGGATTTGAAAAATTTTATTTTGGCTGATACCCTGTATATAATTTATTAGTTTTTAAAACTAAGTATAGATTTTGTTTTCTTAAAAAAAAAAAAAAAAAAAAAAAAAAAAAAAAAAAATCAAATTAGAAAAAATATATAGCTCATAAAAGTTGCTTTTCAAAATTAAAAGCATGTCTAAAGAATAAAACTATTTATTTTTCTAATTCTATATGTGTAGGATTTAAAAATTAAAGAAATGCTTGAGTTAATTGCAAGAATTATTTTTGTAAGTGTTGAGTAATATAATTTTATTTACAGGACATCTAATAATACCAGTATTGGTGATTTGTGCTTACAAGTATCGGAACCAGTAGATGAGTTTGCTTCATCTGTACTGCCTCATTATAGCTGCCTTATACTTTCCCCCAGCAATATTTGGAAAAATAATATTGATAGGTTAGAAACTGCTGTTTTATGATAGTGTCTTTGATCTTGATTACTTACTATTTTATTGTATATTTTTAAATTTTAGCAGCTCCTGAATGCGTTAGAAACTTGATTAAGGAAGGAGGATTTTAAATTAGCAATTTACTCTCAAAAATAAATTTTAAAACTTTCCTATTTAAGCGTATTTCTTATATTTTATATTAAATTTAAAAAGCCTTTTACTTTTTATTAAAAATCACTTAAAAGTCTAAAAACTTCTCAACATTGTAGTGTTTTAACATCTTAACATTACTTTTAGTATAAAATTAAAAAACAATCATTAGTTACATATGTTGATTTTGCAATTTAAATTCATACACTAGAAGTCATCGATGATATCCTCTTCATATATTTTGTCTCTCACTTTCCCTACCAGAGGCTGTTTTTGGTTCTTTTTGCAGTTCTAAACAGAAATGTTTGCTAAACATCATAATATAAATATATTGATATTGTTTAAATAACAAATTTTTGATTACTGTTATTCTTTATTGATTATTTTATCATTTTCTGGAAAACATTATAAAGGTTGCATGAATTATTAATTATACATAGTCATAGTAATTGAAAGTTTTTATTAGTTATACTTCATTATTTATATCTAGAATATATGTGTAAGTGTTAATTATTCTTTGTTTGCTTTCACATTTAACAGTCTTTTATAGATTTGATACATTGTGTTAAACTGTTACACTGAAGATTTCTACTTCATTTAAATCATATCATTTGTATATTTATTATTTTTAAATGCTTTCAGTTTCAGAAATGATCCGGATATCATTAAAACTATATTTAAAGTGAAAGATTCTTCTTTAGATACTTCTAGCTTAAGAGGTAAGTAATTATATAAATTCTAAAATTAATTTTTAAACGAATTTTGCTTTTTTATATAATATGCTTTAACTGATCTGAAATTTGAGTCCTGACAAAATATATTAAAAAATCTTTTTCTCCCTTTAGAAGTTTTATTTGGCATCCCTTTTAAAGAAACTGGAATCAAAAAACTTTTTGTGCGAAACCGACCCAGGATTATAACCTTTTCTTTTACTATCGCATTTCAAACTTACAATGCAAAGTAAGACTTTTTATATTTATGTATCAAATGAATTTTATATGTGAAAGTAAAGATTTTATTTTTATTTTTTGCGGTCTTTTCTGTAGTTTTATTATAATTTTATTATTTCTAGCCTTTTTTGCTTTATGCAGAGCTCTTGTTTGTGCTCTTTTTTTTTATATATATCTTATTCTTGTTGCCAGAATACCAAGGTAGTCAATGTATACTTTAAAGAATTATAAGCTGAAATAATTTATAACAAAATAAAAATAAATAAATAAATAAAATAGATTTTTTAAATGTTATCTGTTGACACATTCCATATTTAATTTGTCCCTCACCCCCCTAGCCTTCTTTCTATAAAATAGATTTTGAAATCCAATTGATTTTATTTTGTTTCATTTCAGGTATGTGCAAAGTCTAAGAGAATTAATAGAGCAGAAATTTCCTACTAATCCTTATGCCAGTAATGTGAGTTCCAGTGAGGAGAACAGTGATATTATACATATTCAATTTCAAGACCTTCATACATTAGTTGAATTTGTACCTCTAATTGTTGCTTACATCATTCTCTTCCTCTATATATACTTTTCTGTGTGTAAGTTTTCCATTTTTTTTTTTTTTTTAATTTCACATAATGAATTTTTTCTGATGTTTCATTCTATATGCATTATGCCCTGCGATTCAGCAGTTGTTAAGCCTGTGTTTTTTTTTTTTTTTTCAAAGTTTTTCTATGTACCAAGTGTTTAGTCGATATTTCATCATATTTTATTTTTTCTATTCCCACAGTAGAAATTTATTCTAAGAATGACCATCCCAATCAAACCTCTTATTGTTTATTGTACATAGTATTAAAGTTTTATGCCTTTAGTTTTGTAATAAGAAAGGAAAGAACAATCTTGAAACTATTATTGGAGAAAAATAGAAATGTTACTCAAAGCTGATTGAAAGAAGAGTAGTAGCACTTTCAGCTAGAAAAGGTCTTAATTCTTAGAGAGTTAAATGTATTATTAACATATTCAAGCCTTTGCTGATAGTAACTTTAAAACTGATTGTAGTTAAGTAAAGTATTAATTTCTGTGTAAAGTTTTATGTACAATTACAATAACCTTTTATCTGGTCCCTCCTTATTTTTTCTAAATTTGATTTTTTTTTCCATATTTCAATTAAAAAGCATTTGTTTTTGTTTCTAATGCAACCATTAATGTCCAAGTTAAGTTTTTCAACAATACTTTATTATGCATTTTTAAATGTCATGAAAACAGAAAAAGAACTTAAAAAATTCCACCTTGAAAACTGTAAAATTTATTTTTTAATTGCAAAATATTGCTGAAAAAAAGTGACAGCAGAGGTGTACGTCAAGGGTGTTTCCATGCTAAATTACAAATTTGCAGCACTATTTTGTAAAACTTAATACATTTGCAATTGAAAGATATTAAGTAGTAGCTAAAGATGAATATATGAGATTAAAGATGTCTGAGATTTTGACTTTGATCTCAGGTATTTCTTAATATTTTAATTGTCATATAATGCTGTGAAATGCCATAGAACATCTGACACAGAGACTTATCCTATACTTGCTCCATTCGTGATACATTTTTTTTTTACCACAATGAAATATGTAACATGAGCTTTATTAGCAATAACAACTTATTTCTCCTCATATATTTCACATTATCACGAACTCATGATTATAATGCTTTTGGGATCTTAAAGATGTCCCTAATGGCATGTTTTCCTGCTCAGTATATTTTTTAAAGTATGTAAAGTTATTCTGTGGAATTATAAAATGATAATTTTTGATTGTGTGTGAGAATGATAGAATAGCTGTGCTTTTTGCATAACAGTTTCCAAACCTAAAATAAAAGGGACTCAAAACCATTTCGTATTGTGAATGAAACAGCAAATATTTGCTATAATCTGCTCCATCCAATTAATGCTTCTCATGACCTTATTATATCTCTAGTTTATTAGTATGAGTTCAATTTTAGTTTTTTTCCCCTCTGTTTAAAAATTATTTTCCTTTTACTAAAGAGTAAACAAAATATATATTTGAGACTGTTGTCACAATATTCTCATTTTACTGTTAGTCTTTTCGGATCCGGAGTTCGTGGGTTCGAATCCCACTGTGGCATGGCTGTTCGTAGCCGTTCGGAATCGGCTTTAAGCAGTAGGTCCCGGTCTCATTAGCTCTCATGTTGCAAAAAGTAGACCGTAGCTCTCCAAACCAAACCTAAAACCTACTGTTAGTCTTATCAGTTTTAAAAATTATGAAATGAAATTAACAAACTGATTTGTTTCCTTTTCTTTTTTAATTAAAAAATAATTACTTTTATATGTATTGTTTTCATACAAGTTTTTATTTTTTTTCACAGCTAATATAAATATTATTTTTGCTTTAAAATAATTTTTAATTTATTTAAATGTAAGAAATTTTATAAATGTTCAGGATATAAATTTAGTTATCTTTAGCATAAATAATTTATTTTGTATCTGTTTAGTCATATATTTGCTCATGTATATATAATAAAAGGCAAGAGACAGGCTTTTTAAAAAATAAAGTTAAAATTTGATTTGCATTTTATCAAAAAATCTTTTTTTGAGGTCCCCCTCTCAAAAAAGGGGGAAAGAGAATAGTTTTAAACTACTCTTGCCCCCCCTTTTTTTTCTTTGAGCATTGTTTCTACACACTGTGTAACTTGTCCACATGTCCTTGAAAGATAGGTGGACAACATAATTTTCTAAGTCATAAAGTTCAGTGTTTAGTTTCTGCATAAGAATATATATATATATATATATATATATATATATATATAAATGTATTTTTTAATGCAAGTTTTTTGCCTGGTCTTTCATACTGAAAGTTATTTTTGTGAAGGATATCAATGTGAATGTTTATTTTTTAATATATATGTCCACAACTGAAATTATTTAATGTTTGCTTTTAAAATGAAAATATCCTGAAGGGTCCATTTTTAAGATAGGATATTTTGTGAAGGGTCCATTTGTATAATAAAATATTGTGTAGAATCTCTTAAAACTAAATTTTGCCTAAACATACCCCAGATATAGCAAAGCATATTTTCCCATGGTCACATTTATTTGACTCACTTCAGCTTATCCATGTCCAATAAATCCAGTTGCCTCTTAGATATTGTATTTTTCTAAAATTTTAAACAGGATAGAGCATTTTTGCCAGAGGTTGCTTGAATTGTCTGTTACAGTGTTTGTTCTAAACTGCTTAATATGGAATTAGTACTAACTGAAATTTATTGCTGAAAATACTAATTGAGGTATTCCTGTATATATAATATCAGTAGCGATTAATTCATCTACTTGTTATTTTTTTAAATGAATTTCAATATATTTTTCTACAGTTAAAATTGATTTAATAGTCTTAATGAATTTTTGCTATAGGTAAAATTGAACTAGTCAAATCTAAATGGGCTCTTGCTATAAGTGCTGTTATGACAGTTGTGATGTCTCTTCTAATGTCTGTTGGTTTGTGTCTGTGGTTTGGACTTAATCCCACTCTGAGTGGAAGGTATGAGTATTATATTTTTTCTCTTTTTATATTGGGTTCTGTTTTTCCCTTTTAAATGTTTAGTTTGGGGTTGTTCCATGTAAAGATTCCCAATATTAGAAAAATTTGTTGCACCATAGAAACAGATTTAAAAAAAAACAACATCATTAAAACACAGAAGTGAAACTCATATATCAATTTGTAAAAATTTTGCCCATTATTGGCTGAAGTAGGAAAATTTGAAAAATGGTCATTTCTGCCAAATTTCAGCCATCTTAGATTAGCACTACTGTGATAAATTGTAATAACTTGAGAAATAATATTCCAAATTCAACAATTTTCTATAGTAATTTGAGTCTATTTATATGTGGAATCCAATGTTTATAAAAAATAAACAATATGTTTTATTTTATTTTAAGGCAGATGAAAAAAATCCTCTTCAAAATTTAGCCAAATATGATAAATGTTAATTTAAAAAAAAAAAAAAAAAAAAAGTTGTGTAGTTTCCTGATATTTTTTTACATGATAGCATTCTGAACAAGTCATATCTTTGGTTTTGATGGGTTACAGATGTTCTCATTACTCATTACTGTAGCTGCTTTAGTAGAAACATGTTTATAATTATATAATAACAATTTTAGCTTGCATGTAACCACGTTTTCTCTTATAACTAAATTTACTGACTTTTATTGGGGATAAATCCAAATCTTCACAGCTTTTATTCAGTAGACCAGTCATTATACTATATTCACATCAATCCTAAAAAAAATTGTATGTTAGATTTTGGCATAACTGCCAGTAGTCTAGTCCTGGCAGCCAAATATAGTTCACTAACATTTAAGAAACAGTTAAAAATCATTGGCAGCATTAATAGATAAAAAAAAAATTCATGAAAAATTATTTGATAACAGCATGCCAGAATAGAATGTGTTTTTTCTGTAAATTCAGAATGCTTATTGCAAAACATGAATAAAGATATTTTAAAATTTCTGAATGAATAATTTTTGATCCATTTTAATGATGTGGAAGATATGTCAATAGTTTTGAAGTTCCAATAGGTTTTATGATGTCCTACAGAAATTTTAGAGCAATTTTTTCAAAGAATTCGAAAAAGTTAAGAAGAAAAGGAACATAAAGAAGTTTCAAATATAAAAAATATATATATAAAGTTTAATGCCAAAAAGCCTTTAAAATCAAACATCTCAAAATCAAGAAAACACACAGAAATTAGCACAATAAAATAACAAATATTTGAAAAAGGAAAATTTTAATTATTTGTTACGCAAAATAAAATGTTTTTTCTAAGTACATTTTTTAAAGAACATTTTTTTCCAGCTAAAATATTATAAATCAGACTTAAAGCTTACCATTATTTTGTTTCAAAAGCCCTGTTATATTCAGTATGTGAATAAATTTGTATAATTTTGTAATTTAAATAAAAATATATAGGTTTAAAAAATTATTCTCTATTTTGAAATCATTAAGTTAAACTACTGAATAGAGAATAACTAAAGTTGCATGTAATACTGTAAAATATTTAATTTATGTAGCTGACATTTTCTTTAGCAAATATATATTTTCAAATTGTTTTATTTTTGACTGAAATATTCTGCCTGCCTTTTTTTTTAAACATAACATTTTTAATGTTTCTGAATAAAGATTGACAACAATACTGTCAACAAGTACCTGAAATTCTATTAAGAAACTTGAAATTGTTAGGAAAATTTCAATAAATTTTAAAATTCCAAATTTTTTTTCACCTAGGTTTAATTCCTATATTTATTATTATTTTGGATAGACACTATTTTATAATTTTTAATTCTGAATTGAATATCTTCAGCATTTGTTTCTGAATATTGTAAGAGTCAGTTGTTTTTAGTTAACAAAGATAGAAATAGAAATTATTCACTGTGCACTATTATTGTATACCCTTTAATTTATTTTTTGCAAGATTTTTTAGCAGCTAATTAAGTAATTTTAGGTTGCACTGTAAAATATTGTACCATTTTGATTCTTTCAAAATGCCAGCAAAATATTGCTATTCAGTCTTTCAAATGAAAATTCTTATGCATATATTTTAAAAATGATGTATGGTGTCTTAAATTATGTTCTATTAAGATGTATTATGTTCTATTCTGTTAAGATCTATATGCATTTTCTGTTTCATTTTAAGAACACAAAAATTTTTAATATTGATCTTTTTTTCCTATTATTGCAGTGAAATTTTGCCATATCTGATTGTAGTAATTGGTTTGGAAAACATGCTGGTCTTAACGAAATCAGTTGTCTCTACGCCTATGCATTTAGATGTCAAACTTCGTGTTGCACAAGGTATGTGAATAATTGCTTTAAAACTCATTATAAAATTTTACACATTTTGTTATTTACCATTATTAAATACAGAAGATACAGTGTTTGAGAATGCTAGGCATATTTCATTTGAATCTGGGACATTTCTGCTGTAAGTTTTAAATTTTGAAGTCTGAATTTTTTTTCTGTTCTCTAAAATAAGTCAATACTCATTAACAGGCTAAAAATCTTGATTTTTTTTATTTGATCCTCTTTTCTCATTTTATCACATGTTTATTTTAATTGGTACCAAGGTTTTTAGATTCAATTATTTTGCTAATTATGTCCTATTTTTTTAAACCGTAACATACAACTTTATAGTCAGAAAAAAAGATTTCCTTAGCTAATTTTTGAAAACTAGCAACTATATTGTATATGAATCTTGACCTTAATAATTTATCATCTATTTAATAAAAATTATTAAAAGAACTAATATCTTTTTAAAGTATTACATTTCAAATTGACAAAAAAGTGAATAAAGGACCACCTCTATAGAAAAGTATAAAAAAATATTTATTAAGCATTAAAAAAAGATGTACCTATACAACAAGTACTAAAAAGGTCCCCCCTCCCAATACAAAATGTCCAATATGCTGAGGCATTAACCCCTCATATGGTACATTGATGAGGCTTCTATATATACACCCATCTTGACTTGCGTTGAAGCAAAGCAAAATGAAATTCAACTAAAAAAATTTTTAATTCCCCCTTTTTTTGGTTGGTATATGGAGAGACATCATTGACAAAAGAAACTATCTATCTTCTAATCAATGACATTGCTTGTAAGTGTGATTGTAAATAAATTTCTCATCTTCTGAAATGAAATGCAAATCATGTCTAAGAAAAATGGATGTCACCACCATGCATAAAATTCAGAACAACGTACAATTCAGAATGTAACAATTATGTATCTTGTAAATAATAACTTATACTTTATTTAAAAGGAAGTATTTATAAATACCTTTAGATAAGCTCCTGTTGGTAAACCTGACCTATCCAACCAGGGTTGGGTCTTTGTCTCTCTGTTGGTAGCCCACAGATAGTAACGAGTGTATTCACTGATATAACTTTTTGTTATAGGCATGGTTGCTCAGAAGCAATATGTGTTTTATTGACTCTTATGCAGTTAAAAAAATTTTAATTCAGAAAATTATTTTAGCCCTTTAATTGGCAAATAATGAAGAGTTTTGTAAGAGTTGCATAAGAGCTAATGAAAACAGTTGTTGCATCTGAGCAACTGGGCCAAATAATAGACATTTGAACATACTTGTTGACGACAAATTTTATAAGAAGTATGCACAATTGAACCATTATTAGTGATGATTTGTTCTTAAAGTTCATCACTTCACTTGAGTAATGTGTCATTTTTGTACCTTTCGTACTGTTAATTACAGAAGGAATTGAAATTTTGTACAATGCACATAAAATATAGAATTTGGTAGATATTGTTTTAAGGGTGTTAAAGAAAAGCATTAAATGTTCACGCTTTGTACAAATGAGTAGCCAGATGCCTGTTGTAACTCAAAGTAGTTTTTGTTTTATATATAAATATATATATATATATATATATATAATATTTTTATCCTAAAAATTAACCAACGTAATTATGTCTATCTTGAAATTATTTTCTGGCTATTCTATCCTTTTCTGGCATCCTTCCTGCAACTTTGGTGAATATCTTTGTTTTCCCTGTTGATTTGTTGATTTCGCTCTGCCAAGCTTCTTGTTGCGTAAGTAAATTAAAATATCTCCTGACGCTTAAACTGCATCATCGACGCCACCCATGTAATAAAACTCTGATTAGTGGGCCCAGAATCAGTTGTTATTTAATCGAGATGTACATGTTTTGCTGATAGTTATCCATTAGAGAAGATGCCTGAATAAATGCTGTGCATTTGGATCTTGAATTTTCCTTTATCTTTCTTCCATGATATTTTAGGCTTGGCTGCCCAACTACATGAATTTCAAGATGTACAAACTTTCCTTTGTGAGGAGACAAAAATCTCATTTATATATATTTGTATAAATATCTTGATTATCTTATACGTGTATGCTGTTGTACATATACACTATATATACATATGTAATATGTGCTTTTTCCCACTATAAACTTAGGATGGTATTCATGCTGGATACAGTGCAGTCATTAGGTTATGAGAGGAATACATGAAAATTTGGAAATTAAAAATACTGAGTTATTTATACAACCCATCTTTGGCTCTCTCTTGCCATAACAAAGTATTTTACATTCATTTAATATAGTATTGTGAGAGCACAAGGGAACCTGCCAATCAGAGTGTTAATAAGATTATTCATAGGGAGGATGCTAGAAGGGAAACTAAGTTACATACAGGATTTATATAAGAATAGTTGTGCTAAACCGAGATTAATTTTGATGTTCTCAAAGTTACCAAGGTTTACGACAATTAGAAGTAAAAAAAAGGTATTAATTAAGTTGGTGAGTTTGTTTAAAATATTACATATGTATGTTTATATGTGTATGTCGGAACGTGAACATATGTATATATATATATATATATATATATGTACATATAATATAAATGTAGTACATCTATGAACATCATTTTAAGTCTTTAGTTTAAAGTAATCAGAAATATTATTGTATATTTTTCTTTCACTCTTTTTCCTTATACCATCTAAAACCTAAATGTGTATATCTTTATTCATTTTTTATTTTAGGCTTAAGTAAAGAAGGCTGGTCTATTACTAAAAATTTATTAACTGAATTAGCATTGCTGATGATAGCTTTTCTGACATTTGTCCCTAAAATTCAAGTAGGTAGAAAAAAAAAACGTGATTAGAATTTTAAATTATATGTATATATATAAATTGTTGCATGAATAAAGTTTTTTCTTTCATTTTGATTAGGAATTTTGCTTGTTTGCTGTTGTTGGCCTTCTCACAGATTTCTTCTTACAGTTAGTGTTTTTTGCTACTTTTTTATCTGTAGATATACGTAGAATGGAGGTAAGTAATGATTTTCTATAAAAATTAGAAATTTACAGTTTCCTTAGAAATTTTTTTAAAAACTGTAATGAACTTTAAGATTAGTTAAATGGGAAATATGCTCTCATAGCTATATTTTAAACCTAAAATATTCTAAGCTCAATATTTTATGATTATAGGCATTAGATTATAGGATTAGATTGTAGCTTTGAGTCTTAGGTTCAGTTTTTTTTTTTTTTTTCCAAATGTTGAAATTTTTTATCATTAGTTTTTAATATAAAGTTATGAACACCCATTTTTTATGTTTCCTTGAGCATATATTTATTTCTATTTCTAGATTACTGATTTACAGCGCAATTGCATTCGAGAAGTAACAAGTCCTAGAAGCACTCAAAGTGTGAAGTCTAATGAACAAATCTTAAGAAATTCTCAACCAAGGTAATAAACTGAAAACTACCATGCTGTTAAATTCTTTATAATAATAATATTACAGTTATGAAATATGTTACACCAATATCCAACATTAAATGTGATAAAATTCATAATTGAAAAAGATTTTGACTTATAACAAGCAATAACTGTTTTTAGAAAATAAGTAATATTTTAGTGATTGTATTTAAGGTAGAAATTCTCTTTTGGAAGAACTATGAAAATACAGTTATTTGAGTGTAATATGTTTTCTTTGTGCTTAATATAAGGAAACAGTTTGAAATTAAATATGAAATTATTAGAAAAACTACATTTTAACAAAGGTATATAACCTATTCCTAAGAAGAGAAGTAAGGTGTGATGTGTAGTTCTTATATAATGTGGTACTTATATAATTATGTTGATATAACTCAAGGTTACCTGGATGCACTTTTGCAATTTATTTTATTTCATTGTTTTAGAGATTGGATGATATCTTTTGATGAAATCATTTGCTTCTCAAAAATTGTTATAATGGAAACTTTTGCATGATTTTAAGTTGCAAGGCTTAAATGTAACCTGTAAATGATTCATCTCGGATGTATTATATTTTATTTTAGTTTTTACATTTGTACAGAGGAAGTTCTGTGCAATATTCTCTACTATCAATATAAAAAGAGGGAAGTAATTTATATGAAAGCATCAAGTAAATGTAGTTGTCAAAATATTTTTTGTCTAGGTTTAAATTCGCAGTTTTTTGATAGATCAATTGAAATTTTTTAGTTTAGTAAATGTATTAGTTTTATTAATTAACAGAAGAAACTCCTTTCAATATTATAATAATTATGTGGTAAAGTTTTTTATGGGTATGATTTTAAAATAAGTTTTTTATTTTATGTTTGAATCAACTTTTTTCATAAACTATATAAAAGACCTATTCTTGTTTAACTCTTTTAATTTAAGGTTAATGCCAGTTGCTAATGAATACCGAGGACCATTAAAGCCTATTAGTTCTGCTAAAATTTTTGCTCCACCTGCTACTCCTATTCTTGTGAAATTACCAAAAAGAATGAAATTTATATATTTCTGGGCTAGGACAAGAATGGTACAAAGGGGTCTTATGGTAAGTTCTTCATTATGAAGGCTAAAAATATGGCAATGAATGTGAATTGTGGAAAATTAATGTGTGCAGGTGTACTGCTGACAGATTGGTAATGAATTTTTTTATAAGCATTAAAAATGATTATTTCTAATTTTATTATTTCTTTTTTTAATCTTTCTATAAATAGGTCTGTTTGGTTATGTGGATTTTTCTCCTTGTTTATAGTTCGGGTATAGTAGAAAAATACACTGGTAGCTCATCTTTGGTTACCAGTCAAGGTTAGTACAATAATATTTCTATTTACATTTTTAACCCATTAACGCCCAAATCATTTGTGCTAAAGTTTTTGTGAATTTCTTAATTTTAGATTATTTTGGATTGTGCAGAGTAAAGCAAACGTAAAATTTATATAGCATGGAATATTGCAGCCTTTTCTTAATAGTTATCAGCTGTCATATAAACATCAAATGATGCCACTTATATATGTATATATATAAGTTGGGATTGGAGATTTATTTGGTGTCACATGTAAACCGTAGTGCTGTAAAGTGAAACTTTGTAGTAGATAAAACTATTTCTCACAATTTCAGTTGATGCACTTGTAATAGTAAATTTATGTGTGAGGTTTGTAAAATTGTAAAATGCTAATAAAAATGACAAAATTATATATCATAGCAGGTACTTGAAAATTTGGTAGATTGTTTATAGAACTGCCATTTCCTTTGCTGAAAAAGAAAACTAGTTCAAAGGAAACATAAAAATTCAATAAACATTTTTTTAGCTTTCCCTAAATAGGGATGCAATACATTAATGGGTTAAATATAAGTCCTCTTCATAATTTAAACTAAATTAAAAACATTTATAAATTAGAGATCTGACGTAGGAAATGCACAAATGAAATAATTCAAAATAAATGAGGCAATATTTTTTCCAAATAAATAACTAGACATTGAATCATAGATCAATGTGTTTGTTCTTTTCTTTAAAGTTTCATTTTTGTTGTGTTTCATTTTGATGCCTTATAGTGATCAGCCCATTGCTATCAAGTATATCTGGCAAGAGTAATTCTTCAATGCCTCCTGAATCTCAAGTGGTTGAAAACAAACACTGGAATTGCAGTGACCAAATTGTGAAAGAATTTTCCCGGAACATTGTCATGCGCCTAAAGCATCAAAATTTAAACATTTGGCAATCTTTACCTCCTCAACATTGGACGACATTGTTTGGTTATTATAATATATCACTCTCTGGAAGGTAAAAGAAATGCTACCCTTTTATTCTTATTCTTGAATTGTTTAACTGTTTTAACAGGGAAGAGTATAATGATGCAGCAGTACATAAGTGTAAAATTACCATAAACTTGGTTTGAACACTCACTTTACTTTACCACTTTCAAATCACATCATAAGCAGTATCAGTGATTCTTGATTCAGTTACTCACTTTGCTCAAATAAAGACTTAACTTTAATTCTTAACTATTTAATTCCAGACTAAGCATAGATAAATCATCTATACACTATGTACAGGTATATACTTCAAATACTAAGTGAATAAATATTAACTTTATCTCCTTTATCCTGTCTTTCACCTTCCTCCATAAAACACAACTTCTCTTGTTTACATTATACTCTCCATTCTGAACTTCCCCAATTAGTATGCAATGACAGTACCCTATTCATGGAATATTTTTCATCCGGGGACACCAAGTGACCCATTTGATTTCTAAAAATAAAACATTATTTATAAAGTTAAACATTAATACTAGATTTTTTAAAAAAATTAAAAACAAAGGCAGCATAACATATCAAAAATTAGATGCCTGCATTTGTCTTAAGGTGATCAACCATAAACCTGATTTGACTCAAAAGATGTCCCAAGTTCAGCACCAACGAAACCATTGATATTAAAGAGAATGTTTGTAAATAAAGTCCCTCCAATTTGTGTTTTTATAATAATAGAAAAATGATTTAGGATTTTTATGCTATTTTCATTTGTTTCACTCTTATGTTTTTTTTTGTATTGTTGTGTCTATGCTTTTTTGACTGTTTTAAAAAGAAAATACCTATGACCAAGAATATCTTCTTATTACTGAGATTTTAGTTGATTTTGAGCTGTACCAAAAAAGTATGTTAATACCAACTGTAGTTAATATTCTACAAAGGTATTTTTTCAAAATTATTGGTTTTTCAATAAGCCTTTTTCCCCCCCTCTTTTTTTTACTTCTTAAGTACTTGACTGGTGAAGAAAAAGGGTTGATCTATTTTAGTATAGCCTTTATACTTCTTTTCATTATGAAAATTTAAGATATTAAATGATGCAATAATTTAATGAGGAATTAAAGGGACAAGGCACAAGTTGAATTAGAGTTTGAAGCAATTGAAGATGTCTGAAATTCAATATAGTTGATTACAATGAATAGCTATGGTTAGGAAAAGAAATAAATTGAAAAATATCAAGATGTCATAAATGAAAATTATGCTTTTTAAAGGGAAGAAAGGATTATTGATCTGCCAGAAGAGAATATTTAAAAATTAACTAATTCAGATAAAGACTGTCTAAAGTTAGAATTCTTGCCCTCAATGGTCAGATTATGACATCTCTATCATAAAATGTGCATGTATAACTATGTAGACATCTATAATTAATTTATGAGTATTTTGTGTACATTGTTCATAAAGATTTTGCTAGAATTTAGTAATTGTACTCACAGTTTAATATCTTCTGCAAGTGGATTATTATTTGTGATATATCATTGTAAGCATTATCTTAACTAATAATTGCACCCTTAATATCTTCACTTTTATAATTTTATAAATCTTATAAACTCAAACTTCATATGAGGTTTTCATAACACGTTATTTCTTACAAATTTGTAAATGGAACTTATACTTTTAGCTCATTGTGACGTGTGAGGGAATTATGCATATTAATGAAGTATTGTCTGGCTTAGGAAGTTAACAATAAATGTTAATATAAAATATATTTGTTAATTATGAAGTAACTACTAACATAATTTTATTGAATTGGTATAGACTTTAGTTTCTATTTTGAGCTTTTTTTTAAATTTTTAGTTTGTTTATTTAAAAAACTATAACTAATGAGGGACTAAAATTTCTTTTTTCTTTCCATATATTTTTTATTTTGCTTTGTCTTTCTTTATGAAAGAGAGAATAAGTGAGTATATATATCCATCAAGAATGAAATGAATTCCAAAGTTAAATAATGCTTTTTTGTTCAGTTTCATTACAGTCAAAATGATAATGATTTGTTGTTTCTGACGCCACTTTGTGAAACCAAGTATGATTGAGCCATATGCTACTTGTATTAAAGGCAAAGGGGTGTGCCTTTCATTTTAATGAGAACCTCAAGGGTTAAAGTACAACGTTTTGCTCAAGTGCATCCTTGTAGTTTTAAAGCAGTGACCAAGCAGAAGACCCATAGGCCAATCCTGTGGGCCCATAAGCTTGGTCTGCCACCCCCACAGGTATTGATTAAGAATTTAGAGGACATTGTGACCACAAATATATTTTATGTGCCCCAATCACTTTTAATGAACATGGCGAATCTTAGACTGGCTTGGATTCCAAACTCGCAACCCTCCAGTTATGAGAGCATTGCCTTTGCCGACTATGCTATTGTAGCTCATAATGATATGTGTTTATAATATATGCTGAAAATTTATATTTAGTAACCATTATTTCTTCAGTTAGAATAGCTCAAAGCTTAAATAGTTTAGAATATTTAGTTCTAGTTTTTATTTATTCTTTAATAATAGGTGTTAGTAAATAAATCTGTCCATATCCCTATACTTTTCAAAATTTCTTCTTTGGGGATCAGAGTAAGGGAAGGTAAGGAAAGGAGAATATTTCCTATATGGGATAAGTTATGAGCATATTGTTTCGCTAGTACCAAAATGTATTTTTTTTAAACCTCAAACATATTTATTGAAAAGTGCATTTTAAAATTTAGTTGCAGACATATGAAATGTTTGAATATGGTTTGGTAATTCTAGACAAAAATTATATTTTAAAGTTATGAAAAATGTCATCTACCAAACCTTTATAATTTACCACTAATTCTTCCAGGTTTCAGTGTAGTCATCTATATTTAGTTTCACTAGCATCTAGGTTGCAAAGACCTATTTTCTCTTTTGGATTGTTTTGATGGGTCTCATTCTTTTGTACTTTTTTTGAGATTTTATAATAGCATTAAATTTTTATATCAAGGGTTCATTTTATTTTTCTTTCGGAATTTACTATATTTGTTTCTTATGTCAGTTGTTTTTAACATTTATTCAAGTTTATTGAATGCAATAAATTGAACTTTTAATCAAAATAACTGTAGCAAATTTATTATTTTAAATTATTAAGGATTTAGGGTTTATGGTGTTTGTCTATTTGTTTCATTTGATCTTTTATATATTTGTAGGTACTATTAATAATAGATAATAACATAAATAAAATAGTATTTACAGTCCATTTTATTAATGTTATTAGTTAAATGCATTATTATAATTGAAATCTTGATTTCTCTTTGTTATCTATTTAGGTTTATAAGCATTTTACCTCCTATTCATATATCATTTGCTGTTGAACCTAATAAAGCAGTTGAACTGAGGAATCCTAAAGATATGGAAATTTCCAGGCAATCCTATTGGCAGTTTTTATCTTCAGGGGAAATAACAGATGGTGGTTTGTATATGATAATGCTTTATTATTATTTTTCTGTTTTATTCAGAAATTTCTATAGTAATTTACAGTATATTATTTTTTACTAAGAAAAACATAACATTAATTTATTTCTTTTACTCTCTGCTGGTAAAAATTTCTACTTAAAATACTAATAACTGTTAAGGATCTTGTATACTAACAAGGTTCGTACGGTGCTTAAAAGTGCTTAAAAGCTGCTTAATTTCGAAACTCGTTTTTAAGGCCTTAAAAAGTGCTTAAAGAGTTCTTAATTTTCCCCTAAAGTCCTTATTTTTTTTCTTGCCGACAGTTTTTATTTGAATATTTCGAAATCGTCTATGAAAATCATAAAAGGTCGCTCGGGATTAATCGTTCAGTGTGAATGAAATCAAATCAGACACTGCAGCGCTCATTTTTTTCCTCATTTTCCTTTTTTCTAGAAATCTGTCCTTTATTCCTTATTTTACGGCATTCCTCCTTTTTTTCGGCTAGTCCCGCCTTTTATTCCTTTTTTCTTTGGGCCATTCATTCCTTTTATTCGTTTTTTCCTTCTCAACATTTACGGAGTTATGTAATGGTGGAACGGATTAGACTCATCGTCTTTCCCATGTTTTGAAAACATCTTTGTTTTTCTAACATTTTCTTTCTGTGGGATATTCACCTCCCTCCCCCCTCGAAAAAAAAAGTCTTAGGCTATTTATTGGCGGTACAGGTGTTTGAGAGTTAGCAAATAACGATCAAAGTGTCAAAACCAAAGGGGGACCCGAATTTTTCGATTGTAGTATCGAGAAATCTGTTTAACCCGTTTCTGAACCCAAGAGGGTAAAAAACCGTTACTCCGAGCTTGTGCGGTTAAAAATGGACTGACATATCGAATATAAATTCAGGGATGATTCTGATCCGAATGTTTTTTTTGTGGGTTTATTCTTAAAAAAAAAAAAAAAAAAAAAAAAAAAATTTCGGAAATTAAAAAAAAAAGGAAGAAGCCATTTTTTTTTTATCTCACATATGTATAAATTTTATTAATATCCTTTTTCTCTTTGCCGCATCCACAATTTTTTTCTGACAAAGAGTAGGAAAGTGTTATCAGTCGATGCTCGCAACACGTGCTTCAAAGTCAAAAAGCCGTGTGACGCGGTATAAATGAAACATATAGAATTTCTAGTTCTATATGTTTCTAGGTGTGATTCTAGTTATAAAAGTACAACTAAGCCATAATTCTATGATTTTAGTAAAAAACAACCGTTTTCTGGATTTCGTTTCCAGAAAATGCGCATTTTTTAATGGACCATTATAGTTAATAGTGTGATCATAATATGGGGCTCTCATACGGTAGAATTATGTTTTAACAACCTGCATACTTTCTTTATAGATATCTCCCGAACTCACGTGCATGTAGACCGATCGTAATACTGTTTTATATATCGGTATTTTTTTAATATCACAGTAACAGTATTGAGATTCCAATCCCTCCTATAGTTATTTCAAACGGTACTTTATCTTATTGACTGAATTTTCTGCTATGGGCAGTGTCTGTGAGAAAATGACACTGTTGCAAATAACGTTTATTGTTGAAATAACCGCACCTTTTTTTTTGTTGTTGTTAAGTTTTGCGTGTGCATTGAAGTTGATGAAAAATCATAACTTTTAACGGCAATCAAGATAAAAATAATCCCTATAGCTGAATCGGTAGAACGCGGCCACGGATTCGAATCCCGCTCTTTGTTCGTAGCCGTTCAGAATCGTAGTAATTAAGTAGTAAATTCCAATGTCTTTAGCCGTCGGGTAACATAAAAGAAAACTCAGCACTCTCAGACCAAACTAAATGGTTACAAATCTGTTAGTCTAAAGTACAATTCGAACCCCCTGGCTCAGATACCGAAAAAAAAAAAAAAATCCCGTCCTATTCGATTATCGTCCCGAAATATTACTATTTAAAATTTTTTTTTAATTGTCCACTTAAAAAAATAGTTTTAAACAGTGCATATATTATTTAAATCATGAGTTTTTAGACATTGATTAAAATTAAATCTAATGATAATTATTGTATCTTTCCAAACTATTAAGGTATAGATTTTATTGCTATTTAAGAAATTCTGCAGTCACAAAATTAAAAATTTGTTTATAGGAATGTCTTCTAAAAATTTGATATCTAAAATGCGCATTTATATAATTAATTTTTTTTTAAATTAGAATATTTGAGAAACTTCTGATTTGAATCTGTTTTTAACATTTTTTGATTATGAGACCCGAGTGATTGTTTATATTAGTAAAAATTATTTAGCTTCTGGTATATTTCATACTTAGGTACTTGTTTTTGCATTATGTAAATCAAATAAATATTTTTAAACTGTTTTTTAATTTTCGTTTTTCTTTCTTCATTTTCTTCCTTTTTTTTTCCTTCTAATATTTAACATCTGGGTCTGCTACTTTTATTAAAATTTTTTTGAAATGTCCATTTAAAAAAATTAGACTTATACTGTATTTTTTAAGCATTAATTATAAATCAATCTAAGAAAAATTAATAGAATTTTACAAACTAGTTAAAAACAAATTTTAATGTTACAAAATTTTTAAGTTTTGTTTAGAAGTGCATTTTAAAGCTTTGCTATTTTAAATGACTTTTAAATTATTGGTGCACTGTTGAAATCCCTATTTTAGCAAACCAGCTTATAACAAGTGAAAATTTCGATCTCATTATTTTTCTTTTGTTTACATGCTAATTTATTCATAAATGGTGAATGTCCATTTTATACATTTATAGTGATTCTTAGGAATGAGGTAGAAGGATAATTTTTTTCACTCATTTACTAAGTTTTTTTTTCTTCATTTTTTATGAAACTTTTTTGCAGTTATGAAAATATTTAAATATATGTGTCTAGATTTAAAAACAAAGTGCATGAAATTAATAACACTTTGTTCATCTACTCAAGGAAAGAAAATTTTTTTCGTTGTATAAGACAAAGAAATTCCTTACACTATCTTGATACTGGCATCATGTCTATAGGAGATTATAAATTAATTCAGTATTAAAATAGTAAGCAATAACTAATTTTGCATTTGTCTATATTTTTGGTCATTCCAATAGGCGATTTATAAGTTGTTTGGTTTTAGTCAATTCAGATCACTAAAGATAATATTTTTATAAATCTTATATATGTAAACCTTATATAATATGTAATCTTATGTAAATCTTATACAAGTTATAATTTTCTGAGATCTAACATTAAAGAGTAGAAAAGGTTTTAAAGATTCTTTAAGAACCTTTCTACTAAGGTTTCTTCTAAAGTTAAGTCCAACAAACAATATGGTTCCTCAAAGTTTAATATAATAAAGTTTAACTGTATTGGTAAATTTATTTATTTATTTAATCAGGCAAATTGAAGAAGCATCTGATTTGAATCTGTTTTAAATTATTTTTTACTAGGAAACTTAAGTACTTGTTTATATTGATAAAAAGTTATTTAGATACTTTCATATTTCATATTTAGGCACTTGTTTTTTTATTAAGTAAATCAGAACATTAATTTTTAATAGTTATTCAACTACCTCTTTTTTTTTTGCAATTTTCTCCTTTTTTCCCTCTTTTTCCTCAAAAATTTGACTTCTGTGTCTGTGAAATGCAATGATTTCTTACTTATACACACTCTCTTATGTTCATGTTTTTGTTGAACCTAATGTAATAACCATTATTTTATCTGATATGTTTCTGATAAGAGGTGCTTAAAAAGTTTGAATGGTGCTTAATTTTATTGATTAAAAAAGTGTACGAACCATGACTAATAAAAAAAAAATTAATTTAGAAGCATGTATGAAATAGTAAAATAATCTGAATTGCTTATGCTTTTTGTTACAGTTATATAGGATTTGTATTTTTATTGACTTATTGAATAATCCATATTTTAATTCACTCTGTGTTCAGAATATATGGTTATGAACATATGTATAATATATGATTATGTTAAAAGAATTTCTGTTTACCAAAGGAAAAGTATTTTGGTTTTCTGAGACTAATAATAATATATATATATATATATATATATATATATATATATATATATATATATATATAAGATTTTGAAGAAAAGAAAGAAAATAGACACACTGATTTTATTTGTGTTATGTTGTAATTATTTTCTTGCTAGAAAATAATTCCAATAAGTTAGATTTTTATCTTCTAAAGGAAACATCTTGTACATTTTTAAAAATGATGCATGAATAAACAGTAAACTATTTAAAAAAGTTAAAATGCCAATATTTTTATTTTATTAATTAATTAAGACATAAACAGTGACATGGGCCGAATTTGTTTTCAGGGAGAGTTCAACAGGTTTTAATAACATTTAGGTGACATCATAATTAAAATAACATTGATTTTCTTGAAATTATAGTTATTAAAATAAAATGGAATGGTGTAATAGAAATAAAAATTAAATACACAGAATGAAATACAATTTGTATATGGACACATAAAAAGTACATTATATAAGTAGAAAATAATGGCAATTTGGGGTTATAAAATTTGAGTATGTGAAATTGTAGAGTATTGAAAGTTGGATAATTTAACATAGAAAACTGTTAATAAGATGATAATTAGGTATAAAAAACTAAGCAAATTTAGGTGATAATGAAATATTTTAGTGATAGTACAGATTTATAGATATTAAGAAAAAAAATTAGAAAGAGTTTATTTACAAAGAGCAGTTAATTAGAATATTTTTGGAAAGTCCATAACTTTTTATTATTCATTTGCTGAATTTTCTTAAAACTAATACCAGTTTGTAAAATAAAAAAATAAAAAAAAAACTTTAAAGTACATTGAAAAACTAAAAGAAGAACAAAAAATTAGAATTTAGAAGAAATAAGTTGTAAATAGATTCAAAATCTTGGAATAGTGTAAGTTTGACCAATATAAAATAATCTCCTTTTATAAAAAGATAAAAACTAATAATTTTTTGATCATTTACAAAAAGTTTTAAACTACAGTGTAAACTGTAATTCTCTTGAAGGCTAATAAACATAGGTCATAGTAGATCCAAAGAAAATTTTAAAATTCTTGGCAGAATATGAATCAAATTGATGCTCTATTATAAAATATTAAAATGTTTAAAACTTTTACACAATATGCTTCATTTTAAGAAATTATATATAATTAAAGGTCTTTAAAAGTTCTTCAAATATATAAAGTTTTTAAATTATTGATTTTTATTTTTGGAGATATATTGCTTTATGAAAAGCTCAAGTAGTATTTGTAAGCAGTCAGCAACATTAAAATCTTTTTAAAAAATATTAAAATTAATTCACATTATATAGAGTACAGAAGATCTTGTAATATTAAGATTGACTTATTTGCAGTATCAAAGAATGTCCTAATATTTGGTTACTCTACGACAGAAAGACCTTGGTCTTCCTCATAATATAGTTAGAAAGACTGTTTAGGATTTCCTAATGGAGGAGACTTATAGGGCTTGGCTTAATTCTGGTAATCAAAGGCAGGCTCAGGAGTTTAACCAGGGGTATCCCTGGATGAGGGCTAAGGAGCTACTTAAGATCGGTAGGAATGAGCTAAGGGTGGCCATCAGTCTGTTGACAGGTCGCTGTTGCCTGAAGAGGCACCTTAACATTATTGGCATCACAGATAGCCCAGTATGTAAGGGGTATCAAGTGACGGAGGAAAATTCCTTGCACATCTTGTGTGATTGTGATTACTACTCTGCCAAGAGATTTGAATTTCTAGGTTATCACTTCATTGAACCATGGGAGTTAGCTAACTTCTCAGTTAAATTGCTGCTTAGATTTATCTCAGCTATTGGTCTATTTGAGACTTAATTGTCAATATCCTTAACTTATTGCTGGGACTCTCTTGTTCCAGTTATTGGGAGGGGGGGTGAGTACAATAGGCTTTGGATTGCAGTGCTGGTGCTCATACAGATTGCCCCACCTTAAATCTAAATCTACTGTACGACAGACCTTGTGAACAAATATACTAGCATATACATACATGTTCCACTTTCATATGTTAAGAAATTTTGTAATTTTACATTTTAAACAATACTATTTGTGTGTGCATATGTATATATTATTTGATTATGCTTTATTTAAATCCTAAAAAGAGCAAAATTTTATCACTTAAAATGTTTGACGAAATTTAATAAATATATTGTAACCCAGACTTTTGGATATGAGTACTTAATGATTCTGCAGCAATACTCAATATAGCTGCAAAATCACTGAAATTTTTTAACAGCATTTTATATTCATTATAAAAATAATGTATAAAAACCAAACTATTGTTAAAATATAGTTTTTTTTTTTTTTTAGACATTGATGATCTTCTATCAAGAGATCTTCCTTATCATCCTTCCACTCCAGGAGAAGTTGCTCTTGCTATAGCTTTAGTTGTGCCCAGTCTGATGTTCTTGATATATTTAATGGTTGTTCTTTATCGCTGCATGTGTTCAAAACACTATGCTGAATGGCGCACATCTTGGAAAAATTCTTCAGGTCTAGATTCCAACCGATCCACGTATTCAGAATGCAGTGCTGCTGATGCAAATTTAGTTATGGAGACTTTCCCTTTGAAACTACGAGGACACTATCAAGTAAGTGGGTCCTGAAATGTTTTATATCTATCTATCTATCTATTTATCTATCTATATATATATACATATATATATATATATATTTATATAATTTTTATTTATTTTATTTTGTAACTTTGTTCTTGACTACCAAACATCTCAATCTCTATCAAATTTTTGGATATTGCATATTAATGTATTTTTCAGAAAACTGGATATGCATTTAAAATATGAATTAGAAGGTTAAATATTTTGTTGAGTTACAAAGCATTACTGGAAAAAAAAAAGCCCTAAAATATGTTTTAAGCAGAAATAATAGTTTTATAAAAATTATATTCATTCTATGTGATAATCAATTGCCAATTTTCTTTCTGTTTATTGATAAATGTTTTATATAGAAATGAAAGCAATTGGATAATATGTAATTCATTAGGAACATGTTTAAGAAATGTTCTTAGAATATTTTATTTTTATGAAAAAGTTTATACTTTTCCCAAAACTTTTCTTGTTGATTTAATGTCTAACATAGTTTATATAATTACATTATTTATTCTTTTATTAAAAAAAAAGTTTCTTTAAAAAACTGGGATATAGGATTCCTTGTCTCCTTAAAATGCTTTTATGTATTATGCATTAAAGTTTAAAAAATAAAGAATGAACTGGTTCTTTTTTTCCGTTATAGGAACTAGAGTATATATCTGCTGACAGTAATATTGTGGTGAGTTCTTGTTTGGATGGAAATATCAATGTTTGGGACTCAATTTCTGGAGAATGTCTTACTTCAGTAAAGCGTTTAAAGTATGTATTATTAAGTATAGAGAATTCCTTAATTTCTATTTTTTTTTTCTTTTCAATTTGTTTCATGTTGACCAATTTACAAAGGTCATCTCAATTATTTTGTTGAAATTGGTAACATACTAGGTAGTCAGTTTAATAGACTATGTTATACAATTAATATGTATCACACTGCTCACTTTATGTAGGTTAGATTTCCTGTGATCTTACCCTTATACAAATTTTTTCAATGTGTAAAATATGAAGCTGATTTCCATCTGAGCTGAATTGGTTAATGGCAAGTGTTATCTTGCTATATGGAAAGGTTGTTTTTTCACAACACTATCTTTTTTTTTTTTGTGTGTGTGTGTGATTTCTTTGACCAACCATATAGTTTTGATTTTATATATTTTTTAATAAAGAGTTTATGCTTTTGAACTCAATATTCAAGATTTCACTGGTACTCTGTAAATATTCTCATCAAAGGGTTATTAATTTTCTTTAGAAAAGCAGTTACATGAATATGATAAATTAATACTGTAATATAACCCACAGTGTTATCAAGATTGAGAAAATAATTGTTCTCTTATGAATGAAAATAAGTTATCTTATAAATAAAGAAATATGAATATAAGAAATAAGTTATCTTTTAAATGAAAACATTCCTATGGCTATAGAATTTTTTTTCTTTAATGTCATCTTTTGTTGGATATAACTATAGTAAATGAAGTTAATATTTCTTTTTATTTCAGTACTTCAAAATCTGTTAAAAAAGCTACCAGGCATTCTCGAAATAACGGAAGCTTTTCATCTGATTCAACTTATAGCTCTTCTCCTCAGTCTGATGCAGGTGAATTTAATAATACATATAAAATATCTCATGTGAGTGCAAATCCAACATCCGGAGGTCAAACCAGTTTTCCAAAATATTTTACATTTGATAAAAATTCTCCATTTTCTGAATCCTCCATTTCAACAAGTCAAAAGTACGACTTCAGTCAATTTGCTTTATCTCAAGACTGTTCTTCCACTGATACATTTTTAGAAGAGGCTACTGATAATCATGTTTCTCATGAATATCAGCACCGTAGAAATTCAAGTTTTGATTTGAGTGACAAAGGAACAAAAACTGTACATTCTACTTTGTCACCTCAAGCCATATGGAGCCTGGATCACTGTGGAGCTTGCATTGCTGTTGGTTGTAAAGATGGTCGTATAGAAGTAAGTACACATATATTATTTATATTGTCTCTGATAAATATTTTCAAATTAAAAATGAGTTCTATGAGATTCTCTTGATGTATCTGTTATGGATTATTAAGTGCAAAAATTGTTTATATGACTTTTTTCTATCAGAATTTTATTCATATATACAGGGTGTCCCAAAAGGTTTTAGTGTGGAGTCTAGGGAAACAATAACAAAATATTTATTCATTAGCACACGCGAGCCAAGTACAACGTGCTCGCTCCAAAAGACTCGACTGATACAATTATCCTTCGCACTGCACTCTGGGAATGAAAGAGGGACAGAAAAGTTTAACGCTGCAGAGTGCTGCCATCTCTCCGCGGGGATAGGAGTTAATCGCTACAAGAGTATCCCCCCAGTGAGAGAGCAATGCGAAGGAACGACAAATTACATTGCATTATACACTTTGTAAGAGAAAACAAAAATATATAAACATGGAAAATACACATGAGAAGAAGACAATTATGACATGAATTTATAAGATGAACATTTTGAGCAGATGGTAAAGAAATTATTTCATTTCTGTGATTAACCTTTTGGTAAATTTAACATGTCTACCAGACTTTGTGGTATTAGTTCTGTTGGGTATGATACTTTCAAAAGAAGTTAAAATATCATTGTTTTTATACGTAGACACTGGCAAGTCACTAGAAACAAATGCAGGCTTGACTCTGTCAACAGAAACACAACTTTTACGTCCATTTATGTCGATGGTGATTGTTTTGCCATCTCTGAACAAAACTTCATGTGGACCAGTGTATGGCTGAGACAAGGATGGGGTTATTTTATCCACACGAAGAAAAACATGAGTACAGTCTTTCAATTGAGGGTGCTCAAAAACTTTTATTTGACCATGAGCAGATGTGGGACAAGGTTTCACACTATTCATTCTGTCTCGCAATTGTTGCACAAAATTGTACTCAGAAGATTTTGGAATTGAACTTTCTGAGAATAATTCTGCTGGGAGTCTCAGTGAAGTTCCATACACTAGGTCAGCACTGCTGGCTTTTATGTCGGGTTTAACTGCAGCTCTTAATCCCAGTAGAATAGTGGGTATGGACTCAGTCCACTTGGGATTTTCATGCGCTTTGATGGAAGCTTTTAGCACTCTGTGAAATCGTTCCACTAAACCATTTGCTTGTGGGTGAAAAGATGTGGTACGAATCCTGTTGGTGCCCATCAATTCTGTGAGCTGCTTGAAAAGTGAAGATTCGAACTGTCGACCCTGATCAGTGGTTATTGTAGCAGGACATCCAAAGCGAGATATCCAACCATTGAACAGAGCACGACAAATGGTTTCTGCTGTTATGTCAGCAATAGGTATTACCTCTGGCCATCTGGTGTATCTATCAATGATGGTAAGGCAATAGGTCTTGCCTTCTGATGGTGGTAAGGGACCTATGATATCTATGTGAATGTGCGAGAACCTGGCATCAGGTAATGCAAAAGAGCTTAATGATGATCTGGTATGCCTGTGGACTTTAGATCGCTGGCAGGCATGGCAGCTCTGGACCCACTTCTTTATTGTGGACTTCATGTGAGGCCACACATATCTTGTCGAGATTAGGTCTGCAGTTGCAGCTATACCAGGATGTGCTAAATTGTGGAAATGTTCGAAAATGACTTTTCGAAATTTCCTGGGCACAAATGGTCTTGGACATCCAGTTGATGTGTCACAGATGAGTTCAGTTGATGACACTGGAGAAGGCATATTTTTAAAGATGAGAGAACTGTTGTGCTGGAGGTCAGCTAATTCTGTGTCATCTTGCTGGGCTGCAGCGAGGTCACTGAAGTTTAAAAACGTCGACTCACAAATCTGGTTAACATGAACTCTGGACAGGGCATCAGCTACTACGTTGTCGGTTCCACTTGTGTGACGTATATCTGTGGAAAACTGGGAAATGTAGTCAAGATGACGCCACTGACGTGGACTGCACTTGTCAGGGTTCTGTTTGAAGGCAAATATCAAGGGTTTTTGGTCGGTGTAGATGGTAAAAACTCGACCCTCAAGCATATGCCTGAATCTTTTCACTGACGTGTACATGGCTAATAGTTCTCGATCATATGTCGACCACTTCTGTTGACTTTTGGAGAGTTTAACAGAAAGGAATGCAATGGGTTCCCATCTGTTCTCATTCAGCTGCATTAGAGAACCACCAACACCAGAGTCACTTGCATCGACCCACAAACTCAATTGAGCTCCAGGTATGGGATGACACAAAAGAGTCGCATTAGCTAAAGCATTTTTAGCATTAGTGAATGCTTGTGTAGCCTCCTCAGTCCATTGAAGAAAATCTTGGGGTTTTATTTGCGTTGTTTGCCTAGATTTTTTTGTATTTTTTATTCCTTCCAAGAATTTATTGAGGGGAGCTAATATGTGTGCAGCTTTAGGGACAAACCTTCTATAAAAGTTAAATAATCCTAGGAAACGTCTTAGTTGAGTTAATGTGCTCGGTTGTGGAAAATTTTGAATAATTTCTACACGTTCGGGAAGGGGTTGAATTCCTGATTCTGAGACTGTGAATCCTAAGAATTCAATGGTGGAGACTCCAAAAACACATTTAGAGGGTTTTAGACTTAAACCATATTGTTCTAACCTTTGGAACAAAATTTTTAAGTGCTCCAGGTGCTCTTCTGGTGAACATGATGCAACCAAAATATCATCGACAAAAGCATACACAAATGGAAGATTACGAGTAACTTCATCTATGAATCTTTGAAAGGTAGCAGCTGCATTGCAGAGGCCAAACTGCATCCGAGTGCTTTCAAAGAGACCGAATGGGGTGATAATAGCACTTTTGTGTATGTCTTCCGGATTTATGGGTATTTGGTGATATGCTTTAATTAGGTCAATATGGGAATATATTCGTGTACCGTGAAGGTCAGAGGTAAAATCTAATATATTTGGAACTCCGTAATTGTCTTTAACAGTTTGAGCATTAAGTACACGGTAGTCACCAACAGGCCGCCACTCAGTACTGCCTTTCTTTGGCACCATGTGCAAAGGGGAAGCATAATTGCTTTTAGATGGCCGCATGTGGCCAAGGTCAATCATGTTTTGAAATTCTTCCTTTGCGAGTTTCAAACGGTCAGAAGCAAGACGGCGAGCTTTAGCAGTTACAGGTGGACCAGTTGTTTGTATAAAATGGACTACCGAATGTTTGACTTCCTGATCTGGGCGAGGAGGTTTTGTAATATTCGGGAATTCCCTTAACAGCTTATGATAAATACTATCGCCTGATACCATTTTTATTGAATGAATCTCGCTTATAGCTAAAACACAGTTGGAGTTTATATTAGTTTGGGAGTCTATTAATTTCTGTTTTTTTTAAATCGGGCATTAAATTAAAATTGTACAAAAATTCTGCACCGATTATGGGGTTTGAAACGTTGCCTACTAAAAATGTCCACTTAAAAGTTTTCCTCAGGCCTAGGTCTAATGAAAGAGTTTGAGTTGTATAAACTTGAATAGGAGAGGTATTTGCAGCAGAAAGAGACATTTGCGGCTTGTTTTGTTTTTGAAGTTTGGATGCAGGGACAATGGAAACATCAGACCCTGTGTCAATCAGAAAATTAACATTGCTGCGCCTATCGCGGACAAAAAGGCGACGAGAATTTTTCGGCAAGGCTGTAGTCGCCTCTACACCTGGCCTTGATCGTTTTTTGAAAATTTACAAGGGGGGTTGCATTTGCGGGCGTGCTGGCCAAATTTATAGTGGTACCAGCACTGATCGTATGTTTTTGATTTTGAACGTTTACGCTCACGATTAGAATTACGACTCTGGCTTCTACCCCGTGAAATTTCATCAATCCTGAAATTTAATTTTCGAATTTCATCAAGCAAACGATCTTCAATGGAATTCGTTGAGGAGACTGAACAAGCACTTACCGAAACAGGTGCTACTTCTATCACACGGTCGGCAATTTCAGCTGCTTTATCCAAGGTGAGTGGAGTGATCGCGGCGAGAATCGACTGCACTGACGTGGGAAGGTGCTGTTGAAATAACTCCAACATCAGTTCATCAGGCACTTGATGAGATTCGGCGCGGCGTCTCATAATCCGAAGGAGTTCGCTGGGCCTCCGATCGCCGAGATGTTCCACGTTGAGTAATTTTCTAATTTCCTGATGCGAAGATTCTCCGCTGCGTTTTACCAGCTCTACTTTCAGCTGATGATACGGATCCGTCGAGTCAGGGCTAGTGATAACGTCTCGCACTATCGTAGCTGCCTCCGGTGGTAGATGAGAGACGATGTAATTGAATTTGGTTCGGCTTTCCGTTATTGGTTTGGGTGTACCAAGTTCAAAGGTACTTTCACACATGGTGAACCATAGGGCTGGATCACCAAAGTTATAAACGGGAATCTTGACGGCGTTGACTGCCATGCTGCCGGAGAACACGTGGTCGAGGAAAAAAAAAATGGCAAACGGAAAAGGATATGTAGCAATAAAAAATATGAAAAATCGACTTTCTCCGTTCAATTCAAACCATAGTTCATCATTTGCGTATTCATAATTTTATGCGGGTCACCATTTTAGTGAGGAGTCTAGGGAAACAATAACAAAATATTTATTCATTAGCACACGCGAGCCAAGTACAACGTGCTCGCTCCAAAAGACTCGACTGATACAATTATCCTTCGCACTGCACTCTGGGAATGAAAGAGGGACAGAAAAGTTTAACGCTGCAGAGTGCTGCCATCTCTCCGCGGGGATAGGAGTTAATCGCTACAAGGTCATTTACAAACTTAACATGCTGGTCTGTCATATCATGGTGAACAAGATTTACACAGGAACTCGTGTCCGAAAATGCAAACTGTAACTGCTAGAGGGCGATAATTGCAAAAAAATGGGAGAGTGGGAAAAATAATCATTTCATGTCTGGTCTTTAAAGGAGAAGGATAATTGAGTTTAGTAACGCAGAAATGGCCAACATATGTATACGGCACTGCTGATGGAAATGGGCGAGACGCGGCATGGATGTACCTTGAGTGCTTCCCAAACAAACATCAGCCATGTCATGTTTTGTTTGGACAATTGCACTGCAGATTGCATGAATCAGGAGCTTTCGCAGTACGTAGCTACATCGGTCGAGAACGTACTACACGCATACCTGTCGTAGAAGAAACCGTGCTACAGGAGTTTGCCATCAACCCTCAAACAATTCTCCGAGCAAGCGAACATCTCTTGGGTGTAGGTCGTTCCACCATAATGCGTACACTACCTGTGGGGACACATGAAGTCCATGGTGCACGAGAAACCCGTAACATTGGACATGGATCTTATAGCCAGAACTGCGGAAGCGGTAGCACGTGTCCGTGACACTCCTGGCCTATATGAACAGGTTTGTGAATCCATATGCCGACATTGTGAAACTTTCATTGTCGCAAAGTGAAATAATTTTGAGCATTTGCTGTAATCATCATCTGTAGTAAAAATCGATATCATTTTTTATCTCCTTCTCCACACATGCAATCATAGCGTTCTAGTGGTCACAGTTTGCATTTTCAGACACAAGTTCCTATGTAAATCTTGTTCATCGTGATATAACAGACCAGCATGTTAAGTTTGTAAATGACCTTTTGGGACACCCTGTATATATATATATATATATATATATATATATATATATATATATATATGTGATAACACTGGGCAAATCCAGCCTTATTAATTTCAGTGCAGCTCTCATGCTTATTTAGTAGATCCATTTATTTGCAATATTATTTTAGATGGATCATTTGTTTGTAAAATAATAATTATTCAAATTGTGGCTGAAATTATTAGAAATAAAAGGAGCATTACTCAAATCCACACTTAAAGCAAGCTACCTGCAATCTCATTTCAATCTTTAGTATAAACTTATATGATTCCAATATGAAATCAACTTACAGAACTTCTGCAGGTGACTTTTTTAAATTGTAGCCACAAAGCTGTTAGTCAAACATTTTTACATTTTATCAATGTATTATTATTACATTTTAACTTTATCAGAGAAATGTGAAAAAATTATTTCATGAAATTCTTACTTTTAATTGTTATTTATTTCCCGATGTATTTTATATAGCATGTAAGACTTGTACCATTTTAATTAAATTAAAAATTTAAATTTATATATTTAATGTAATTTTAGTATTTAATTTAATGTAAATATGGTGTGGCTCTTTAACAAAATATATAAATCCAAACTGCTTCTCTCATTGACTTCATGTTTGTCCATCGCTATCACTAAAATATGCACTTTGTGGATCGTACATATGATTTTGTGTTCCCTTATGTATTCTATTAATTGTAGTTCTTTTTAAAATGCTGCTACTTAACTTTTTATTTGGAACAAGTTCCCTCTATACCCCACTATAAAATAACTTTGATATTATTTCTTTTCACCATCTAATCAGAATTAATGTGCTTGTGGGATCTTTGTTTGAAAGGAGTTTGGGATTCTTAAGCTGTGGTGGAATTATAATAGTAATAAATTTGTTGAAGCAAATTCTTAATCTTTGATTTAATCTGAAATAATATTAACCCAGTAGAATCTCATTAGAGACTATTATATATATACTCAGTGCTTCATGCCTCAGTCAGAGACAAGCCCTGCCTTGCCTTCAGTATGGTTAATTAAGGTTTCCAAATGAAGGGTATATATATATATATATATATTCAAAATTCAAATTAGTTTTGAGATTATATTACACTAATAATAGAAGTAAACAACTCGTTATTCTAACCAAAATAATGACAATTTATTTCCTATTCTTTTATAATACTTATTATCCTGATTACACTGCTAAATAACTGCTGTCAAATCAATAAAGTTTGGTCTAATATCAAATTTATAGACCATTACTAAAAACTTGAATTGCAGAGTGTTGATTTCATATAATTAATAATTAAAAATAACTTTTTGACGCATTAAGAAAAAATGCCCTTAAGGTACAGCTTTAGTATAGCACTTCATTTGCAACTTTTTACATTCAGTAATTTTTTTTTTTTTTAAATTTATTTCTACTCTTTATAAGAGATGTAAATTGGGCAGAATTCAAAATTACCATGTAGATTTAATTGTAGTTTTTGGATAAAAAAATTCATGTTATCTTCCTTATTGTATTATTTTTTATTTATATTTTACAAAATCAAATTTCTGTGTAATTTTATACATTATTAATGTTGTTTGGCTAGGTGACAAATAAGTTGATAATGCAAAATGTTGCCAGTGTGGTCCTATAGGAATCTATTCCTAAAATACGTTGGATTTGAAAACTGTATATATAATATAGCTTATATTAAAATACAAAATGCAGCAATACAGAATTTAAAATTTTTAAAGAATCACCTAGTTTAATTTATAAAATATATCTTAATATTTCTTAATATACCATTTTAGCCAAGGGAAAAAAAAAAAGAGTATAAGCGCATGATATATTGATGTTAATATATATTTTTTATTATTATTTCTGTAAGAATAGTTTCACTAGTATCCTCTTTTTTTTTTTTTATAAGGTTTGGAATGCATTTACTGGTAATTTAGAATATGTTTATGAGGAAAGCAAATCAGGTGTTACAGCCTTGTGCCTTACGGAAAACAGGTATATATGTATTTTTTTTTTTTTTTTTTTTTTTTTTTTTAATATACCAGTTTCAAAACATGTCCTTTAACCCTTCCTTATATCTAAATACAAAAGAATTTGCTATGGGCAATTATTATTGATATGAAATGATATCATAAGGAATAAATTTTATTTTTCTTATAATTAGGAATATTTTCTGTATTGTTTGATATACCTTAAAATATGGTTCATGAAATAATTTATTTAATTTATCCATGTTCTTAGTACTGAAGTGTATATATGCATAAAAGAAATGTATGCACCATTAGGTTTTATTAAATAATTGTTGTTTCATGTCAAATGAATTGAATTTTCATTGCATGTTTATGTATGTACACAATTAAAATATATATATATGTGTGTGTGTGTGTGTGTACACACACACACACACACAAACCATATATTATTAGTATTTGTAATTGTCATGAATGCTTCTGTAAATACTTCAAAAATTTTTTATTTTGTGTTAATAGAACATGTATGATGTACTGTAAATACCAGTAAAGTAATATGAATAAAACTGTGGTGGCTGTTCTTGGTGAAGTAATAAAAATTATATACTCCTTGGAGGACATATACCCTTGCAATGAAATCCAATTTTAATTTCATTTTGCTTATAATTGCATATTAAGGGATATTATTTTGTATCACTTTAATGAAGTAAATTAGCTTTGGTCAATACAAATTTTTAAAAATAGATCAGTGATATTTTAAAACAATTTATTTATCTGGCTGAATCCAAGTTTAGAAGGATATGTCATTTCTGAAAAAAACCTCATAATTATGTTAGCTTGAGGTGCTTTATTTATTATTATTATTAAAATATTGTTTTATTTATTTTTGAATTATTTATCTAATTATATGAAGTTCATTAATGTGATCACTTAAATGTTACCAAATTATCTTTTTATGTTTAGATTTTTATTAAAGGTTTCCCACTAGATATTTTGTAATATACTACAAAATCTAGTTTACAAACTAAACATAATTTAGATTACCATGATTTTATCAATCCCTACATTCATGGTTACATTTTTCATCATGTATTTCTATTGACCTGTCCCCCCCCCACCCTTTCCCAAAGGAAAAAAAAAACATTTCGGATTGTAGCACCACAAGACAATAGCATCACCAAAGTTATTTTATGAAATGTCTTTTACGTCTTTTCAGCCAATTATTAATCTTTAATAAATTTAGGGCTTTTTAATCAAAATTCCTAATGATGACACTTTAAATAAATTCTTCAAATAACATCTTTGATTTTTTTTTAATGTCTCTTTACATATAATTTAGATAAATCTTAATCCAATAAGATCTAAATAAAGACTAGTTTACAAGTATGTGAGCATCTGTAATGCATGCATTTACATGCATAATATATAAAAAGACTTAAGATCTGAGAATAATGCTTATTCCAAATTTATTCAGTAAGTTATGATTGCATCTAGTGAAGGCATTGTATTTCACCTCTTAATACCTGTTGTACATAATGTGTATGTACTTATGTATGTATATTATACAATTTTTCAATATTTTGTGCAATTTCTTAAAGTGATTAAAGTATAGCAAATTTACATTAATCTATACTTTTAAAAAAGTATCACGACTCCTTCATTTGGTTGTTTATTTAATTTCAGATTAGTTGCAGCACGTGTTAGTGGATTTTTGGAGTTTTTTACTGTAGATGTATATTTAAGTGAAAATATTCCTGCCGAACCACAAATAGCAGGTAATCTTATTTTAATTGATAACATTAAATTATAGGGTTTTGAAACAACAGCTTGCTGAGAAAATAATGCCTGAGCCTTCATAATGATAAAAATTGCTTCATATCCTTTTGAAAATTCCACTGTTGACATGGATGTCTGTAGCTATTTGGAATCAACGTTTAAGCAGTTGGTCCCATTCTTATTAATCCTGATCTTGCAATAAAAAAGATTGTAGTGTTGCAACCTAATTCTTTCACATTAAAAAAGCACACAAATAATGAATGTTAATATATACAGGGTTCCCATGGTCCTTAAAAGTCCTCAAGAACTCCTTAATTTTAGCTTTCATTTTTAAGGGCCCTTAAAACTACTTAATTTTTATCAAAGGTTCTTAAAAACTCCTTAATTTTGAAATTGGAACACTATCAATTTCTTCCATGGAAAGATATAAAAGAAAAATTTGCTGAGTTACAAAACTTGAGCGAAAAAATTTCTGATACAAAAAAAGAAATCTGTTGAACTTTCAAAATGAAATTATTTATGTATGTGAATTTGCACTGTTGTAAATTTCTTTGTAAATAGTAAATAAATATTTGTTAAAGTTCATAACATTCTTTTACATTTTCTAACCAAAAGTGCAATATTAATAGTAAATAAAATCCTCAAATACATAAATGTTGTCAGGATATTACTGTAGTAATTCAAATTCCTTTCCTTGATATCCTTAAAAAATTATGAAAATACTTTTAGCTTATTAGTATTTTTTATGGTCACAAGCTTGAAAACTTATTTGACAAATAAATAATCTTTCACATACTGAAAAAGTTAAAAGTAAAAAAGTCAGCTGCCCTTTTCTAAGAGCTAACAATCATGCAGATTTTAATTAAACGAAGCATGGAGGGTGGGAGGTTTGTAGATATTTCTGTTACTTATGGAAGTTTAATTTTCTTTGGATTGAATGTAATAGAAAAGTCCAAAACTTTCTTCTTTCCCAGGCAATGTCGGGTATAATCAGCTAGTATATAGAAGCACACACACACACACAGACATATATATATATATGAGTAATTTTTAAACCCCCAGAAAGTACTGTTTATAGTATTGTGTTTTATTCACAATTTATTTTTAGTTCGATCACTCAAAAAACTTTAGATGTATATTTTTGAAAATTAGTTTTTGTCAAATAGATTTATTTTATATTAATTTTTATATATTTGAAATATTGTAGGGCATTTATTGAACATGCATTGTCTGGTTCATAATCATTAAAATATATTCCTCAGGAAATAGGGTTTATGTCGTTATGCTGTGTATTTCAAGTAGGTCCTTATAAAAAGTTACTTTGGTCCTCAGAAAGTCCTTAATTTTTCTTCTGAAAAAAGAGGGGGAACCCTGATATAATATTTAAATTTAGTTATAGTACGATGATTTATGTATTACTCATTACTGCAGTTTCAAGTCACAAATCATATACAACTTAAAAATATTCACTTGTAACTGTTGTACTAATAAAAGAAAATATTTTAAATTTAAAATTTTTCCTAAAGTCCATTATTCTTAATGTTATAATGAGAGGAATAATGTTAAATTTCTCTATAGTTACACAACTTTTCGTTATGTCTATGAGGCTTTTTATTTATTTATTTATCATTATTATTATTATTGGTTATGAAATACAATTTCTTCAAATGATTCAAAGTTTTATTCAAGTGATATAAGTTTCTTTAGGGATTTTACTGGTTATATCAGTTTTTGAGAATTGTTCCCTGCCACTATCTAGATGAGAATAATTTTGTACATTGGAAGTAAAGGTTCCTATGTTGATTTTAGAATTTTGCATATTTGTATATGATTTGTTCTTATCTATTATGTGATGAAAGCAGTAACTCGATATCCTAATATTGAGATCTTAACACATTGTAAAAGGTACTATAAACTAACATGGGCTCAGACTAAAGACCTCCTTATGAATTTAAAATTTCTTATTTCTACACTTTTTTTTTTTTTTTTTTTTTTTTCTTTTTTTTTTTTTTAAATATACGCTTACAGGTACTATGTCATTCCTACTACCTCAAAGATATAAGGCTTTTTACTAAAAATGTCCAAACCCAAACAAATCTGTAAAAAATCTTAATTATTGGGATCTCCTGTAAAATTTAAAATTTGTGATATAGAGCCCTTTATTTCCAGTATACAGATATGGACTTATAAAGAAAGATATGCTTAAGAAGTGAAAATATTTCTAAGACTATCAATTTCATCTTTTGCAGTTTAGTTTTTATGTATTACTGGTACTATGCTTCCCTATTATTTCAAAAACATTTATAATGCTTCTCACTGAAAATAGCCCAACTCAAGCATAATCTGTAAAAAATCTTAATTATGCTCTCCTATAAAATTAATATACATACTTAAATATCTGTAGGTAAAACTTTCTTTACATTTTTATTGATTGTATACTATATTACTCATAGCTCTAATTTAGTTTGTAAAAATTCTGCTCTAGTTTACATATGATATTGTTATGGTACATAGCCCCTATAATAGCTTTAACAAGATTAAAAAAAAGTTTGTTAAAATAAGTAATCACTCACTTATGCAGCTTTTTTTACTGTGGTTCCTTGAGAGTTGTATAAGCAAGAGCTGTGTGTGTTTTAATTCGTCATTTTTTAAAAATCCAAAACAAAATTTAGACCTAAAATGGTTAAAATGAAAAAAATAGAAAATTAATTTTTGATTCAAAACCCCAATTTTTAAGGCAGTTTAGCTTCCTTAATCTGGGACACTACTAGTAAAAACTACTAGACTACTAGTAAAAATTTCCCTCCTTTCTTAAAGCCAGAAAACTATTTTTGAAAGCACTTCATCATGGTGTATGGGGAGATTATAACTAATATAAAAGAGATAATTATTATATTTAAACGTTTAATAAATCTAAAATACTTATAATTGTTTAATTCTTTCTTGCCTTTTTCAAGCTTTAATGCTTTTATTATTAGCAGGCTTTGTTTTTCATTCCAGGTAATTTAAGCATCGACTCGAGTGAGTTTTCATGCTCCGAGAGGATCCACTGCTCTTGGCTCCAAAATGTGAAAGCTCATTCCCTCTCTATATCTAGTTTAGAAGTTGATGGGGGTTTGGTGGTTTCTGGAGGTTATGATCGTTTAATTAAGGTAGAATGCATTATATAGCCTCAAAATTGTTTCAGCATGTATATTTTTTAAAACATCATGAACTTTTAGAGAATTTATTGAAAGTATTTTGGAATTTGTTAATTTTTTCCTCCCATTCAATATCTGATTAACCATTTGTATCACCAGATTTGTTGCATGCACAAATATTAATGTATTCTGAAAGTGATCTTTGAAAGACTTGTTGATTGTTGCTGTCTTACTGCAATTAACAGTTGGTTTTGAGAAACATGTCAAATGGTAATACTAAATTTTTGTACCAAAGTTTAATTTGTCCTTTGTACATGGTGTACCATATGTACATGGTTATCACTGAAATAATGATTAGATTTATAAAATTAAAACAGTAATTACAGATTCCAGGAGTAGATTCCTTACATAGGTTATTTAAAATTCTTTCTGGAAAGTAATTTACTACATTTATAAAAAATACATAATTTTTAGTATATCAAAAATTTACAATTTTGTCAAGTTTTTATTCTTTAAATTTATAAAAGTATTTCTATGCACTTGAAATATCCTAATATTTAATGACATGTTTTTTAATTCAGAGATTTTGTTATAAAGGGTTAAAAATGAATAATTTATTTTTGATACCAAGAAGTAGTATAAAATGTTTGACCTTAAAATTTGAAATATGTGTTTGATTGTTGAATTTTGCTGCTTTGTAGTCAATTCTGAAGAATTAATCTGTAACTTATTATCTTATTACAAATTGTAACATATTGGCATTAGAATCTAAATTTTCTGAGTTGTGGAAATTGGATTCTTAATCGCTTAAGGATTGAAATATGTGAATTATTTTACAGGTGTTCAAAACTGATTCATCTGTTTGTATATACACTTTACATGGCCATACTGCACCCATATCTATATTAAATATTGATCAGGTAAGTCCTCAATTTTTGTTAAAAGAATGCTTAATTAAATTGAAAAAATGTTCTTTTACTGATAGATATATAATTTTATTTTCTAATGTTCCCTCGTAAATATTCCAGAATAAATTAATTTGTATCTTTTACTTAAGTTATACTTTATTTTGTATCTTATCTTACAATATTTTGATAAAATACATTTAAGTGTAAAAGTCAATAATATATTTAATCCATGTCTTTAAAGATTATGCCATGTGCTTAAGAGGATATTTAAAATTATTTTACAAAGAATAGTGTGTGCTTGTGTCTGTAATATATATGTAATGTTGTATATTTTAAAAAGTACTAAATATTTCACAAGCTAAATCTATATATATAAAAAGGAATTTGTGTCTGTCTGTCTGTACTCAATAGACTCGAAAACCATGCATCCAATCACCGTGAAAATTTGGGAAATGTTTAGGTATATCCCTGGGAAGGTTTTTGTAAATTTTTAACATTCGAAATCCATTCCTTCCCCCATTTTCGAGCATTTCATGTCACTATTCCAAGCATTATTCTCCCCGGTTAAAAGCAAACGATTAAATTTTTAATTTATCGTGTGATAACTAAGTGAAAAAAGCATTTTTTCTAGCAATGTGACGTCATCCCAAGTAATTGTTTTAAACGCAGTTTTCCTCGGTTAAAAGCAGAAGATTAAAATTTTTAATTTATTACATAATACATAGGTGAAACTGATGTTTTTCTATCATTATGACGTCATTCCTTTAAATATTTCATTTATTCATTTCTTATTTTATAATTGTCTGCGTAGTATCAATTCGATTTGATCTGGAAATTGAGATATAAAGTGATTCACTTTCATTTCTATGTGACGCAAATTATAGCATTTTTTTTTTTTAAGAACTAATTTTAAATTTAATTCCTGGTTAATTTTTAAGTTGCAATGAAATGTTTATCAACAGTATTCTAACGACAAAAAGTACAAATTTCAGTGACTCTCATGGGTTAATAAAAACCTATCATTTTATATAGTTATCTTCATATTCGTATATTTGACTATATGAATGTGTTTATCTTTCATACTAAACTATGTGGTTTGTCATAAATTGCCTTAATTTTAGAAAGCATTTATTACTACGAACAAAATTAGCACTTTTGCTGTCAAAACCTTTGCTCCCTATTCTATCACGTAATTTGGCAAGGTATATTAACGTTGCTAATCAAAGTACAGTAGTAATACAGTTTAGGGTTAAACTTATATTTTACTATACAGTTTGGAGCAAATTTAATAAAAGACACAAATTCGATGCAGATTTAATCGTTAGCATCTAAACATATATATTGTTATTTTTATTTATAGATATTAAGAACAGTTTTCATATTTTTTTTTTTTTTTAAACAATATACCCGATAAGTCATAGAGTAACTTCTTTGGACAGAAATCCTTGATACCGCCAAATGAACATATACCACATTAATACATCGTGAATTCCCAGATTAAAATTTGACTGTGACATTCATGGATGTTATTTCGCCCATTCGTGTTCCGATATACCAATTAGTTCGAAAGATGTTAACGAAAAACCAAACAAAATGGCAGTTTAATTTTGCGACACAAGCTTTCCATTGTTGAGTTGGCGTCTAAATATGGCAGTGTTATTCATTGTTGGCATTATTATCACCAGATATTTGGTATACGGGAAACACAAAAACGTATCTACGCTATTTAAATTCAAGTGTAAGTCTATAAATATATGATGGCATTTATATATATATATATATATATATAAAGACTATTTTCTTATCTACTTAACGCTAAACTCACTTTTGTTCATGAAATCACCTTTTTTTTTCTATTTTATTTTCTTGGCGAGATTTTTATTTTCAGTAATTAAAAATTGCCGTGTTCTGTCAAATTTGTTTTTATTTCGCAGTTGCCATTTATTAAATAAAAACTAACATGTTATCTAAAACTCAACTACACTAGAGAAAAAAAATTGGCAAATGATATACAGGGAACAAATAAGTTTTCATTTTAGAAATGGCAACTATGAAATGTTGAGATATTGTAACCACTTTTGATTAAAGTTTAAAATGTGATTTCAAATAATATAATTGTTCTCGGTATTTTAGGCTTATATACTTATTTCATTTTATCAATATTAGTTTTTTATATTTCTTTCATTTTGAATTCAATTGCGCCATTTTTATTTATCCAATTTTAAGACTTCACTCTGTACTTCACCTATTCTTAAATAACCTTGGCAACTTTCGGTATATTTCTTTTAATTAAGTGTTATAAAAATTGAAATCATTTAAGTAACTTCATTCTTATGATAACGCTTTCAAGTAATATAATTGTTCTCGGCTTTTGACCTTAAGTGCTTGGTTCATTTTATCAATATTTGGTATTTTTCTTTCATTGTCAATTCAATTGCGCCATTTTTATTTATCCAAATTTGAGACCACACTAACATCTATTCATAATTAGGCTTGGCAGAATTACTTAAAGAAGTCATTTCAGTCAATCGCGTTCAGATACTCTAATTAGTTTGAAATATATTATTTTAAAACCAACAAAAACACTGTTTTAATTATGTAGTACAGTCATTTTAACTGTTGAGTTGGCGTGACAAATAATGACCATATTTTCATTGTTGTCGTCATTTTCGCCAGATATTTGATAGTAGAATTGACATTAATGCAAAACAACTATCGCCTATCCTGCCAAACCATTGTTTGTTTGGAAAATTTGAACTGCGGCAGATTTTGGTATTTTTGTTAGTGATTTATTATATTCTTGAAGAATTTTTCAAGACCTTACCATTAAAATTCGAGTGTAAATAAATGCATTTATAAACATAAATACATTTGGATGCATAACTTCGCCCAATCTGCTGAATGCTTAAACTTTTTCCACCATTAAAATACCGTAATTACAATCAGTTAAATGTTTATTAATAAATATATGTACGCAGTGATGCCATTTATTGCCTATAGTTACAACTATTTGTCATACGCAATAACTTTTTCTCTTTGAAATATCCCAGTATCAAAATCATTTTATTTTTAATAGTTAAATTTTTAACTTCATCAAAATATGTAAATTTTTATTTTACTTTCTCAATTTTTTTTAAGAAATTAGTATTTTTTCTGTTATATGTTGGCGTGATTTTTATTTTTAATAATTACAAATTCGCCATGTTCTATCAAATTTGTTTTTATTTCACAATTGCCATTTTTTACAGAAAAAGTTATTGTCATAGGTTTTGTTGTTTAAAATTTAATTTTTATGTATGTAAAACATTAGTACTAATAGATATCCAATCTCGGAAATCAATTATGCCATTCAGAAGAGTACATATATATTACTCTCCACAGCATTTTGAAATTTGACTCCAACATTAAAAAAAAGTTGTGGAATTGGGAATTATTATGCAGCGGCTCACGGGCTACACAATGCACTTACTGGATATTCAGCTATTAAAATAAACTGTTATAATCTTCAATAATCTGAAATATACGAGATTTGTCCAGCATTTCTATTAATACGTCTTATTATCTTTAACAGGGGTTCTAAACCTTTCATTGAAATATTTTAAGACTCAGACTGAAGGCTGGGTGCGAAGCAGCTAGTTATATTATAAATAATACTTCAATTTAAAATTAAACTGACTTATCCTTCAAAGGCAAAAAATAAACAATGAGGTATTTAAGATATTTATTAGGGTGGAATTATTTTACCTGTTTCTTATAAGTAAGTGCGATATACATTTTTCTGCTGCCTCTGAAAGAGAAAATATGAGTAAAGGTTTCTCTTCTTTTTGGCTTATAAAGTGAGTATAGGCTATGTTGTATGGGATAGTTGAATTTGTAAGTAAATTACCTGTATGGGAAGAAAGAAATGTAGAGTAGACTGTAACTGTTTCATAAATACAGTTCTGAAATGGTCTTCTTAATAAATAGAATTTCTTTCTAATATTTGAAATAAGCTGAAATCTGTAGGTTTATTTAACATAAAAAACTTTAGGCACTGCAGTGTATAAATGTTATGAAATTTTATTTCGTGACGAAAATAATATAAAGTTTAAGGATGTATCCAATTTTCAATATTATGCTCTACTTATATTGTTGTTTTGTGATTTAGGTATTTTTTTACCTCAATGGTTTATTTGAGGATTCAATCCCTTATGTTTTAGAACTCTTTACTATGAGGCACATTGCTCTAATACCATTAGGAGATGGGGAATTAGAATTGTTTTAGTGCTGCAGTTTGTTTAGATAAGTTCAAAAAATATTTTTTTTTATTTACATACTGGATGGCCACATGTTTAGAAATTCTCAGGATGCTTTACAATTCCAGAAAATATTGGGGTAATTTTTTAAATTCCACAGGGAATTCTCCAAAATTTCACCGATAAGATTTAAAAAAAAAAATGAAATAAAATTATTTATAATTCAAGGTTTTAGCTTAACTAAAACTACAAAGAAAACTATTTTCAAAATCGACTTCAAATTTAAAAAATTAAATTGTTTAAAAAGTAGTTTACATTTTAAACATTTAAAAAAATTTTAAATTTTTTTCTGTCTTAATTTTCTATTTTAATTTTATTATGTTAAATTATTTTACTTCAATTCATGTTTAAGAGAAACATTTCTTCCTTTTAAGTTTCATTATTCATGTATGTATGCTGATTTAGACTATTTGGGTGAGGAATTGCAACTGTACTATACCTATTACATACAGAAAAAAGGCATTTCTTAAATTTGCAGGATTTTGACTGCTCTAATTAAGAGAAGAGCGAAATCATTAGGGGCATCCAGATCAAAAAATTGTGTGAGCATATACCTAAAATTATACTTTTACTTATATAATTGTGAAAAATGATTAACGCAACCCCTATAGGGATGCAGCCTCTGCTAGATCAAAATTTAGCACATTTTTGACAAACTTTGTGTAGTTGTAATATGTCAGGAACTTACAGGAAAATTATTGAGCAAATATCACTTTTTTCCTCTGGATTTTGTGGTTTCCATGATTAATTTTCTTATAAGAGAAATGCTTACATTACCTCACCCCAGAGGTGAGGTGATGCAAGCAAAATTTTCTTGTACTCTGTTGCAATGATAACTATAAGATATTTTATATCCTTTCCATGGCTGGAAAGGATATAAAACATTTTTTAATTTCAAAATTAATATAATATTAATTTTTTCCAGTTCTCACCTTCCTCTGCAGCTAGTGGTTGCCAAGATGGTCTAATCTGCTTGTGGGATCTGATGACAGGTACCTGCATGTACAGTTTAAATGGGCATCAGGGAGCTGTGATTACACTTCTGTCAACTGACATTTACATGATTAGTCAAGGAACTGATAATCGCATCTGCATATGGGAAAAGTGCCAAGGTCATTTACTTCACAGCATCGTGCAGGTGAAACTCTATTTTTCTAGTATTCCAGAATATTAGATCCTGTCACCAATGGACAGTCTTCTTATTAGATGTCATCAGCATTTCCTACCCAAATTAAACTGGAATTTTAGTTATTGAGTTGAATGGTGGCTTGTTGTTTATTTAAACCTATGTTCATAAAACAAATTTTGAAAATTGAAAAAACAAATATGATGTAACTTACAAATTTGAATACATCTGTATTTTCACAAGTTAAATGAAAACATTGCAGTTAAAATAAAAAAAAAAAGTTCTCATAAGTAAAAAAATTTTGACATTTTATTTCTTACTATGAAATGCAGGTTCCACTGATTTAAATCAGTTTGAAAAATTAATTGGTTTACTAGTTAGTCTGATGTATACTGCCAAATGATAGCCAAATTGTTAGGGTGCTGATCTTCGAAACCAGAGTTCAGTAGTTTGAATCCCACTTTGGCATGGATGTTTGCAGTTGTTCAGATTCAGCTTTAAGCATTAGGTCCCAGTCTCATTTTCCCTCAGGTTGCAAAACAGTAGACCATAACACTCCAAACCAAACCAAACCTGATGTTATACTAGTCTGTGGACTCAGTGTTTAGAGAGTTATTAGTAAAGTAAGTCTGCTAATTGTCAGGAAGAAAAAAAGATAATATTTGGGTATATTTTAATTATGAACATGCATAATTTCTAAAAAATGCTTTAAAGTCAAGTGCAAGAATTGTGAAATAGTTATGATTGAATTAGTAACAAGATCTTCAGGACCTTTAAGATAGTTGATCAACAGAATTCTCTGGGCTAAACTCTCAAATCTGAAACTTTGATCAGTAAGAAAAAAAAAAAAGGAATGAGTTCTTAAAACTGCAAACTAGAAAGGACATTTAAGAACAGAAAAACACAATTTTTTTATAGCCAAGTACATCTGAACTGAACAAGATTTCAGTGCAAAAATAAGTTTTCTAAATTGAGAGATTATAAGGGTACGTTTACCTTACCCAATCAAAGCATATTTTCAAACGCCAACCAGAAAATACTTAGCTATTCTGATAGATTGGGAGATGTTCAAAGGATGGAATAGCCATTTTAACATAATTTAATAATTTTGTCTTATATTTTCTAAAATTTAATTAAAAAAATTTTTAGATTATATATATATATATATATATATATATATATATATATATATGTGTGTGTGTGTGTGTGTACATTTATATATGTATAAATTTAAGGAACAATATATATATATATATATATATATATATATATATATATATAAAGTAAGGGACAAAAAATTAAATTTGTATATCAAAAATGTCCATAAGCCTTATTAGCAGAGTTAGTATGGTCATAGTCAATTAGATTATTTACAAAATCTCCTTTTATTTTTTAATGGAAACATTTTGTTAGAAATTTAGTTTAGAAGGAATTATAAGTCATGTCTGTATTACTAATGTACCAAAGAGCATCTGTTATTTGGTGTAATGTAATATTTTGCATAGCAGGAAGAATTTTAATATTAGAATCAACTGCTTACAATTATCCTAATGTTGCTTAAGTGATAATTGAATGAAGAAAGGAAGTTTAATTGAGTAGTTTGATGCTAATATTCATTTTGCTCTTACAAGAAATTAATGAGTATGAAGCTCATTTAGCTTTCCTAAATTTATTATTAACATCATTATGATGATTTAAAGTTGTAGTTTTTTTTCCTTAAGTTACTATTGAGGGTATTACCATAAGAAATTTTTAATTCCTTATTATAATAAATGACTGATGACTTTGAAGAAACTTTGAACATGCAAGTTTTCCTGTTTAATTTTTATTATAAGTTTTCTAATTTTGTGCCATCAGTCATTTCATTCATCAATAATAACTTAACTGTAAGCTTTAAAGAATCTAAAAATTTTAAAGTCTTTACCTGTCTATCTTGACCTATTTGTAAATGTTAAACTTTTACTCAAGACTTTCAGTACCTTTATTTTTATTTTCTAATAAAGTTGCATTATCTCACAGTTCAAATTAACCTCATTCAGTGTTAAAAAATATTCTGTAATATTAAAAATTTTTATTTAAAATATTAATAAATACACTTTTAATTACTTATTACAAGGGGCAACATAATAAAAAAGCCATTACTAAAGTAGAGTTGGTTTCTTTTTTCTAGTGGTTCTTTTATACTATAGTTGTTAAAGCAGTTTGTAAAACAAAGTTACGAATAAGTTAAAGATACAGTATTTGTAACTAGCCAAAGTTAAATCACTTAAATTTTGAGGTAGTAACTTTATTAAAATTGTTTAATTTATTGCGTGTTTAAAGTAGTATTTGTGCTGTAGTTTTTTTTTTAAATAACAACATGTCACCCTTTTCCTTTTAATTACATAGTGTTAATTTGTTTTTATATAGCATTTCCTTTTCACTTTGTTAACATATTGATGTATTTTCTTTTTCCTTAGGATTTTAGCCTTCATTCTAACTTAATTCTGCTCACTAACAATATAATGGTGACTACAAAAGAGGTATGATACAATTTGTTCTAATGTTTGATTTATAAAATATTTAATTTTTCAAACTTGTGAAATCATTAAAATTAGTGAATAACAATTCAGTAAAGTTAAATTTTATAATATACTAAGTTTAATACATCAATTGTCTAAAATTTATCATCTGTTTACTTTATCCATTCAAAAGTTTACATATAATATACTACTCATGTCCTTTGAAAATATGATTTAACTTATTATATTTTACTCTAACCTAAGTATGTCAGAGTTTTATAACATAAATGCTATTAGAAACATGAGGATTATTAAATAACCCTCTGACTTCATAATTTTCTTTTATTTTTATCACAATTTTTTGAGAAGTTTTTATCAAATTTTTTATTACTACATATTTCTAATATACATGTATTTGATAGTTAAAACATATAACATATTTTCATAACAAGGATATTTTTTAACCAAACTTTGATACAAAGATTAAATATTGTAGAAAATGATTTTTCAATGGTTAAATACTTAAGCATTTAACAGTCAATAATGTATACCTGCAAAAATAATAGGATTTGTAGTCAAAGTTAATGGAAATAAATTTAACATTTATTATAATGGAAATCAAATTAACTGAAAAGTGCCATCATTGTTGTATAACATTTCAGTTTTTATATTGAGCAAAAAGTTTTTTCACTCTTAAGATTGTTAGTCAATTTATAGCTTTCTTTCCCCCTTTTTTTGGACAGTCAGGCAGCACTTGTGACCTTGCACAGGTACTGCTTCTTATCCAAAATTGTGTGAGATTGCTACAGGACCATTAACCAGTTGGCTATGGTCAATAAGGTAACCCTAGTCTGGGTTCCTGGGCACTGCAGTATTTTTGGCAACGAGGTTGCCGATGATCTCGCTAAGTATGGCTCTGAGTTGCCCTTCATTGGGCCGGAACCAGTACTTGGTCTTCCTCATAATGTAGTGAGAAGGACCGTAAGGGACCTACAAAATATACATCTCACTGCAAGCTCATGTATGTTTGCCCTCCGAACAGCTTTCAGTGTTTCTCTCCACCACCCCCAAAAAATCCTTGCTTTTGGAATTTTAGTCACAACTCCCACATCCTTCTCTTTTTCAGAGGAGAGTGCAAGGGAGGGAAAAAAATGGAGGCAGGAGAACACTTATCCCCATCTCCTTTTGAATAGCAAGAAGCAAGAGCAAGCCTCAAATACAAAGACAAATACAAATTAATACAAATACATCACCAGTAGCATGATGCTACAATACACATATTGTAGATTATTGCTGAAACAAACTTTGAAGTTGTTAACATTTTTAAGAATTTTGCAACACCTAAAGTGAATTTATCACAAAGATGATTTTGATTTTTTTTAAGATAATTTTGCTCAAAACAATATACAAAACAAGAATTTTTTTGAAAAAGCTCTCTTTTGGCCTATAAATAATTTTAATTTTCAGATTTAAATTTAAAAATTATTTTTAGATATTTGAAATGCTATGTTCTAACATTTGAGTAAATATTTTTTGAATCAGAATTGTTAAGATACACAGCCTTTAATATTACACTAACAAATATGTTCTAAAATTAAAGTTGTTATGGAGATAAGAGAAATAAGACAACCTTAGTCATAACAATAAAAAAATAAATTTATTCTTCAGTTTAAAAAATAATTCATTTACCAATCATATGCCAAACGACAATTAAGCACTTCCAAAAAACAACCCTTATAAAAACACATTATCACTATGTTTATAATAATTGGTCATTCCTTAAAGTTTTGTACTAAAGAACTCATAGCCTATTATATTATCTCTATAACACATTAAAATAAATATTGTAAAATAAAAGTTTTAATATTTAAAACTAATAGAATAATGCAAGGTTAAAAGAAATCTTTTAAAAAAGAAAAGACTGTAAATCATGAATACCAATTAACTTAAGTTTCTTTTTGATTTGAAAAATGCAGTTTTCTTAATCTTACTTTTTTACTTGCAGGATAATCTTGTTTTATGGGACGTGAATCATGGGGAAGCTTTGCGCATGATCATGGTGGGCAGTGGCGACCACTCCATTCACATCCGCCTCCTCAGGTTATCTGGTCAATCCGTCGTATGTGATTATGGACCACAAATCTTCATCATCAATTTCCCCGCTATTTCGGACAAATCTGAATAAAGACACATCAGAGACTACTTTTCAATTTCTCTTTTTAGCAGTGGTGTCTCGAATAGGATCCCTCACTAAATTCTTAGAACATTTTTTTTATATTCTGTGATCTTCCAAATTAAGTTATGAATGTGGTAAAAAAAAGGGGGGGGGAATTATGTATTTTAAAATTGCGAAAAGCTAAAAATATTCCATTATTAATGTTTACTATATACTATGATTCTTTCTTTAAGGAGCTATCAGTTAAAGAACTGATTATATTTACCTAAGAAAACAAAACAGCTTATTGCTTAAAGAAATGAGTCCCATATTTAGAATGTATGACACCATTTTAAATTAATTTAATTATGCCATGTCTTCCCTAGGCAAGTCTGAAAGCTTCATTTTCATTGGCAGATCAACATCAATAAGTTGTGGGGTTGTCAACATCAATTTTAAATTCTAGCAAAGCATTTAAATTTAACCAAATGCATGGCACACAAAACAAATATACAGGTTTAAAATTTATAAATTACTCTCTAATCAAAAATGTAAAGTAAACACATGCAGAAAATAATCCCTATCATTTAATGGCTTATTTTAAAAAATTAAAAATAAAGATACAGCATTTTTATCTCTCTCTTTTTACTATTAATTATAATTTTCTGCTCTTAAAATTTTGCCGTAATACACTTTTAACATCTTTCTGTTGATTGCTAATCATGGATCATTCAGAAATACATAAATGGAGGTGTAGGAAATTGTGTTAAGTATTCAATGTGCAATATGTGTTATATTACAGTGAAATTTATTTCAATACACTATTTCTCATATGTATTTCATTTCATCTGTTAGGGAATAAATAAATCTCTCTTTTTCAGAATAAAGACCATTTTCCATTATCTACTTACAGAAAGAATAATAACTTTTCTCAGAGTTTAATTGTAATTTAAGTTTATAGTTATACACAATTCAATTATAGGATGTATTTCACTTACAGAATAATGTTCCTATAATGTAGTTATCAATAATATAATTGAGATTTGTGGATAAATACTTGCAAAAGTAGATATGTGTGTAAGACATTTTTTAAGTGGAATTATAAGCACTATTTCTATTAAAGGAATATTTTGTATTTGCCTTCTATATAACACATATTTAAAAGCAAAATGGCTTAATATGATGGTTAGGGTATATACATAGATATCATTAAAGATATGAAACTTTTTATCCCAGCAAAGTACTCCCATAAAATATTAAAATGCCTTTTATCTTTTAATAGATGTGCCTGTTAATTAAACTCTAAAATTACCATGTTTTCAAGAAAATAAGACCTTATCTTTCATTAATTTTTGCTTCAAAAGGCATGCAAAGGTTTATTTTAAGGATATCTTAATTTTCATGCACAATAATTTACATTTGTTCATATTCAAGAAACACATTTATTAAGGTTCTAGAAATACATTTATTCTCCTTCAAGAAGTATTCAAAAATGAATAAAATAAAAAAATTTAATATAGTCTTTTTCATTATCATAAACCTCACCGATCATTGGTAGTTTGGGGCCCTTGACTCAAAAACACAAGAGTTACTAGAAGTATATCATCTTCCTAAGCACAACAGCCCTCAGCTGACTTTGGCTGCCTCAACCACATAAACATTTCAACACCCTCTGTCAGTATTGATTCCTCTCCAGTTCTGTATCTTCAAAACATCTAAGTCTTTTTTCATCATTGTAGAAGTATATCTTTAAGATATGAATTGGAACTTATTTAGGGCACTTGGGTTTTAGTCGAATCCCCAGTGATCCAAGTGAGAGTTGCTCATCTGGATGTGGTGCATCAGTAAAGTTAAGAAAAATTTATTAGGGGCAAAACAGTTATAATAAAAATAAAGTAAAAATTAAATTAAAGACTCTAAATAGATATGTACAAATTAAAAATTAAGATAAAATGAGAAAAGTTAAAAATTACGCTATGCAAATTAAATTAAGAAAAAGAAATTACATTTTAGCAGATGCAAACATTCAATTTTTAATAATTTTTAGTTTTTTTTTTAATGTTTTTATGACTATAAATAAGCAAAAAGAATTAAAAATTATACACTAAAATAGATAACAAGGTAAGAAAGGAGAAGCAAAAACTATTGTGGCACCTCTAGTGTCAGCTCCGATTGTTAAGAAAGTTTAAGATTAAAATTTGGAATGAGAAATCTAAATAATGTGAAGGATTTTAAAAGAGTGTAGCAGCACAGGGCTGCTTATGATTTATGGCTTCCCTGAAATCATAATCGGGAAGCTGATACCTATAATTACCGATAATTGCAACTGTGGAGGAAGTTTAAATGAGCGAATAAAATAAATTGACTGTGATTTGATAGGATTTATTTGAATCTTCCAGTTTGTGAATCAAATTTCCAGAGCAGAGATATGGTCTTGTATATAAGAAGTTACACTATTAATCTGGTGTGCAGAGGTATAAATTGCCTTATTATCAGCATAAAAAGCAATTGGAGTTAAGTCTGAATGTGGAATATCATTAATGAAAATATTGAAAAGAGTAGGTTCTAATATGGAGATTTGTTGAATTTAGATAGGTTTACTATTAGAACAGGTGTTGTTGATACGGACTTCAAAGTATGTGTTACAAAGGTAATGTTTTAATAAGTGTATAAGTGCATGAAGCACACAGAGCTGAATTCGCTTATAAATAACTCCTTCATATATGATGGTCAAATGCTTTTGTATTGTTAAGAAAGAGTGTGGCAGCTGATGGGAAATATTTAAATTTTAGTATAAGATTTTATAAGGCAGTGAAATACATTAGGATGTTAGGGAGAAAATTTTTTAAAGATTGATTTGGGATGTTATCTATTCCTAATGATTTAGATGATTTTAGAGTCTGAATTATTTTTCAAATATCAATGACTGTAGCTTTAGGAACATTGTATCTAGTAGGGGAGACAAGGACATTATTATCTAGCTAACGAGTATCTATTTCGTTAACATGGGAACTGTGATCTTTGTCCACTAAATTTGCATTAGGAGTGAATTGATTTTTATAGGTATCAGCAGTCACCTCAGCTTTGCTAAAAAAGATATATTAGATTATCATTATATTAATATTATCATTATATAGATATCATTTAAGATATTGCCGAATGATAGCAAAATGGTTAGGGTTCTGGTCTTCAATACCAGAGTTTGTGGGTTCGAATCCTACTGTGGCATGGATATTCGTAGCCATTTGAGATTGGCTTTAAGCAGTGGATCCTGGTCTCATTAGCCTTCGTGTTGCAAAAAAAGTAGACCATAGCGCTCCAAACCATTTAAGATATAGTTAATGTCAGTTAATCTTAGCATTTCAAAATATTATCTCCCTTTTGGTATGAATTATAATAATTTGAAATAAGCTTTGACAAGTAGTCTTGCAAAAATTAGATTACATTAATTAGATTAGTTTAAACCAATTAGAATATTGTCTGCATGCATGCATTTAATTTTTTTAATAAAAACTTTGCTTGAACTTTTTTTCTTAATATGAGCCTAAAGGTAGAGTTGTCAGGTGTTTACCATCAAACTGGATAGTCTGCTAATTTCATGTCAAGGCCATTACTTTTTAAAAAATAGTGGACATTTTTTTATTCAATAGCTGTATGATGAGGTGGTATGTTCAAATGCTTTTGCAAATAATCACATTTCAGATCCCCTTCCTTTTTTTTTTTCTCCAGAAGTAAAAATGAGAAATACAGATAGAGACTAACTAATATAAGAGAAATTATTCTTTTATGGAAGATTTTTCTTTTCTTCAGATGATACACATTCTCTTTTTGATGAAATGCCAGCTAGTAGTTTTCAGAACTAACCAATTGCAGTTTACAATGTTGACCAAAAGAAAGAAATACCCTTTCATTTTTAATAGATGTAATATATAGTAATTTTTTCTTTTCATAAGTTTTTCAGTTTTATTTATTTTATATTGAAGACTAAACATAACAAAACCTTTATTTGGAATCTCTTTCATCTGAAAAAGTAAATGGCAAGCATAATCTATCATCAAAACAAGCACAAGGGTTGTTAGGCTACTTTCAAACACATTTTAAGATTTGGTATTGGACTAGATCTCTTAGATTTGAGCATTTTATTCCAAGTAAAAGTAGTACTTTGTGTTTAAAAGAAGAATTTTCCATCATATTCTTATGCCTCCTTAGGATTTCATGAAGAGACACCACTGTCTGAAAGAGTTGCATTTCTATGTGCTTTGTTCCATCTCAACAATGTGATAAGTGTTCTTAAGCTCAATATAGTCTGTGACTAATTTTTTTTGTGTGTTTATGTGAACATGTTAAAAAAGTATGTATTTATGATTCCCAAAGTTTTATATATATTCCAAATAGTTTCACTTCAAATCAGATTTTCTGTAACTATACATATATGTTAATTTGACAAATTTAACAAATTGTAAGTGATGTAATTATAAAATATTAGATTTTAAAGAAAATTAAAAATTCTATTTCTAACTACATGTTCATGTTTTAGTTTATTGCATTAGATACTGTGTGCATTAGTTACAACTCACAAATCGGAAGTATTTGTCAGTATTGTATACAGGGCCGTAGCCAGAAATTATTTTCGGAGGGGGACCAAGGGAGAAAGACATCTTTATTTGTTAATGATACTTCAATTATTGAAAGGAAAAGCACTGTATTTCCAGAATACAGTGCCGTAAATAAAGTACTGTATTTCCGTCCAGCGGCCCAGGAAGACTTTTATGATATGAGCTGTTTTTTTTTTTTTTTTTTTAAAGAAAATAACTGTTTATTTTCATGAACAGCTAGGTAGATAGCACACACACACACACAAATGTGGGACATTTCTATCTACAAAATGGTCTTTCAAAAAAAAATTTTTTTGGGGGGGGGGATTAGTCTCCCAAATCCCTCCCCCTGCCTACAGCCTTGATTGTATAGAGGCCAGGTGATAATCGAAGTAGGATGTTGTCATTCAGTAAGGGAGTCTGTTGTCTCATACGCTGTCAGTGTCCTGTGTTGTATTGTTCATGCTAATTGGAATTTTATGATAAATATATATATGTTATAATAAACATTATAAAGTTATATAAACAACTTAATAATATTTTTAAACACGGTTGCAAAAAGGGGAGTGATCACAAACTCATGATGTAGAGTATTTGCATGGGTTAGATCATCAACACTTCGACTGATAAATTTGGTTGGGTGGTACATTTACAATCTTTGTGGGTTAATGGGTATGAAATCTGTTCAGCTTATTATGTCACGAGAAAAATTGAACAAGAGCAGTAAATATAATGTAATTCCATTATGGCAAACCTATCACATAACAAACAAAAATTTTCCTCTACCTTTTTGTATTATTTTTAATGCTAGCTTTGCCTTTTTAAGCCTTTGTGAACCTTTACAATCTTAGTCATCAGATGTAAAAAAAACCTTTTACTACTCGTCAACTCTTCTCTTTTTTTAAGTTTTGTTGTTGCAACAGTAACTAGAGGCTTAAGTCTGCTCTCACAAACAGTTAAAGAAATGGTATTGGAAGTGTTGTTATATTGAGCAAAGAAATTCATAAAATGCTTTGGAATCTGTTTAACACTGGAAAATTATTGATTGTATCAAAATAATAAGCAAAGACAAAAAAGTCAATTTTTTCACTTGTCTTTTATTTTAATCCAATTAATAAGTGTAATTGGCTTATTAAATTTAATCAATTTCAGTTATTTTAATTCATTATAGAACATTTTTTCGACTGCATCAACTAATCACTGAAATCACTTAGCGACTAATGAATTAAACATTTTGGTAGATTAAACATTTTATTTCAGAGCTTCGAAGCATAATTTTTTTTCGTTTCGGTTCAACTAAAAAAAAAAAAAAAAATTGGTTCAGTTCCGAATGATTAATTTTATTATATATATATATATATATATATATTTTTATTTGTATTATAATTCTATCACAGACAAAATATGTATGTCTGAAAATTTACAAATTTTTTAAATTAGTACATTCTGTGAATTGGTACAATTAACCAGCATGTACGACACGAGCGGTGAGCAGAGAACGGCGAGCAATGACATTGTTTATCATCATCAAACATTTTACTTCAGAGCTTCGAAGCGTAATTTTTTTTTTTCGTTTCGGTTCAACTAAAAAAAAAAAAAAAAAAAAAAAAAAATTGGTTCAGTTCCGAATGATTAATTTTATTTTATATATATTTTTATTTGTACAAAAATTATAATTCTATCACAGACAAAATATGCATTTCTATGAAAAGTTAGATTTTTTTTTTTTTTTAATTAGTACACTGTGAATTGGTACAATTAACCAGCATGTACGACACGAGCGATGAGCAGAGAATTGCGAGCGTTGACATTCTTTACCATTATCAAAATCGTATTTGACAACTGAACATTCAACTGAATTAACTCTACCTTCTGTAAGTAGTTTCATGCGAAACTGAAACAGAAAAGTACTGGTGGACATCGAAACAGGAAATCCTGAAGCAATGTACATGTAATGATAATTATATGGTTGATGTTAAATTAGAAAATATGGATAAGTTGGTTACAATAACAAAATGAATGAAGATATAGTGACATATTTTTCGATTCAGTTCCGGTTTTCGTTCCGACCCAAATGTTTTGTTTTCGGTTCAGTTTCGGTTCGAAGCCATGTTTTACTTTACTCAGTGATATTGCGGCTGCGCTTTGCTGCACCCAGCTGCACAAAAAAATAGTATTTTAACAGAAACAACCCCAAATTACAAACTTACGCAGTCTTTTTAGACGTTCGATCTTTTTTAGTAATCTTGTCAATATACTATTTTGGTGAACTTTCCCCGCCGAGGTCACCGACTGAGGTAATTCAAATGATGCGCTTTGCATTCAATACATAAAAAAAATTTAGTACAAAAATCCGCCTATAGATGGCATTGTGATGCATATAAACACATTTAATATGCTTTATAAAGGCTAAATAATATTAAAAAGTAGCATTGTGTCAATATGTCCCTCTTTATGTTCAACAATAGGCTGTAATCGCAGAATCCTATTTTCTCCAGTTGACCGGAATGAGTCTGCCGGAATATCAAGAACACGCCGAATTTTTTTACGGTTTTACCAGTAATGCTTTTTCTTCAACGTAAGCATGATGTACTGAAGAGAAACTAATACTCGAGTTAACTTAATGAAAATAAATACGGTATGTATTACATCACTACCTATAGGCGAATTATCTGTAATGCCAATTGAATGTCATTCGGACCAATAGAATGTATTCTAGAGTCCTCAAAAGTGGGGTATTTATTTCTTGCTAACCCTGTAAAAAATGACAAGTAAACTAAATAGGGAAACTAATGTAAGTATTTTGTATAAAACACCAAAGACGGCCCTTTGAGGAAATTAGTGCCATGAAAATTCCCGTAATGTGAGAGTTCAAGATCTTCAAGATGATGGGTCAACTGGATTACCTGGGCCAAGCCCTCAAATCCAGAGATTTCTTACAGTAAGCAGAGAAATTGACAACGAGCAGAGCATAAACAAATAAAAGATGAAAGATAAGGATAGAATGGTGGATTCGTGAGTTCATAACACAGTAACTAAAGAATAGAGAGTTTAGGAATAGGAAAACATTTTTTTTTTTTTTTTTTTTTGCCAGGGACATCAGAACAGTATTGAAAATAACTAATTTGAAAACTACGCTCCGCCCTCACCAAAGTGAGGAGAGTCAATAAAAGCGAAAATAGAAGGATGAGATAAAAAGCAAAGCTGGTAAAATAAATAAATAAATAAATAAAAATTACTAAATGATGATGTATGGTCATTTTAAAGTTTTAAAGCTTTTTTCTTACATTTTAAAAGATTTTTATGATTTTTTTTTTCCCGTTTTTTGAAGACAAAACAGACAAAAAATTTAAAGATCTTTGGCAAGAATGGCCAAAGGCCTTCTTCTATTGCAAGCATCAGCGGGGTCATAATTGACTAGATTATTAATTAATTCATTGTTTAGATTTTTATGAAAGTTAGTGGAGAGATTATAGATAAAATTTGGAATAGGAAGAATTTTTAATTCTTCATGAATGGCACTATTTCTAAAGTACCGGGGAGCATTAGCGATTTCTCTGAGAATTAAATTTTGAAGAACAGTAAGAATTTTAATGTTAGAATCTGCTGCATAGGACCACACTGGTGCTGCATAGGTAATAATGGGACGCAAAAAGGAAGTGTAAACGAGCAGCTTTATTTTAGTATTCATTTTGCTATGGCGAGAAATTAGTGGGTAAAGAGCTCGCTTAGCTTTCCGATATTTAGTTTTGACCGAAAGAAAATGTTGTTTCCAGGTTAAATTTTTATCTAAAGTGACACCTAAGTAATTAACAGTATCCGACCAGGGAATACGAGTGTTATTGATGTATATGTTGTGGTTAACGTAAGACGTTCTCTGTTTGGCTGTAAACATTGCTGCTTCGCATTTAGATGTATTAATCCTAATTTTCCACCTGTCGAGCCACTCAATAATTTTGACTAAGTGCTTATTAATGGCATGACAGCAAACCTAATATTTTTATTTGACGAAAAAATAGCAGTGTCATCTGCATAAATTGCAAGTTCGGTCGAAGGATGCAAAGGGATGTCATTGATGTAGATATTAAATAATGTTGGGCCGATAAGGGATCCCTGTGGAACGCCAGTGTAAATAGGAAATTTTGAAGATAGAGACTGGTAAATTTTGACTTGAAAAGTTCGACCGCTTAGGTAAGAAAAAATAAGTTTAACGAGATGAGTAGAGAAGTTATAACGAATTAATTTGTGGATGAGGGCGTGTATCCAGATCTTGTCGAAAGCACGAGCAACATCGAGAAAAATGGCCGCAGTAGAGAATTTATTTAATTTATTTTTGGCGAGAATTTCAGCAATGCGATAGACCTGATGAGGAGCCGAAAGGTTTTTGCGAAAGCCAAATTGATAAGGAATTATTATATTATCTACAATATGACTATTGACTTCAAGAAGAATAAATTTCTCAGTAATTTTGCTGAGAGTATTTAAAAGACTTATTGGACGATAATTATCTGGAGAAAAGTGGTCCTTGTTAGGTTTTGGAATAGGGACAATAATTGAATTTATCCAATTAGAAGGAAAATGACAAAAATAAAAGATGTGATCAATAATTGTAAAAATATAATAAATATACTGGATGGGGAGATGCTTGAGAGCAGTATTAGTGATTTTGTCTTCTCCAGGGGACTTACGATTTGGAAGATTTTTAATGATTTTAATAAGAAGAGCCGAATTAATATTGACATTAGTGTTGAAAGAATTGAAATTTTGAATAGTTGAAATACTGTTGAGAACATCGTTGGTCGTGATTACGTCAGAACCTGGATTTGGGGTAAAATTCTGAGCCAGTGTGCTGCCAATTACATTACATTTTTCCTCAGCCGTATAGATAATATTACTAGTAGTAGGATCCTTAAGCGGCGGAATTGGAGTGAACGAATTTCTGAAGCGTCGAGCAGCTTTCCAGACGGAATTGTCAGTATTGTCAAGAGAAACTAAGAAGTTATCCCATTCACGATTAGCTTTATCTTGTATGTAGTATTTGAGGTCTTGTTGTGTGTTATTCATAATTCTTTTATTAAGAGGAGTTTTATTCCTTTGCCAGGCTTTCCTAGCACGATTCCTATTATTAGTTAAAATTTTAAGGTGTTTGTCGTAATGGCGTTTGTCTGTGTCAGGAATGATAGTGGAAGCAAAATCAATACTATCGTTAATATCTTGAGTTACATTAGTTATAAAAGATTCTAGATCATTAGTGTTATTAATATTAGGGAGGGCAAAAGTTTTACAATTAAGATGCTCTTTAAATTGCTTCCAGTTAATAAATTTTTTCGGATTAGAAAGATAAGGGTTATTGCTGATAAAAATTTTTAATAAAACTGGATTATGGTCTGAGGAGAGGTCACAAATGGATTCTATAGTAAAAGAATTTGGAATACCTTTGATTAAAGCGAAGTCAATAATGCTACTGCTATGATTTGTGTGACGTGTTGGTTCACTAGGTGCAATGATATCAAAGTCAGAGTTATCTGAGAAATTATTAATGGTTTGTCCATATGAGTTATTACTAGTACAGTGCCAGTCACTATGCCGAGCATTTAAATCACCGAAGATAATAGTGTCGTTATTGATAGTATTCAAAGCGTAGAGATCGGCAAGTACTACTTGCGGATTTAAAGAAGGGGGGATATAAGTTGAAATTATAGTATAGGGGGATCCATTGTTGATCTTAACATTGATAGCAGTAGCATTAATAACCTGTAGAGAAGGAAGAATTACAACATGATGGGGAATGGTACGTTTAATAATGATAGCAGTGCCTCTCATGGGTAAATTTAGACTAGGGTAATCATTCCTATATGTAGTGTAATTTTTAATGTTGAGTTTATCCTCTGGTCGAAGGTGGGTTTCTTGTAAGAGAACGATATCAGGAGAGCGCTCGTTTACGAATTCCCTGAACTCACGAATCCGAGATTTTATGCCGTTGCAATTCCATGTGAAGACTGTAAGAAACCTGTTAAAAGCCATTATGGGCCGGTGGAAGGATCTTGAAGAAGACCCGAAAAGAACACTAAAACGCGTTCTTCCGAGGTTTTCACGTGAAGCATATCAGATTTAATTTTTCTAAGTTTGGCGAGAATTTCCTCGAAATCGTTGATTCCCATAAGTTTTTTGATGTCATTTAGGAGGTCAGCTATTTCATTTAATTGGTTTGAGGAGCTAGTGATTGAGTTAGAATTTGATTGGATGGGAGCCTGAGGGATAGCTGAAGTGGGGGTCGTAACTGATGCTGAAGTCACGTTCGTATTTAGCGCATGCGCAAAAGATCTTGTCATTGGCTTTGGAGTAGCGGCCTGAACGAAGGCTGTAGCAGCGGTCTTCGGCTTCGGGAACTTAGGGCATCCCTGATAACTGGCGGGGTGAGGGCCGCCGCAATTGCAGCAGGTTGGAGAGTCTATTTTGCCCGCACCTTTGGGGCAACCTTTGGTGTTGTGGAATTCTGCACATTTTACGCACCGTGACTTCATAAGGCAGTTATCACTATGGTGGTGAAAAAATTGGCAGTTGTGATACTGCTGGGTTTTAATAGGGGACCTATAGCGTTCAATACTTATTCGGATGTGAAAAAGGGAATCAAGTTCCATTATTTTTTTTGACATATCTGAGGGAGTAAGTTGGACTTGAAATAGCGGCATTGGAATCTGGGTCTTCCTTTTGATAAGTTGAGCAACTTTAATTACAGGATACTCTAGCTTGACTAATTCTTCTTGGATTTCCTCCACCGGAATATCGCTGGGGAGTCCGCGGATCACGACTTTAATGGGCCTTACAACGCCAATCAGTAAGATGTAACCCTCGATTTTTTGATCTATGAGAAATTTAGTTATGGCCCGGTGATCATCCTCTGTATTGGGTTCAAGACGAATAAATTCTCCGCCAACCCTCGCATGGAATTTGCGCTGGCTATTGGGTCCTGCAATTTCATTTAATAATTGCCTGTAGTTTGTTGTCTTAACGATGGTGATATGCCTAATTTTAGGCTTAGAGGGAGTTGGATTAGGAGAGTCATTTTTAGATTTAGCTGGATTACCAGCTAAAGTTTTCTCTTTAAGAGATGCAAATTTGTTCTGAGTGTTAACTTTCTCAGAAAGAACAGCAATAGGTCGTTTAGCCGTATGACGTAGCGGAGGGACTACAAAGTCATTTCTAGGGTTTTTATGGGGTTTAGCAGAACAGGAAGTAGAAGGAGAATGCTCTAAGTCAATACTCTGCTTACCTTGTAGGTGCTGAGCGATAATAGGTCTGGTGGACTTGAACTCTTCTATTGCATCAGCAGTTAGCTTTCCAGAGTTTATCAAATTCAGGATTATTAAGTCATATGAAGTGGCCGGGGCAGGAGCGTCGACGATGTCTTCATCCATATCGGCGTCGGAGTCAGGAAGTGGGGCCGAAGCCGCGGAGGTTGACGCAAGGTTTCCCTGCGATGTCATCTTTCTATCTGGTAATGGTGGAAATGATGATCCATCCATATCAATTGGAGCAGTTGTCCGGGGCATCATCGGTGAGGCAGTCCGATCAATAGTAGGAAGGTTTCCGTCACTCATGAATTGCCGGAACCGAGCACAAGAAAACGAGTCACAAGAAAACAGGAGCACAAAAAAGGACGTCAGATAGGTACAAATACCAACACTTGTGAGAGTTCAAAGTACTGGCTTAAATTTATATACGAAATTCCTCATGGGGTTTTCAAATCTAAAGTCAGCGGAAGATATAAGCTCGTGTCTTTTTACTTTATATTTTTTAACCTCTAATCTAAACTAACTACTGGAGCTACAGTTCACGCCCTCAAGGAAGTGGTCTAATTAATCATTGATTTATGATGCCCTAGCGGTCAATTTAGGAACTAAAGAACAAACCAGAACAAAAAGGAGATATCCGCTAGCGGGGACCGATTTTACGCAGATGTCTTCCAGATTTTTGACATCGATTTCGACCTAGTTTATTACCCAGGTGTTTACTTAAATGATTTCTACTGTTAGCTAATCTCTCTGTTTGTCCTCTCCCTATACTTTACTTATATGCCTAACAGACCCTAGGAGGCCAAGGTTTACGGTGCCAATCTCCGTTTGCGTAACCAAAGGCTCAGGGGTGCGAAATTCCGGTTAGGTGGTCAATCTTACGCGAAACCCCAGTGTTTAGTTTCCAAGCATGCTTGGTCCTTAATTTCTCTACCCATTGAAGGGATGGAAAGCTGAGTTAACCTTGCCCAGCCCGGAGATCGAACCTCGGACCTGTGTCGTGGGAGCGCGAAGCTCTAACACAGCGCCACTGGGCTTCCCTTGCCCTATAATGAAGTGAAAATCCGTTCACTCAACGTTTTGCTAATCGAAGTATTCGACTAAAACGGTGTCTTCTGGCCATAACTTCTACCATCCGTCGTAGACTCCGTCCTATTATATATATATATATATATATATATATATATATATATATATATATATATATATATATATATATAACAAACCATATCAGCAATTATTGAAAAATTGGCTGTTCTGAATGCTACCATCCAATCATTGCAAATTATTAGTTGGACTCCTCAAAAACCGCATTAAAAAATCGTTAGTTTAACTGTTACAAAAACACAACCCTGCTTCCAAGTTCACATTTTGGCTGCTATAAGAATGCTTTATATTGTTAAAAATTTTAATATTAGTTTCTATGAAAACTCCTTGAAGAGGTGTAATATCCCATATATATATATATATATATATATATATATATATATATATATATACATATATATATATATATATATATATATATATTTATGTATATGTGTATATATATATATACATATATATATATATTTATGTATATGTGTGTATGTATATATATATATATATATATATATACGGTGAAACCTCTCTGAGCGGCCGCTCCACCGTTCTGAGAATATTTGGCCGCTCTGAAGGGTTTTATAAGATAATTGCTAAAATGCGTAATATAAACAAGTCTGACACATATTCCTTATTTAAAATGAAATTGAAAACTTATCTAAAGAGAAAATAGTACTTTATTTCATGCTCTCGTACATTCTTTAAAAAAAGGCTACAATTTGTGTGTTTTTACATTTCTCTATAACAACCATTTTTTAAGTTCATTTTTTACTTTAAAAGCAGAAAATCGAAGTCTTCGTATTCCTTCAAAATCAAATTTTCTTTAATAACTTCGTTGATTTGCGTTCTTCCTCAGTTTAGTTTATCGCCGATTTATTAGTTTCATATTCAAACAGAACTTCAATGCGCTGCTAGAGATTTTAGAAAACGCGTTTCGACATAGTTGCAACTCAAATCACTGACCAACTAATGAAATGAAACTGGCTTGGGTGACATTTTTGCTGACAGAGGTGCAATTCTTCCCTTATTGTACCTATTGGAATTCCAAACAAAGGCCCTTGGATACTTGCAACGCCTGATTGTCCAGCAACTCCCTCAGTTTCTATGGGTTTTGCACCCTAGAAACTATCCCACACCCTATCTGAAATGTGTGGGGAGAGTACAAAAGATATAACATTTAATGTTCCTAAGAAAGGGGAGGAGCGGGAATGGACTTCACAAATTATTCCTGGGTCTTATATTCGAGCATAAAA
>CM063505.1:182070211-182085211 GCA_032207245.1 Pardosa pseudoannulata | reverse complement strand
AACAAACATAAGAAATTTTTATGTGTACGCACTGCGCACTACTAGAAAATCACGCTTTATTTGTATGGGCTACTGGAGAAGAACAGCATACTATGGCACTGAGGCAAGTGCAGCTATTTTTCCTACCCTTAGCATTCAGAATTATCCGAAGGTACGGTTTATTAAGTGTTGTATTAGAGCGTGGACTTACGTGCTGAAGCGCTTTTGGTTTTTTAACTGATTAACTGGCCATACGATTTTTCAGACGGTTAATGTTTAAATTTATATATTGTAAGATTTTGTTTTCATGGAAATATAAAAGAAGTATTTCATCAATATAAAGCATCTTTCTAATTTAAGCATCAATATAATTTCATCTGCATTTGTTAACACTCTATTTTCTATAACACAGCACCAAAGATTCCCCTAGCGGTGACTTTTGGAACTAATTTGTTTTTTCTCGGAATCCTTCGTCCCCCGTCTTATTTAATCTTCCTACAAAATGTGGCTTCATTCTCGCAAATAGATCGCGCTACAGAACACTGTGAGCACAGTCAGTTTAATTATGGCCACCCGGTATATATATATATATATATATATATATATATATGTATGTATATATATATATATATATATATATATATATATATATAATATATACAGGGTGTCCCCGAAGTCCGTGTAAAACTTGGAGGGGATGTAGAGAGCATTGTGAGGAGCCAAAATGACATAGGAAAGAATGAGCGGAAAGCAATAGGTGGCGCTGTATACGACCTGTCAAGATCGGCACATGTGATTTCCTCAGTTCAGACACAGACAGCGTGCGATGAACGTGAATAATTTTACGAACTTGGAGTTGGCAGATATCCATTTCATCTATGGTCTCGCCAACGGAAATGGACGTGCTGCTGTTCGGTTGTATAGGGAAAGGTATCTAACAAGGCGGCAACCGAATCATCAAATGTTCGCCTGGGTGAATCAGAACTTCGTATAACATGGATCCTTCAGAGCCAAGGTTGAACGTTCTGGACGGCCACGAACATCATGAACACTCGTATTCGAAGAAGGTGTGTTCGTGAGCATTTGGACCGGAGATTTCCAAACAGGTGGATTGGGCGTGATGGCCCCGTCGCTTGGCCTCCCAGATCCCCTGATGTATCTGTTCTGGATTTTTTTCTCTGGGGTGCCATGAAGAGCCTTGTGTATGACACGTCCGTCAATTATGCAATGAGCCTGGTGGCATGGATATCCATTGCTGCTTCTACGATCCGTGAAACTGTTAGCATAAATGCCAATTTTTTATATTAATTGACGTTTCTACTTAATTAAAAAAAATTTTGAATATTTCAATCCAGAGCAGTTTTTAAATTTCCCGCCATTATTATTTTTTTTATCTTCGACGTGCGATCCGATGAAGAAGGAAGTGCCGTATTCAAATACTTGCTTGGCAATCACGATTCGCCCAGCGAGCGGCACAGGTGGACGAATCAGCGTTCAGTCTTCCACCCGGGTGTTGGGGGTATCAGAAACGCCCGGCATTTTCGAAAATGTCCTCCAACTATATCGTGTCGGTGTCGTGCGTGCATTCATGCCAATGGCAACAATTTCGAACACCTCCTGCAATACTTTTTATTTATTATTATTGTTGTTGTTTGTATAATAAAGCGTTTTACACTACATTCTGTGTGTGTGTCCTATTGTCTTTGTGTCTCTTTATCTCGTAAGGGTTACGTTTCCGCCTATGCTTTCCTATGTAATTATGGATCCTCACGAAGTTCTCTACCTCTCCTCCAAGTTTGTACAAGGACTTCGGGGACACCCTGTATATAATATATATATATATGTATATATTATATATATATATATTATATATATATATATATTATATATATATATATGTACATATATATATATATATATATATATATGTATATATTATATATATATATATTATATATATATATATATTATATATATATATATGTACATATATATATATATATGTGTGGGGGGTGGTGGAGGGGTGTATCCATAAACATGAGCATTTATATACATACATATATAGAAAGAGTTATCTATATATTATTGGATTTTACAAAACACTATGAATGGCTGAAATGATTTTATTCCAAACTACCAAACACCTGTAGGTCAATAATACAAAAATCATTATTGAGTTCATAATCATACATTTTATAAATTTGTTTTAAAACATTTAGTTTCCAGAAAGTAAAACCATTGATAGGCAAAATTTCCAATAGAACTGACAAATTTCTTAGCTATATTTAGGTCAAGAGGAAACAATTTATGAATACATATTCAGACACAAAAGTAAAACCTACGAGGGAAAAACATATTGTCTGGGGAAACTCCAAACCTATCATTATGTGAATAGTTTACGAATTTAACTAACGTCACAATTTACTATACATGTCACAATTTATTATCTGTGTTTGACATTTTTTGTGTTTTCCCGAGACATAAGTAAACATTTCCCAACAAATTTATTGAATCGGGGATTTTTATGATGCATCGGCGAGGGGCCGTTAAAACAAACAAAGCAATATTTATATATCGACAACATGTCGAACTGAAGCTGTATTGATTTTTCAAATACCGTAAAATTTGGGAGACAAAATAAAATCTTAAAGTGCATCCCGGCGCCTTAGCAAATATAATTAATGTAATAATATTTTTAAAATAAAAGGATGCATTTTTAAAAATTATTCCTAGTTTTTTTTTAAACTTTGTAGTGCTTGATTTTAGAAAGATATGAAGCATATATGCTTTCCACTCTGATACCGCAGTTTCTTGTGTTTAAGTGATATTTGATTTTAAAACTCTGTAAAATTAAAAAATAAGGTACTATTAAAGAATAGGATGCCCCTTTGCATATTTGATGAAATTATTGGCGATGTTTACTAAAACACAAAAGTATTTCATCCGAACAACATTGCACCCCTTGCTATTTGGGTGAATTTAATTGATGTAGAATGCGCCATTGTAATATAATTATATACATTTTCTTAATTAACCAAAACCACTGAGACAGCGGGCATTTACATTTATGGTCAATTAATCCCTTGGTACAGATGCATTATAGACGCCGTGTTTTTTGTCGCCAAATTCTGCGATTTCTTTGGCGATTTTATGGGGCGATGAGTGGATTGGTGTGTCTGCCTTGAGATTGATGGTGAGGTATGGCAGCTCTAATGTGTTCTTGCACCCTATTGGTGCACGTGATTTCTGAATCAGTACCCGAAACTATTTGAGAAATTTGCATCTTAGCTGTTCTTTTGGTTTACAGTCGCCTAGGTCACGTTGTATTTTTTATTCTTATCATTTTCTGGGATTTAGTAATTTAGTTATGGTGGGTGTAGTTAATTTCGGTTCTTACTATTTTCGAAATTGTTAAAAAATATCAGGATATTCTTAGGTGTGAGGTGGGTTTTGCATTTCATTCTAAACTCCAAGTGTGTGGGAACAATGGTATTCCAAATCTGAGGGTTTTTTTAAATTTGGTATTTGGTGAAAAATAATTATTCCAAAGTTTTTTTAAGGTAGGTAGGAATGTTGAAGAATGTATGTGGCGCTACCCTTTCCAATTTTCATCTGTTATTAAATTTATTTTGCATTTCTTTTATTACAAGGGGGGGGGTTGAGGGGGGAACCCCCCTCACATGTTAGATTTTTTATATTAGTCCTTATTAAAATGCTATATATTGTGTTTATTTTTTTATATATATCATAAATATTACTAATATGTTATTTATCTTTTAAATAACCTAAAAAATGATAATTATTATGCTAATTTTATTTTAATAACGCTTTAAATTGTTAATCTGTTTTTTTTCTTTTAAAGTTTAGTTTTGTTAATGTTGTGTTTCAAATATGCCATGTGACCGCCATGGTTTTTTTTTTGTGATCTTTCAGAAAACGCGTACCGCCGCAATGTTATTCTACTTGGCGTTTTTTCAAAACACGCGTTTTTCTGTTGGTCGCCAAAAAAAAACATGGCGGACGGGAACGGTGTCTATAATGCAACTGTTCCAACCCCTTAACAGTTTACAAAGCTAATAGCTTTAAATTATTACAAATTAACCATAGTGACAGTTTAATGGTTCATTTTATCTAATATTTTTAACCATTACGCACGTTTAATATATAAGAAATGGGTCCCACAACAAGAGCTGGATACAAATATAATATAAACTAGCATATAGCCCGTCATATGACGAGTTCAGCAAAATTTTGAATTTTTCAGAATTGTAAAGTACCCTATGAGGCAGGTAAAAATATGGTTTGATTTTTGGCTGAGAATAATCTGGTACACAATCAATAAGGCGATTTCCCGCAGTAGGGCAAATTCTCAACTTATGAATATTCTGGATTTAGTTTCAAACGGAAGGGCAATTTATTGTTTGTCTATCGGCTGTTGTAAACATGAAAATGAATGGGAAGGGTAATATAGTAGTTCGTGACGTTCGACAAATTGCTCTATAATTTGTTCATCTTTACTGACCGCATGTTAGTTGCCCACTTTAATTTATCTTGTCATATTACATGTTAGGATAAACAGCAGAGGTTTTAATATTGACAACGATTATATGGCGGTATATATGAATGATATCCAAAATTGAGCAAATCGATTGCAAACCATGTGGTTATGTAAAAAAAACAAAAAAACAAGCACACAAACGAACAAATTTCTTAATTTTCAAAGATATATGACTTAAAAACTAGATATTTATTATTCCGTGAAATAGACTCCTAGAAATTTATGATAAGAATTTGTTGTTAATACCGGTGATAAAATTTTCATTGCAAAAAAAAAAAAAAAAAAAAATCAATGATTAAATTTAAATTATTTCATATGTACCTAATCTATTATTTAAGCCAAATATAAAAGAAAATTATTTGCTTAATATCTAAGTTTAGTGATAAAACGTATGAAAATAATGCAGACGATATTTAAATAATTTAAAATAAGAAATGATTAAATGAGATGGTTAAAAGAATGACGTCATAATGCTTTAAAAATGTTATTTTCATCTACTTATAATGTGATAAATTAATAAATTTAATCACCTTCTCTTAACCGGAGAAAATAGGACATGAAGTAAAGGCATTAAACGCTCGAAAAGGGGGAAAGGGGTAGATTTCGAAAGTTTTAAAGACGATAATATTTTTCGCTGTGATATGAAGCATACTTGTAACAATTTATTTTAGAATCGGATCGATAGTTTCGGAAAACATAAACTTTACTCGCTTTGAATTTTTTTAATCCTATCTCATCAAGAATTCAATGTGAATTCATCTATATTCCAGGTCCACCCGTTTCATAAATTCGAGGACAGACGGACAGAACTTAGGCTATTATTATGGAGGGATTAAAGTATAGATACAGATTGTTTGAACACGGCGAGATCAGGAGAAAATGTTAGGCTACCATGCTCAGAGGTTTATCGCCAAGTTGGCGGATTTACCCTGTTCTTCAGTCAAGCCAAAAATAAAATTTTTTGAGATTTAAGTGTTTCAGATTTTCCGAATCCTTATATCTTAAATATATTTCATTATTCATCTAATTTATATATCACTTATGTATCTACTTCTTGCTGACTCGCAACACTTTATGTGAGAAAGTAAAATCGTTCTGCTGGCATAAAGCTAAAATATAAAACCAGCAAGAGAGCCAAAATTAAAAAGAGGAATGAAAAAGACATTTGTTTCGCTATTTCACGGGATCAATATTCTCAATACGATAGAATCGAGTGGCTTGTAAAAACCAATCACTTAAATGTATACACCACTTCATGTGTGTATATATGTATTATGCAATGGAATTTTTCTATATTTCGAGCTATTTCAGTTTTTATTTAGAATGCTGCAAACATTCATCGTCAACTTAGACTGCAAACAGTATCTGATATCGTAAATACTGGAAGATTTATAAAAATTTTATCTTCGGTGTTGAATCTTATAGACTATTAATTTGTACCTCAGAAAATTATGCAAAACTTGTTATCTGCGGACGGAGAATATTCAGGAAGCGTAGAACTGATTTACTTTAGAAATTTGTTTACTGAGTATTTATTTTGAGTAAATAATGTAAATACACTGAAGTGCCTTTAAATTAGGGATAGCAAGGGCAATGCAAATTGTGTAGAGCTGAGCCTCATTTATGAGCAAGTGAGGGCGCTGTGGTAACTGCATATATAGCGCGTACTGTGGTTGTTCTGAATAAGGCAATTTGTCGCAACGTCACGATCTACTATAATGCCCTTCCCATTCATTTCATGTTTGCAACAGACAATAGACAAACTATAAACTGCCCTTCCGTTTGAAACTAAATCCAGAATTGTCATAATTTGAGAATTTGTTACTGCGTGAAATTGTTATTCTACTGAGTATTATTGTCTTGAGTAAATGAGAAATCCTGATAACTGCTCGGTTTTCCGCAGTGAGCTAATTGCCATAGATGAAGCCCTATTCCCTGGATCTGTAGGGAACTGAGATCTGGATCCTGTTGATAGCAGGGCGATACAGCACTTAGCCAGTTGGCACAATGTAAGAGTACTGGAGTTTCAATACTTAATAAGATGAAAAGAATTTCTACTTCATGACATTCATATACATGCCCCTTCCCACGTCGATCTTGAGGGAAATGAGATCACTCTTTTCCAACTGGCAATAGAGACCTACATGCCGTCGGCGCCACTAACCTTTGAGATTCATTCAAGATCAAACACAATAATTCTAACACTTTGAGAATGACCCGCCAAAGCATCACTGGTATCAGTGTTCACGACCTGGAGGATCCTGGAACTGGCTTCAATCGCGTGAATTCTCTTTCTGCTTTGAAGTGGCCACCTTAGACTCTAAGGTCTGAAGGATTGAAGAGTTTCGAAATTTGCAACAAAATAGAACATTTGAACACATTCTCGAATGTTTGGGATTCTCCGTGAGTGACCTGACTAGATATTGTGCTGTTTTAATAGGTGCACAGTTGTAACTTGTCTTGCTGTGCAACAATAAATAAATGTTATCGTTTTTTCAAGGCTAGTAGCATTCAATCACAGTAAAAGAATCTGAAATAATGAAATGGTTTAAACAACAGCCAGTATAGGTAAACTTCCTGATTTAGACGCCTTCGATAGCGGACAAATCGTAGGTACGCGACGAATTCCGAAATCGGCAGACAGTTAGGAGTTTCAAGGTCAACAGTGTCAAAAGTATACCAAGAATAAATGGATGGTTGAAAAAAAAAGTAGCGATCGGGCAAAAGAACAGTTAGTATTGACAGTGCTTGGTGAGGGGCAGCTCAGGTTTATTGTACGTAGCCAGTGAAGCTAAACATTAGCTCAAATTACCATTGAAGGTGCCAGTGACGGTGACTGGGGTCTACTCAAGAATTGGGTTCCCCTTGGCAAATTTGGCTAAAATATTGGCAATATTTACTAAAACACAAAGGTAATCCATCCAAACATTGTATTTCTTTCTTTTTCTGGCGACTTTAATTAATGCACAGTTCGCCATCGTAATAGAAATATATACTCTTACTTAATTAAAGAAAACGACTTTAAAACCAGATATTTATATTTAAGGGCAATTAATCCCTTAAGAGTTTACAAACGCAACAACTTTAAGGGTCTACTTAAGAATTGGGTTCCCCATTGGCAAATTTGGAGAAAATATTGGTGATATTTACTAAAACACAAAGGTAATCCATCCAAACATTGTATTTCTTGCTTTTTCTGACACTTTAATTAATGTACAGTGTGCCATGTAATAGAATTATATACTCTTAATTAAAGAAAACGACTTGAAAACCAGACATTTATATTTATGGGCAATTAACCTTTTAATAGTTAAACGCAACAGCTCCAAATTATTAGAAATCAGCCATAGTGAACCATTAATGGTTTGTTATATCTAATTTTTTTTAGCATTGTGCACTTTTATTATATAAAAAAGAGTTACACAAGGAGAGTTGGATGCAAATATTATATAAATTATAATATAGATACAGATTGTTTGGACATGCTGAGGTCAGGAGAAAAAAATTAGATGATCATACTTAAACCATTATCGCCAAGTTGGCTGAGGAATCTAATTCTTAAGTCAACCCCAACTTTAAATTATTAGAAATCATCCATAGTGAACTATTAATGGTTTGTTATATCTAATTTTTTTAAGCATTGCTCACTTTTAATAAGAAAAGAGTTATACAAGGAGAGTTGGATACAAATATATAAATTATAATATAGATACAGATTGTTTGGACACGGTGAGATCAGGAGAAAATGTTAGGCGACCATACTTAAACTATTATCGCCAAGTTGGCGGGGTAACCCAATTCTTAAGTCAACCCCGGTGGGGGTTGATTGTTCCTGTGTTCGAGAATTACCAGCTTAACTGTACCCACCTGTTTTACATTTTTAATGCTTATCTCAGCAGGAGATTTCTGAAACAATTAAATTTAATGAATCCAGTATATAGATGTATATAAATTATTCCAATGAATAAATCATTTATTCAAGATTAAATAGATGTTCAGCTGTATCCTTTACGGCCTCGACTAACCTTACTCCAGTACGTCACAATATTAACACTTTAGGGCCCAAGTCATTTCTGGGGATAATATATCGATGCATATCTTAAATCTAATTATTTCTTGATTGCACAGAATAAAATAAATATTAAGTTTAAACAGCTTCAAATAAAACAGCACATCACATTATTGATCAACTATCGTTTTAAACATCATAGGATACCATTTATTAAAAAGAAAAAACTTCATTAAACAAATTTATTTAGAAATACATCTAAAATAAGCATTGCAAAATGGAGTTTTATAATAAATAAAGCAATTTTTCATGATTTAAGTTTATGAACCTGCCAAAAAAGTAAATTTGCTGGCGTTGTTGAAAAAAATCATAAAGTTTTGATCGAAATGAAATTTTTTAAATTATAGAAATTATTTAATTAATTGAAAATTGTGTTGATTGTTTATAAAACTGCCCTCTACGTATTCTCAGAAAGACAACATGTTCTACGAAAACAAAAATTCTACAAGCAATTTTTAGCGGTAACTAAAAGGAGATGTTATGCATTAAATGATTAACCTACTTATTAAAGCAGTTAACAAGTATAGAAAATTGCTTTATTATAAAATGACTTTGGTATTAATATTATTATAAAAACTTAATGATTATGTGCAAGGGAGGAAAAGGCATAATAAAGCAGTTTTAAAGCTTTTCTACAGGAAATAAACATTTTTTTCATAATTCTCAATATTTTAAAAATGTTTCAATGTGTCCAATTTCTATAATTCTTCAGAATATCTTAAGAATATTTGAATGTATTCAATTTCTATAATTCTTCAGAATATCTTAAGAATATTTGAATGTATCCAATTTCTATAATTCTTCAGAATATCTTAAGAATATTTGAATGTATCCAATTTCTATAATTCTTCAGAATATCTTAAGAATATTTCAATGTATCCAATTTCTATAATTCTTCAGAATATCTTAAGTTATTTGGCCCACATAAGCCTACATTCTCAAGAAAATTTTCAGATTATAATCTTAAGATTTTCTGTAGATTACCTTCTTAAGATTTTCTTCATTTTATATTCTTAAGAAAATCTTAAGATTGTAGGCTTAAGATGTGGGCCAAATAACTTAAGATATTCTTAAGATTTTTTTTGAGAAAATCTTGAGATTATTTCTAGTAGGGTAATTAAAAGATCGTGTACATTCACTGAAAATAGAAAAAAATTTGCTTTAATTAAAATTATGCAATTTTTTAAATACATTTTTGTAAAATAGATTAGAACCATGCATTAAATCGGATTATAAAACTAAATTGTTATTTTTTTTTATCTCAGCTTCTTTCAGTTCGTAATATTCCATAATAGCTGAATGCCATGTTGTAATATAATAAATTTATTCATGCTCTCATTGTAAGAAGAAAAATCTATCAAAATGTGGCTCGAAGCATCGGTACATTGTCTGAGGGTCTGGACCGTTTTAGAGCTTGTAAAATTTCACGCGAAAAGGAAGATCGTCCATTTTTCAAAGAACATTGTGACGTGTCTATGAATTTTTCATTGCCTTAGAAATAAATTTATGCTGGATAAAAAAGAATTGATAACTTTCACAGAATCCTGTTATGTTACGTGACGAGGCAGAGCAATAAAATACTAGAAAAATAGTCTACCTGAAAAGAAAATTTAAAAATCAATAAAATGAGTCTGTTAGGCTTTCAGGCACAACTTTATACCTTCAGTTATTATACGATAAACATGCCTCTCAGGAACAAATGTACGTGAAATCTTTTGAACGTAAAAATTTTATGGGCCCTCTCTTGTAGAGTAAATTTAATACTAAACTAGCGTTTCCCAACCTTTTTCGGCTCACGTGCTAAATTGTACCAATTTGTAAAAATACTTGCTATGCGTTAAATTTGTTATTTCTAGTGTGTTTAATTTGCATTATGCATGTTATAATGTGGTCTTGTATTCCTATCACATAAAGAGATAAAGTACATCGAAATACGGCTGAAGTCATGCTAGATAAACTCACTGTAACACATTGTTACAAATTTCGTAAATTTGCATGTATATTTGTCTTATATTGTGTATTTTATTGAATAATTTATAGAATCAGGTTTAATTTGGCGTTTGTTGCATGAAAATAGGTAAATTAGCCGAGTTTTTATGATCTGAAATGTGAACCCTATTATAATTCTGTGGGAAGTCGCCAAATTGGAGAGATATTGGCTCCTTGGCGATGTTTAATAGCAACTAATTTTTGGCAATATATCGCCGAATTTAGCGACTGTTTGTTACCCGTACCTTTTAAAACATTCCAGGCTTTTGAGAGCTTATATAAATGACTGCGGATGTCAGCTAAAACAGGCCGTGTACGGATGTCCCTAGCCGCAAAAATATTTGTGTTTTTCTTTCCCTAAGCTTTCTACTTTCTAGTTCTTGTGTTATGAACTCACGCATCCATCCCCCCGTATCCCCTTCTTTCATCTTTTAGCTGTTTTATTTTCTGCTCATTGTCATTTTTCTTCTTACTGTTAAAAATCTCTGGATTAGAGAGCTCTGCTCAGGCTATCCTGTTGTACCATCGCCTTGTAAGCCTAGTAAACTAGGACAGAGAGCTTAAAAACGTGTTAGTGTTCACACCTGTGCTATTTTATGTGATAGTTTTATAATGATTGTATAGTAGCCAACCTAGCCAGTTTTTTGTTGCACTGGCTGTTGTAAACGTGCTCTCACTACAGTACAAATAAAGTTTTGTTATTCTGCTGTCCTATATTTAAAGTCTACTCAATCCACGAACTCTGCGCTTGGAAAATTCGTAACAATATATATATATATATAATATATATATATATATATATATATATATATATATATATATATATATATATATATATATATATATATATATATGTGTGTGTGTGTGTGTGTGTGTAATGAGGCGGACTTCTCGATGGGGGGTTTGCAGTCATGGCCATAAAAATGATACCGTTTCAGCTAAAGACCTTTATTAAGATAACGTTGAAGGACGGGTTCTCACTTCATCATAGGGACAGGACAAACTGAAGGGTCAGCTAGCATGAAGTTTTATGTACAAGACACGTAACACCTCGGTCAACATCTGTGAGAAAATATGTAGAAAAATCTGTCTCCGCTAGTGTGTATCTCCTTTTTATTTGGAAATTTCCTAAATTGTCTGCTAGGGCCATGTAGGTTTATAATTGGCCAGCCCCTTCTCTGAGGACGTAACCTGTAGCACCAGTAGTCAATTTAGGTTAGGGGTTAAAAAGGGGAATGGAAAATGACGCGGGAATTTTTACCCTTGATTTAAGTTTTGAAAACCCCTGAGAATTTTCCTTACACACACACACACACACACATATATGTATTTGTTTAATTTGACTCTTTCTACTAATTCTGTACTAGTAATAATTTAAGAGCTGTTTCAGAAAGTTGTTCATACTCTTTATCAATGCTTAACCAAACATTAATTAGATTGTGTCGTTTGAATTCTACTTGTAAAAGTTCTGTCTGCATGGTATTACTGTCTGTCCATAATTAAACTTCCCTACTCTTAGGTTGCCTTTAATCGAAACAATTGTTCATAAAGTTATGAAATGTTGTGTAAGACCTAATAAAGGGATATGAATTTGTTGGAGAGAATAAAAAATATGAGTTCAAATTTTCAACACCAGAGGGCTTTTCTTCATAATTTAACCAACGTTTATTCTGGATAATAAAATTCATTACAGCAAAACATTTTCAACATCATTCTCAGCATTTCAAATAGTAAGATAGCATGTTCTTCAGTGGAATAATAGTTTCAAGTGTTGGCAGCTTTCAAGTAATTAAATTTAATTATGGACACTCAGTCTTTCATTATTATAATACATTAATTAAGTTTTAAATTAAAATTTTTTATTTCTTGTTTTATTCATGGAATAGGGGGAAGGGTAAAGGTGGAGTAGCGAACATTCTTAAAAAATATCAATAGTTATACAAATTAAAAAAGACTGGAACTATGGAACAAAATTTTCATGACCGACGCGTCTTTTTAAAATTGGTAATTTATGAAAGTTGGGCATCGTTTAAAAGCGAAACATGATATTTTTAAAAAGAAGGAATTGTGCAGACCCCCTCCTTTCTTGGATCCGCGAAAGCAACACAAATGATAATTATAAAGCTGAAAAAATGTGTGAATTTTTATATCTGCAAAGAAACTCCGCTTTATCTTGAAAACAATGGAACCCAAGGGGGTCCAAGAAAGATAACCTCGACAGCACAATCTGCTCTTAATACAAAGAACTCTAATCTCCGAGGAGGCATTTCATGCCATATACAGCCGGGCATTTATTCAGACGTTTAATCTCCGTACAGGTATTACATAAAATGCGAGCTTTGACTCAAATTATTTCCCGTAGGAATGGAGAAGATTTGATACTTTAAAATGTGTGTTTTGACATCATAAAATTAATAAATATTCAATGAAGGTAAAATATTTCATTTAGACGGTTACGCGCAAGTAAAGTAAACCTTCTTTTTAGCAAATTTAATTTGGGAATTTACACGTGAAATATGAAAAAGGTTTAATGCCATAAAGATGATATTCCCCAAGTTTAGAGAAATCCTGATTTTTAAGGGGCACTGTTTAAGGGTTAGAAAGTTTAAGGGTCTTAGGACCCTTAAACCTTCAAAATTTTTTATTTAAAAAATATATATTATAAATTAAGATGTTCTACGCATTAAAAAAAAAAAGACAAAAAATTCTTATATCTCCAAAGTTTAGAGAAATCTTGATTTTTAAGGGTCGCGGTTTAAGGGTTTAGAAAGTTTAAGAGTCTTAGAACCCTTAAATCTTCAAAATTTTTTATTTAAAAAATATATATTATAGATTAAGACTTTCTAGGCATTAAAAAAAAGACAAAAAATTCTGATATCCCGTAAGTTTAGAGAAATTCTGATTTTTAAGGGGTAAGGAATTTTAAGGGTCACGGTTTAAGGGTTTAGAAAGTTTAAGGGTCTCAAAACAGTTAAATCTTCAAAAATTTTTATTTAAAAAATATAGATTAAGATGTTCTACACATTAAAAAAAAGACAAAAAATTCTCATATCTCCAAAGTTTAGAGAAATCTTGATTTTTAAGGGGCAAGGATTTTTAAGGGTTTAGAAAGTTTAAGGGTATCAGAACCATTAAATCTTCAAAATTTTCGATTTAAAAAAATATATATTATAGATTAAGATGTTCTACGCATTAAAAAAACAGACAAAAAATTCTTCTCAGTTTAACAGTTATTAAAAATATGAGTCACTCTAGTGCTTGACAGTCGTTTACTTATCACTTTAAGTTGATTTTTTTCCAGAATGCAAATTTTTAATGTTGTGTGCAAGATTTTTCAAAACCTATATAATATCCTTGCACAAAATTTTCAGCATTTCAATATGATTTTTTTTTGGTAATTGAACTAATTTGTAACAGATGTGAATTTTCCACCTTTCCCAGCTGTCGCCTGCAAATGGCTCCTCGTGTTTCCTGACCTTACACTTAAATTCCCTGAGTATGTGGAAAAATTCTTTGTGTCTTCGCTCTTGGGTGCACCTCTGTTCGAGCAGAGTGATTTTTATGTCTTTCCTTTGTCTTTTGTTGATTCGTAAAGATGACCTTTTAGCAGCTCTAAAATAAAGTTTTAATTAGACTTGTGTCGTTCTCTTCAATGTGGCCAGACTGCATTGTTCGTTATTACTGCTATCTGGATTAGGTTTCTCTTTACTCAGTGGCCCGGGCAAGTAAAAAGAATAGGGGCTACATAATTATTGTGACTAGAGGAAATGGTTGTTACACACACACACACACACACACACATATATATATATACATATATATATGTATATGTATATATATGTATATATATATATGTATATGCATATATGCATATATACATATATATATACATATATATACATATACATATATATATATACATATATATATGTATATATATATATATATATGTATATATACATATATATATATATACATACATATATATATATATATATATATATATATATATATATATATATATATATATATACATATATATACATATACATATATATATGTATATATATATATATGTATATATATATATATATATATATATGTATATATATATATACATACATATATATATACATATATGTATATATATATATATATATATATATATATATATATATATACATATATACATATATATATATATATATATATATATATATATATATATATATATATATATATATATATATATATATATATATATATATATATATATATATATATATATATATATATATATATATATATATATATATATATATATATATAATATATATATATATATATATATATATATATATATATATATATGTATGTATATATATACATACATATATATATACAT
>CM063505.1:182040733-182070111 GCA_032207245.1 Pardosa pseudoannulata | reverse complement strand
GCGATCTACTCTACTCCAACTTAAATAACGGCATCCGGCACTTAACTGTAAGTTAAAGCACCATAAAGCTCAATTTAGAAAAAAAAAAAGAATAGGAAGTGTCTCTCATTCGTACAAAACGATTCCATTTTCCCCTCCGACGTAAAACCGTCGTCCTGTGGAGGGGGACTTGGCCGTCACAAAATACCGTGCTCAGAAACACACAACAGGAATTTACAAGAGACACACAACGAAACTCACAATTACCGAGTTTTAACTGCGACCCGCGACGACAACAAAAACACACAGAGCAAAAGCAAGTAGGCAAACAACAAGGCAGCGATGGCACAAACATCATATCACAAACATACAAGAAAAACGACAAGCAATAAAAAAAAGAATGTTTTTGTTTACATACGTACCCAGGATCATGAGCGGCGTCGTTCTGCCCTTGTCCTCCAGAACAATTTTGATGGCTCTCGTTCTCCATTATTTATGTTTCGAAATTATTTTTTTGGTTTTGGCAGCGCGTTTACAATACGATAACAGAAGCCAGTATTACAAGATATATTGTCTTATATATATATAATTTTTTTCTCTCTTGTTTCTTGTAATTTTTTTCTATGAATAAATATATGTATATATATAATCAAATATATATAATAAATTGTTTATATATCTCCCAACATGAGGCGGTAAGTATATAACAAGCCAAGAACAGGCTGGACACTTGGTTATATATATTATTTTTTAAATCTTTTCTTTGAAGCTTGATTGTAGATGGTTATTGGTATTTTTTTCCCGAAAAACACTACAGCCTATATACTACACTAAAAAAAGGGTGCTGCACTCTCGGCTAGAACCCCCACTACGGCTTGGCCTCTTTGACATACTACACCTACGAAGCGGGGAGCACGCTGCTCAACTCTGGCGAAAAGGGTTGCCACACCGGCACAGATGGCCGTCGCCAGGAATCTCGCCAAGCTGCGACGTTACGAGAGGCAGACACGGGCCACGGGGAATTTTCGATTTTCAGTAGGGTCGCCTCCGCTCGGCGCGCTTGCACACCTTTTTATTCGACGCTTGTTCCGGGCTCGACTGCGTCACATTTCGGCGGTCGGATGGGGAGAGAGAAGTTTTTCTTTTTTTTTTTCTTCGAGGGGAGAACGGTGTTCTATATTTTACGTTTTATGAATTTCTGTCTCTAAATGTGGGACACGCAAAAAAGGTTCCACACTTCTTTTCATTATGCATGGGACTTCCCAGAGAGAGATTGCTGTTTCACCCACACTATCTCAAATGACTATACAATAATAATTTATTCTATAACGATACTGAACGAATAATATTTATTCTATAACGAATACTGAACGAATAATATTATTCTATAACTAGAATTTACATTTTATAAATTTCCTTCTCCATTTAGAGTACTCAAAAGAAATGTACATTCTTTTTTACTACGGGTGGGACTAATGCTATCCCAGGAAACTTTAATGTTTGACAATTTGACAGAGCCCACAGTGTATCAAATTAATGGCTACTCTATAATATTACTCTATCATACACTCATATACACAAAATAAGTATATGCAAGGCACACACCTAAGTTTCTTTTTATTTAACTTTTTAAAGGAATGTACGGTGTTCTAGAATTTACATTTCATGAATTTCCTTCTCCATTTAGAGCACTAAAAAAAATGTACATTCTTTTTTACTACGGGTGGGACTAATGCTATCCCAGGAAACTTTAATGTTTGACAATTTGACAGAGCCCACAGTGTATCAAATTAATGGCTACTCTATAATATTACTCTATCATACACTCATATACACAAAATAAGTATATGCAAGGCACACACCTAAGTTTCTTTTTATTTAACTTTTTAAAGGAATGTACGGTGTTCTAGAATTTACATTTCATGAATTTCCTTCTCCATTTAGAGCACTAAAAAAAATGTACATTCTTTTTTACTACGGGTGGGACTAATGCTATCCCAGGAAACTTTAATGTTTGACAATTTGACAGAGCCCACAGTGTATCAAATTAATGGCTACTCTATAATATTACTCTATCATACACTCATATACACAAAATAAGTATATGCAAGGCACACACCTAAGTTTCTTTTTATTTAACTTTTTAAAGGAATGTACGGTGTTCTAGAATTTACATTTTCAATGAATTTCCTTCTCCATTTAGAGCACTAAAAAAAATGTACATTCTTTTTTTAACTACGGGTGGGACTAATGCTATCCCAGGAAACTTTAATGTTTGACAATTTGACAGAGCCCACAGTGTAATCAAATTAATGGCTACTCTATAATATTACTCTATCATACACTCATATACACAAAATAAGTATATGCAAGGCACACACCTAAGTTTCTTTTTATTTAACTTTTTAAAGGAATGTACGGTGTTCTAGAATTTACATTTCATGAATTTCCTTCTCCATTTAGAGCACTAAAAAAATGTACATTCTTTTTTACTACGGGTGGGGACTAATGCTATCCCAGGAAACTTTAATGTTGACAATTTGACAGAGCCCACAGTGTATCAAATTAATGGCTACTCTATAATATTACTCTATCATACACTCATATACACAAAATAAGTATATGCAAGGCACACACCTAGTTTCTTTTTATTTAACTTTTTAAAGGAATGTACGGTGTTTCTAGAATTTACATTTCATGAATTTCCTTCTCCATTTAGAGCACTAAAAAAAAATGTACATTCTTTTTTACTACGGGTGGGACTAATGCTATCCCAGGAAACTTTAATGTTTGACAATTTGACAGAGCCCACAGTGTATCAAATTAATGGCTACTCTATAATATTACTCTATCATACACTCATATACACAAAATAAGTATATGCAAGGCACACACCTAAGTTTCTTTTTATTTAACTTTTTAAAGGAATGTACGGTGTTCTAGAATTTACATTTCATGAATTTCCTTCTCCATTTAGAGCACTAAAAAAAATGTACATTCTTTTTTACTACGGGTGGGACTAATGCTATCCCAGGAAACTTTAATGTTTGACATTTGACAGAGCCCACAGTGTATCAAATTAATGGCTACTCTATAATAATACTCTATCATAACACTCATATACACAAAATAAGTATATGCAAGGCACACACCTAAGTTTCTTTTTATTTAACTTTTTAAAGGAATGTACGGTGTTCTAGAATTTACATTTCATGAATTCCTTCTCCATTTAGAGCACTAAAAAAATGTACATTCTTTTTTACTACGGTGGGACTAATGCTATCCAGGAAACTTTAATGTTTGACAATTTGACAGAGCCCACAGTGTATCAAATTAATGGCTACTCTATAATATTACTCTATCATACACTCATATACACAAATAAGTATATGCAAGGCACACACCTAAGTTTCTTTTTATTTAACTTTTTAAAGGAATGTACGGTGTTCTAGAATTTACATTTCATGAATATCCTTCTCCATTTAGAGCACTAAAAAAAATGTACATTCTTTTTTACTACGGGTGGGACTAATGCTATCCCAGGAAACTTTAATGTTTGACAATTTGACAGAGCCCACAGTGTATCAAATTAATGGCTACTCTATAATATTACTCTATCATACACTCATATACACAAAATAAGTATATGCAAGGCACACACACCTAAGTTTCTTTTTATTTAACTTTTTAAAGGAATGTACGGTGTTCTAGAATTTACATTTTTGATAAATTTCCTTCTCCATTTCGAGCACTCAAAAATATTGTACATTCTTTTTTTACTAAGGGTGGGACTAATGCTATCCCAAGAAACTTTACTGTTTGACAATTTGACAGAGCCCACAGTATCTCACATTAATGGCTGCTCTATAATATTACTCTATCATACACTCATATCGACAAAATAACTATATGCAAGGCACATACCTAAGTTTCTTTTTATTTATCTTTTTTAAAGGAATGTACGGTGTTCTAGAATTTACATTTTATGAAATTTCCGTCTCAATGTGGAGCACTCAAAAATATTGCACATTCTTTTTTACTACGGGTGGACTACTGCTATCCCAGGAAATTTTACTGTTTGAAAATTTGACAGAGCTCACAGTGTCTCAAATTTATGCCTACTCTATAATGTTACTCTATCATACACTCATATACACAAAATAAGTATATGCAAGGCACACACCTAAGTCTCTTTTTTTTTACTTTTTAAAGGAATGTACGGTGTTTTAGAATTTAAATTTGATAAATTTCCTTCTTATTTGGAGCACTGAAAAAATATTGCACATTCTTTTTAACTACGGGTAGGACTACTGCTATCCCAGGACATTTTACTGTTTGACAATTTGACAGAGCCAACAGTGTATCAAATTAATGGCTACTCTATAATATTACTCTATCATACACTCATATACACAAAATAAACTAAATTTTTTTCTTTTTTCGATGATAGTAAGGTGATCTATATTTTTACGTTTTAAGAATTTCTGAGTCCTAGTGGGCAAGTAAAATATATTGCACACTCTTTCACTCTACGGTTAGGAATAAGGCTAGCCCACAGAAAGTTTACTACCTGGAAATTTGACAGAGATCAACTGTGTCTCAAATAAAAGTTTATTATACACTCACATAGACAAAATCAGTATATGCAGTCAAGTACTAAAATTTTTCTTTCTTCGATGGGAGTACGGTGTTCTATATTTTACGTTTTAGGAACTTCTGAATCCTAGTGGGGCACACAAAAATATTGCACACTCTTTTGCACTACGGGTAGAGATAATGCTAGCCCACAGAAAGTTTACTGAATGATAATTTGACAGAGATCAACTCTATCTCAAATAAAAGTTTACTCTCTAATATTACTCTATCATACATTCATACATATATACATACATAATATCAGTATCCATGTAGGAATACACATAACATTTTTCTTTCTTACAGGAAAGTACTAAAATTTACTTTATGAATTTCTGTCTCCCTGTGAAGCACACAAAAATATTGCACACAATTTCTCATTGAGATGGCACTAATACTATCCCAGAGCATGCTTGCTGCTTGACAATTTGACAGGATCCATGCTCTCCAAAATAAATAGCTTCCCTATAAAATGACTCACTATAATACACATGCATAACATCAGTACATGTAGGCACGCTCCTACGGTTTTTTTTTCCTCACAGTGCAATATATGCTCGTTGTTTTACGTTTTATAAATTTCTGTCTCCAAGTAGGTCACGTAAAAATGTTGGACGATCCTTTTCACTACGGGTGGGACTAATGCTATCCAAGAGGAAGCTTGCTGTTTCACAATTTGACAGGGATCCATGCTATCCAAAATAAAGGGCTTCACTGTGACATTACTCACTATAATACACACATGGATAACCAGTATATGTAGCCACGCGCCTACGGTTTTTTCTTCCTCAGAGTGCAATATATGCTCGTTGTTTCACGTTTTATAAATTTCTGTCTCCAAGTAGGTCACGTAAAAATGTTGGACGATCCTTTTCACTACGGGTGGGACTAATGCTATCCAAGAGGAAGCTTGCTGTTTCACAATTTGACAGGGATCCATGCTATCCAAAATAAAGGGCTTCACTGTAACATTACTCACTATAATACACACATGGATAACATCAATATATGTAGCCACGCGCCTACGGTTTTTTCTTCCTCAGAGTGCAATATATGCTCGTTGTTTCACGTTTTATAAATTTCTGTCTCCAAGTAGGTCACGTAAAAATGTTGGACGATCCTTTTCACTACGGGTGGGACTAATGCTATCCAAGAGGAAGCTTGCTGTTTCACAATTTGACAGGGATCCATGCTATCCAAAATAAAGGGCTTCACTGTGACATTACTCACTATAATACACACATGGATAAACATCAGTATATGTAGCCACGCGCCTACGGTTTTTTCTTCCTCAGAGTGCAATATATGCTCGTTGTTTCACGTTTTATAAATTTCTGTCTCCAAGTAGGTCACGTAAAAATGTTGGACGATCCTTTTCACTACGGGTGGGACTAATGCTATCCAAGAGGAAGCTTGCTGTTTCACAATTTGACAGGGATCCATGCTATCCAAAATAAAGGGCTTCACTGTAACATTACTCACTATAATACACACATGGATAACATCAATATATGTAGCCACGCGCCTACGGTTTTTTCTTCCTCAGAGTGCAATATATGCTCGTTGTTTCACGCTTTATAAATTTCTGTCTCCAAGTAGGTCACGTAAAAATTTTGGACGATCCTTTTCACTACGGGTGGGACTAGTGCTATCCAAGAGGAAGCTTGCTGTTTCACAATTTGACAGGGATCCATGCTATCCAAAATAAAGGGCTTCACTGTGACATTACTCACTATAATACACACATGGATAACATCAGTATATGTAGCCACGCGCCTACGGTTTTTTCTTCCTCAGAGTGCAATATATGCTCGTTGTTTCACGTTTTATAAATTTCTGTCTCCAAGTAGGTCACGTAAAAAATGTTGGACGATCCTTTTCACTACGGGTGGGACTAATGCTATCCAAGAGGAAGCTTGCTGTTTCACAATTTGACAGGGATCCATGCTATCCAAAATAAAGGGCTTCACTGTGACATTACTCACTATAATACACACATGGATAACATCAGTATATGTAGCCACGCGCCTACGGTTTTTTCTTTCCTCAGAGTGCAATATATGCTCGTTGTTTCACGTTTTATAAATTTCTGTCTCCAAGTAGGTCACGTAAAAAATGTTGGACGATCCTTTTCACTACGGGTGGGACTAATGCTATCCAAGAGGAAGCTTGCTGTTTCACAATTTGACAGGGATCCATGCTATCCAAAATAAAGGGCTTCACTGTGACATTACTCACTATAATACACACATGGATAACATCAGTATATGTAGCCACGCGCCTACGGTTTTTTCTTCCTCAGAGTGCAATATATGCTCGTTGTTTCACGTTTTATAAATTTCTGTCTCCAAGTAGGTCACGTAAATATGTTGGACGATCCTTTTTCACTACGGGTGGGACTAATGCTATCCAAGAGGAAGCTTGCTGTTTCACAATTTGACAGGGATCCATGCTATCCAAAATAAAGGGCTTCACTGTAACATTACTCACTATAATACACACATGGATAACATCAATATATGTAGCCACGCGCCTACGGTTTTTTCTTCCTCAGAGTGCAATATATGCTCGTTGTTTCACGCTTTATAAATTTCTGTCTCCAAGTAGGTCACGTAAAAATTTTGGACGATCCTTTTCACTACGGGTGGGACTAGTGCTATCCAAGAGGAAGCTTGCTGTTTCACAATTTGACAGGGATCCATGCTATCCAAAATAAAGGGCTTCACTGTGACATTACTCACTATAATACACACATGGATAACATCAGTATATGTAGCCACGCGCCTACGGTTTTTTCTTCCTCAGAGTGCAATATATGCTCGTTGTTTCACGTTTTATAAATTTTCTGTCTCCAAGTAGGTCACGTAAAAATGTTGGACGATCCTTTTCACTACGGGTGGGACTAATGCTATCCAAGAGGAAGCTTGCTGTTTCACAATTTGACAGGGATCCATGCTATCCAAAATAAAGGGCTTCACTGTAACATTACTCACTATAATACACACATGGATAACATCAATATATGTAGCCACGCGCCTACGGTGTTTTCTTCCTCAGAGTGCAATATATGCTCGTTGTTTCACCGCTTTATAAATTTCTGTCTCCAAGTAGGTCACGTAAAAATGTTGGACGATCCTTTTCACTACGGGTGGGGACTAATGCTATCCAAGAGGAAGCTTGCTGTTTCACAATTTGACAGGGATCCATGCTATCCAAAATAAAGGGCTTCACTGTGACATTACTCACTATAATACACACATGGATAACATCAGTATATGTAGCCACGCGCCTACGGTTTTTTTCTTCCTCAGAGTGCAATATATGCTCGTTGTTTCACGTTTTATAAATTTCTGTCTCCAAGTAGGTCACGTAAAAATGTTGGACGATCCTTTTCACTACGGGTGGGACTAATGCTATCCAAGAGGAAGCTTGCTGTTTCACAATTTGACAGGGATCCATGCTATCCAAAATAAAGGGCTTCACTGTAACATTACTCACTATAATACACACATGGATAACATCAATATATGTAGCCACGCGCCTACGGTTTTTTTCTTCCTCAGAGTGCAATATATGCTCGTTGTTTCACGCTTTATAAATTTCTGTCTCCAAGTAGGTCACGTAAAAATGTTGGACGATCCTTTTCACTACGGGTGGGACTAATGCTATCCAAGAGGAAGCTTGCTGTTTCACAATTTGACAGGGATCCATGCTATCCAAAATAAAGGGCTTCACTGTAACATTACTCACTATAATACACACATGGATAACATCAATATATGTAGCCACGCGCCTACGGTTTTTTCTTCCTCAGAGTGCAATATATGCTCGTTGTTTCACGTTTTATAAATTTCTGTCTCCAAGTAGGTCACGTAAAAATGTTGGACGATCCTTTTCACTACGGGTGGGACTAATGCTATCCAAGAGGAAGCTTGCTGTTTATCACAATTTGACAGGGATCCATGCTATCCAAAATAAAGGGCTTCACTGTAACATTACTCACTATAATACACACATGGATAACATCAATATATGTAGCCACGCGCCTACGGTTTTTTCTTCCTCAGAGTGCAATATATGCTCGTTGTTTCACGTTTTATAAATTTCTGTCTCCAAGTAGGTCACGTAAAAATGTTGGACGATCCTTTTCACTACGGGTGGGACTAATGCTATCCAAGAGGAAGCTTGCTGTTTCACAATTTGACAGGGATCCATGCTATCCAAAATAAAGGGCTTCACTGTAACATTACTCACTATAATACACACATGGATAACATCAATATATGTAGCCACGCGCCTACGGTTTTTTCTTCCTCAGAGTGCAATATATGCTCGTTGTTTTCACGTTTTATAAATTTCTGTCTCCAAGTAGGTCACGTAAAAAATGTTGGACGATCCTTTTCACTACGGGTGGGACTAATGCTATCCAAGAGGAAGCTTGCTGTTTCACAATTTGACAGGGATCCATGCTATCCAAAATAAAGGCTTCACTGTGACATTACTCACTATAATACACACATGGATAACATCAGTATATGTAGCCACGCGCCTACGGTTTTTTCTTCCTCAGAGTGCAATATATGCTCGTTGTTTCACGTTTTATAAATTTCTGTCTCCAAGTAGGTCACGTAAAAATGTTGGACGATCCTTTTCACTACGGGTGGGACTAATGCTATCCAAGAGGAAGCTTGCTGTTTCACAATTTGACAGGGATCCATGCTATCCAAAATAAAGGGCTTCACTGTAACATTACTCACTATAATACACACATGGATAACATCAATATATGTAGCCACGCGCCTACGGTTTTTTCTTCCTCAGAGTGCAATATATGCTCGTTGTTTCACGTTTTATAAATTTCTGTCTCCAAGTAGGTCACGTAAAAATGTTTGGACGATCCTTTTCACTACGGGTGGGACTAATGCTATCCAAGAGGAAGCTTGCTGTTTCACAATTTGACAGGGATCCATGCTATCCAAAATAAAGGGCTTCACTGTAACATTACTCACTATAATACACACATGGATAACATCAATATATGTAGCCACGCGCCTACGGTTTTTTTCTTCCTCAGAGTGCAATATATGCTCGTTGTTTCACGTTTTATAAATTTCTGTCTCCAAGTAGGTCACGTAAAAATGTTGGACGATCCTTTTTCACTACGGGTGGGACTAATGCTATCCAAGAGGAAGCTTGCTGTTTCACAATTTGACAGGGATCCATGCTATCCAAAATAAAGGGCTTCACTGTAACATTACTCACTATAATACACACATGGATAACATCAATATATGTAGCCACGCGCCTACGGTTTTTTCTTCCTCAAGAGTGCAATATATGCTCGTTGTTTCACGTTTTATAAATTTCTGTCTCCAAGTAGGTCACGTAAAAATGTTGGACGATCCTTTTCACTACGGGTGGGACTAATGCTATCCAAGAGGAAGCTTGCTGTTTTCACAATTTGACAGGGATCCATGCTATCCAAAATAAAGGGCTTCACTGTAACATTACTCACTATAATACACACATGGATAACATCAATATATGTAGCCACGCGCCTACGGTTTTTTCTTCCTCAGAGTGCAATATATGCTCGTTGTTTCACGTTTTATAAATTTCTGTCTCCAAGTAGGTCACGTAAAAATGTGGACGATCCTTTTTTCACTACGGGTGGGACTAATGCTATCCAAGAGGAAGCTTGCTGTTTCACAATTTGACAGGGATCCATGCTATCCAAAATAAAGGGCTTCACTGTAACATTACTCACTATAATACACACATGGATAACATCAATATATGTAGCCACGCGCCTACGGTTTTTTCTTCTTCCTCAGAGTGCAATATATGCTCGTTGTTTCACGTTTATAAATTTCTGTCTCCAAGTAGGTCACGTAAAAATGTTGGACGATCCTTTTCACTACGGGTGGGACTAATGCTATCCAAGAGGAAGCTTGCTGTTTCACAATTTGACAGGGATCCATGCTATCCAAAATAAAGGGCTTCACTGTAACATTACTCACTATAATACACACATGGATAACATCAATATATGTAGCCACGCGCCTACGGTTTTTTCTTCCTCAGAGTGCAATATATGCTCGTTGTTTCACGTTTTATAAATTTCTGTCTCCAAGTAGGTCACGTAAAAATGTTGGACGATCCTTTTCACTACGGGTGGGACTAATGCTATCCAAGAGGAAGCTTGCTGTTTCACAATTTGACAGGGATCCATGCTATCCAAAATAAAGGGCTTCACTGTAACATTACTCACTATAATACACACATGGATAACATCAATATATGTAGCCACGCGCCTACGGTTTTTTCTTCCTCAGAGTGCAATATATGCTCGTTGTTTCACGTTTTATAAATTTCTGTCTCCAAGTAGGTCACGTAAAAATGTTGGACGATCCTTTTCACTACGGGTGGGACTAATGCTATCCAAGAGGAAGCTTGCTGTTTCACAATTTGACAGGGATCCATGCTATCCAAAATAAAGGGCTTCACTGTAACATTACTCACACTATAATACACACATGGATACCATCAATATATGTAGCCACGCGCCTACGGTTTTTTTCTTCCTCAGAGTGCAATATATGCTCGTTGTTTCACGTTTTATAAATTTCTGTCTCCAAGTAGGTCACGTAAAAATGTTGGACGATCCTTTTCACTACGGGTGGGACTAATGCTATCCAAGAGGAAGCTTGCTGTTTCACAATTTGACAGGGATCCATGCTATCCAAAATAAAGGGCTTCACTGTAACATTACTCACTATAATACACACATGGATAACATCAATATATGTAGCCACGCGCCTACGGTTTTTTTCTTCCTCAGAGTGCAATATATGCTCGTTGTTTCACGTTTTATAAATTTCTGTCTCCAAGTAGGTCACGTAAAAATGTTGGACGATCCTTTTCACTACGGGTGGGACTAATGCTATCCAAGAGGAAGCTTGCTGTTTCACAATTTGACAGGGATCCATGCTATCCAAAATAAAGGGCTTCACTGTAACATTACTCACTATAATACACACATGGATAACATCAATATATGTAGCCACGCGCCTACGGTTTTTTCTTCCTCAGAGTGCAATATATGCTCGTTGTTTTCACGCTTTATAAATTTCTGTCTCCAAGTAGGTCACGTAAAAATGTTGGACGATCCTTTTCACTACTGGTATGACTAATGCTATCCAAGAGGAAGCTTGCTGTTTCACAATTTGACAGGGATCCATGCTATCCAAAATAAAGGGCTTCACTGTAACATTACTCACTATAATACACACATGCATAACATCAGTATATGTAGCCACGCGCCAAAGGTTGTTTCTTCCTCAGAGTGCAATATGTGCTCGTTGATTTACGTTTTATAAATTTCTGTCTCCCAAGTGGGGCACGTAAAAAAGTTGGACGATCCTGTTACCTATAGGTGAGGCTAATACTATCCTACAGAAAGCTTGCTTTTTGACAATTTGACAGGGAAACATGCTAACCTAGACAAATATCTCTACTTATAAACATTACTTACTATAATAGACAGATGCGTAATATCAGTAGGGGAGACCAGGGTAAAATGGACCACGGAGTAAAATGGACCACGGAGTAAAATGGATCACCACCTATTATTTATTTTATATATTATTTTTAATATTTAATATTTTGCTACATAGATGACAGCACTGCAGTCTTGAAAATGAATGTGTAATTGTGTGTTTAGCTGACAATTTAGCCATTTTATTCTAGAAAGTTGATTTGTGGTAGTCAGAAGTAAATATATTCATCATATCTTCTTCTCTTCATTTAAGAATTGTGATTTGGAGGATTTAACCTCTCACTATAAAGAGCTAAGATAATGTATTATTATATTCAATGTAGCTAAAACAATTTAATATAAAATTTTCTCCTTTTTTTTTTTTTTTTTTTTTTTTTTTTGTCAGAACTACACATGAGTAGATAGAAAATGGGGATTCTGCCCCACTGGGAGCTGGGAGCCCTACGTCACAGGTGACGTAGGTGATAACATTATCTTATCTACGATAACGTTATCTATGTCGAGTGGAGTGGAGTAGTAGTGTTCCTGTCGTAACCTTTTACGAGGGTGAAACCGAAACTAGAAGTTTCTGTAGGAATGGCAACGGTTCATTTTTCGAAAGTTTCTAGGAACGGTATGGCAACGACTTGAAATTTTAGTGCTGCCACCTGTTGTTGAAATGAGTTATTTTGGAATTTTGTAGTGCTGCCATCTGTTGAGGGATGTACGATCTTTGTAAAATATAAGGGTACCGGGAATCGAACGTGGAACTCCGCGGTGGGAAGCCAGCGACTTATCCACTAAGCCACAAAGATTTGACAAAGGGAGAGTTAAAATGCAAGCCATGAATTTTCGAAACACGAATACCGCTTTCTTTCACTTTTAAATAAAATATTTAATTCAATTTCTTTTACAGACACGATAATGCTACCTTTTGTAGTAAATTTATATTTATTTTCTAACAAAATATTTCACCGACATACCAGGATGTACTCATATCAATAAAATATGTAAATGACGAATTTTCGAGACTATAACATTTGTGGATGTTGAAAAGAATAGTTTAAACTTAGAACTTTTAATTAAGTTTTTAGTTTAGAAAATTTTATTTATTACAGAACTTTCAAAATCCTCTATTACAAATTTTTATGCGAAAAGTTTTTAAATTTTTTTTTCTTAAATTTAGAATTGTTATATATTTTATTTTGTTACAGAAATTGATATTATTACTTTTCAAAACTTTTTTTTTTTCTTAAGTTGCAAATTTCTTTAAAACTCAAATACTTATTAACTAATTTTCTTCTAATATTAGAAAATAAATTTTCCCATTCGAAGTACATTTCATTATATTTTCAGACTTTGTAAAGTCGATAGAATTTTAACTCAGTTTTTAGCTTAGAAAATTTTATTTATTACAGAACTTTCAAAATCCTCTGTTACAAATTTTTGTAACAGTAATTTTCCCATTCGAAGTACATTTCATTATATTTTCAGACTTTGTAAAGTCGATAGAATTTTAACTCAGTTTTTAGCTTAGAAAATTTTATTTATTACAGAACTTTCAAAATCCTCTGTTACAAATTTTTATGCGAAAAGTTTTTAATTTTTTTTTCTTAAATTTAGAATTGTTATATATTTTATTTTGTTACAGAGATTAATATTTTTATTTTTCAAAACTTTTTTTAAGTTGCAAATTTCTTTAAAACTCAAATACTTATTTATTGACTTTCTGCTAATATTAGAAAATAAATTTTCCCATTCTAAGTACATTTCATTGTATTTTCAGACTTTGTAAAGTCGATAGAACTTTTAACTCAGTTTTTAGCTTAGAAAATTTTATTTATTACAGAACTTTCAAAATCCTCTATTACAAATTTTTGTGCGAAAATTTTTAAATTTTTTTTTCTTAAATTTAGAATTGTTATATATTTTATTTTGTTACAGAAATTGATATTTTTACTTTTCAAAACTTTTTTTAAGTTGCAACTTTCTTTAAAACTCAAATACTTATTTATTAACTTTCTGCTAATATTAGAAAATAAATTTTCACATTCTAAGTACATTTTATTGTATTTTCAGACTTTGTAAAGTCAATGTTTTAAGTAATATATTACTGTCAAAATAGATCATATTGTAAACTTAGAATACTTTTGCAGGGATTTGAAAAGATTTTCTGTGTTTTTTTATACATACATAGTATATATGCTACATTTAAATAAATGATATTCACATAGAACTAATAGCTGGAATATGATCCAATTTACCTACTTCACGAAAATACATCTATAATTTAAGTATAGACAATATATTTTTCACTATTTTATTTTTTAATATTGGAAGGAAATGTTAATTGTTATATAGATTATAAAGTATTAGCATTCTAATTTTCAAAAGACTTAAAATATTTTTATTATTAATCTTACATGTATTTACACTATATCCTAAAGTAAGACATTTCTGATCCAAGAACTTTTATTTATGAAAACAAAAATCTAAATGCACCGATGTGATAACACCTGAATAACGAACGTCTTATATCTAAGGGCTCTTTTAGTAAACTATTCCAGTATCCAAAAAACTGCGTAACATTTTGATCATGTTATAGGTTAAAATTTTATACATGATATGAATAGAAGAAATTCAATCAGCTAGCACATTCAATTGAAGTATACTATAAAGTAATATATACCTTCCATTGTATGCGAATTTGGAAATATAAGTAAAATCGAGAGAATAATCGCGAGATAAAAAAAAAAAAATTCACAAGTATATTAACTTGTAGAATGCCACTCAACACTCAAGTTGAAAGTAAATTTTACTAATATAAGTAACAATTATAGTTATAGGTATATTCTGTGACAAATAATTTTCAAGAAACCTCAAAAATGTCGTAAAACAACCATTGAACTTACTAATTCAGGAGAAAACAATTATAATGTTATAGTACAAATTACTAAAAATTATATTTTAGACTATATACTTTAGCTAATACAAAGGAATATATATTTTCATATGTTCAGATAACGCATAGGTATTAAAAATTAACTTCATACATGAATATATATAATTATATAGGAAGATATATTTTAATATTGAATCTTGTCTTTGAACACATCATTTTTTTTTCCATTGGTATTGCAATAAAATGGTATTTCAAATAACCTGAATTATTTTTAATACTTTTTTAAGCCTCTTATTAAAGAATTCTTTTTTTCCCTAAAAGTATAGAAAATATCCTAACATACTAGTTTTACACATTCTTTCACACTATGCAACAGAAATCCATGCATGTAAATCTTATAAAAATATAAATGAGAGGATGTTTAAAATTATTTTTATTTTTAAAAAATGTTTCTCAAAATTGTCAAATTTTATTTTACTCATTTATAAATAGTGAATGAGAAAGGAATAATTTTACCCTCTATGTGCACAAGTCAATTTCAAACGATCCAGAATTTCTATGTCAAAAGTGATATTCAAAATCGCAAACTCCGGTACTGAAAAGCAGCGCCCCACCATTCTCTCATTGTTAGGTGAAATAAATTATACTAATGTTGTAAAATCTGTAAGAATAACGAAAATTCCACTGAGAAATATGGAACATACTATGTTAAATTCATGTAAAAGAGGAAGTTTATAAGGTTGTAATAGCTTCTGAGATGTTATTGTTGCAAATATGTTTTGTTAGCTGTGAAACGTACACACTATTTCCGATATAAATAAGATATAAAAATTTATGTCCGTTAAAAATTTCTAAATGATTTATAGAAAAAAAAATCTTTAAATATTTTAATAGTGGATATTCTTACAGTTTAAAATGATATTTATATTGCACAGTTGCTAAATGAAGGAAATGTTTTTTCACTCTTGTACACATAAATAGTTAAATATAAAATGCAATATAAAAAAGTAAAAGAATTAAAACTTTATTTTCATGAATTTATTTAAGAGGCATATGCATATTAATTTTTAAGGGTGTATTAATTTCATAGTTTTTAAAGTTTTGAATAAGATAATGATATTACCATAAATTTATTCTTTTATGAAATTGAATTTAGACAGTAAATTGAAAGAATTCAACAGATAATTTTAACTTTAGGTTTAAGACGACAGTATAAACTAGACTAAACTTGTGAGAATTAGTATATGTTAGTAAAATAAATTAAGATTTCTTACATATAAGTATATTTAGAGAAAAACATGAATTCTAAACTTCATAACAATAATCACAGTTGTGAATAGTAAATTAATTGTACAGAAAGTTGGTGGGTTTCTTAGCGTACTTATACCATCTGCATTGAGCGTTATTTCAAGTCTCATACATGGAACTCGCTAAGAAAATATATATATATATACTACTCAATCAATATTTTAAAGAATGATATCCCCAAGAAAATTCACACTGAGAAATATAAAGAAACAATTTAAAATAAAAAATAACATTGTTTATTTACATTTACATTTACAAAATCATTCTTTTTACACAAATAAAAGAGTTTTATAATCTTGCATTGTAAGTTCTTTCACTTTATCAAGATTTATATTATTTAAAATGGATAAATCATTTCCAATATCAGAAATGTTTAATAATAGCCATGCACGCCATCCTAAAGATTTAAATCTTTCGCCGATGCTTAAACATATGCAGTCATGGTTGAACTGAGAAAAACTATCAATAATGCAACCTTCACAATGATATACACTTTTAATACTTCTGTTAATGTTATTTTCTAAACATGCGAATAATTCCGTTAATACATTATCATCGCTAGATGTTGATGGGGTATTTATATTAGTTTGTCGAAGCATAGAAATTTTATGGGGTAAAATGCATAACCAAATTAATTCTATAAAATAGTTAGTTATATCTTCTTCCATTTCTAATAATTTAGATACTTCTTCTGCATTTAAGATTAAATGTGTAGGATTTAAACATATACTATTAGTTTGAGAACAAGTCAAATTTTGTAAGCATAAACCGTTTAAATTAATACCTAACAGTTCATTATTAACAATGAATGAGGAGTCTTTATATACAAAATTAAATTTATACATCTTATCTATAAAATAGTACCATGTAACAGGAGAAATAACTATACCTGTTTTAGTTGGTATCCACCTGTGGTTGATATATTTATACCTGCGGATATCTGCGCGAGGTGCATTTTGAGAAACATTTACTTTACAGATAACATTCTCACTTAGATGGAAATTTTTGAAAGGGAAAATGTGAAATGTAGCATTATCTCGTTCCAAACATGCTCCAATATCATCCACATCAGCACAAAGTCTTTTCGATGGCGGTGCACTAAAATTCACATCAGACCGAAGGGCTACATCCAACCAGTCACCCTCGGGTATATAGCAGGCAGAATTTGATGAGGGGTAACATCTTAAAACTTCTGAAGGTGAGACTTATGCGGGACTCCTTTACTCGGGCTGGGCTGGTATTTTCATGGGTATAATATTTATTTGTAGGCGATGACATCACTATCAAAGAACCATGGGTAAGTTCATACGACACACTCTCGCATCGGAATTTGGGCGTTTGTTCAAGATATTTGCGAGAGCCGATTTTCGCTGTCATCGCAATGAGTAGCACAAATTGGAGCGGCTGTTAATTTTCGACTGTTACTGCAGTCCGGAAAAAAAATTACTGCATGAAATCTCGATTCTCTCCTTTTCGGGTGAAATTTTTACTAATAATGCTCTAAATAGGGTCGAACTGCAACTCTAAATTCAAAGTAGAAATTCTCGGCTTCTTCGAGGAATAATTCCAAGTAGAGATTCAGGCTCTCAACGAAACTTAAAACTTTTCATAACTAACAGTTAACTTGTAGTAAAAAAAAGGATATAAGTGTCAGCTGGAAGGCTAGCGAGTGTAGATTGAGACTGAGACAGGGCTGTATTTAAACTATTCCTTGAAATGGGAGCGACGTGTTACATAGATTAAGAGAGTCGAAGTTGTAGTAGATAATTTAAGTAGTCACACATTAAGAAACAATAAAATAATCTCAACTTGCAACATCAAGGGTTGGAACAACTCAACATGTTTACAAATTCTGCATCGTCATGTGGACATATGAAACATCAGAGATCTACTATCTCTCAGAGATAGTACTGATAAGAGTGGTCACGTTCCTCTTAGTTTCAGTTCCGAAGAAACGCGACAGGTACTATAGTTTTCTGTGACTGTAGTATTCTGAGTACTGATAAAAGCATAGAACATAGAAAGTGGTCACATTCCTCTTATATTCATCATATGTCATTTAGGATTTGTAAAATCTCATCTTTATTATTTTGTTTTTTAACTCATTTTTTTTAATTTATTATTTTTTTATTTAAATTTTTTTTTAATATGCATTTTTTTTATATTTATGAATATATTAAGATATAATATGATAAAAAAAATATCTTATTTATATATATACATTTTTATATGAAATTCTGAAAATACAAATGTTCCTTATTCGAAAATAATAAAATATTTTAATTTTAATTATTTTATATAATTTTTTTTAAAATGGTAACAGGTCAATCTTAGGGGCTCTTATGCTGTGTATTTGTGTCTAAATGACCGGGATCCATTCTTAAAATTAAGTCAATCTTCAGCCCTCGTGGTTACTCGTTCAAAGTGAGGATGCGTCTTACAATATCTCAGTAAAATAAATTTAGATTTCTTATACATACAATATATTTTTATACTTTTGACAAACAGCACTAAATTTTCGAGAAAATTTAGTGCTGTTTGTCAAAAGTATTAATTTACAACACATATTAAACGTAATGCTCCTTAATACAAGAGTATATTGACAACTGAGGTTATGACTATGGAGTTTAGAATTCAGGTTTTTCTCTAAATATATTGTATGTATAAGAAATCTAAATTTATTTTACTGACATATTGTAAGACGCATCCTCACTTTGAACGAGTAACCACGAGGGCTGAAGATTGACTTAATTTTAAGAATGGATCCCGGTCATTTAGACACAAATACACAGCATAAGAGCCCCTAAGATTGACCTGTTACCATTTTAAAAAATAGTGGCATGCCAATCTTAATTCAATTCTTAATAATTAAAATATTCACTAAATTTTCGTTAGTGAATATTTTCGAATAAGGAACATTTGTATTACGGAATTTCATATGAAAAATGTAAAATGGGAACCTTACTAAATAAAATATATATATATATATATTTTTTTTCATAATGTATTCTGTTTCTATATATTACATGCATACTTAAATAATTTTTTAAACTTCCATGAAATAACCTAACATGTGATGAGTTAAAAAAAAAATAAATAAAATGAGTTAAAATTAAATTTATAAAAATAAAGATAGATTTTACAAATCCTAAATGATGAATTTTGGAACTAATACAGATATAAGAGGAATGTGACCACTTTCTATGTTCTATGCTTTTATCAGTACTGGTCAGAATGGACTAATAGCCCTTATCAGTCACATGAGAAAGAGTAGTACCTGTCGCGTTTCTTCGGAACTGAAACTAAGAGGAACGTGACCACTTTTATCATTACTATCTGGGGAGGATTAGAGGTAATCTCTGATGTTTCATATGTCCACATGACGATGCAGAATTTGTAAACATGTTGAGTTGTTCCAACCCTTGATGTTGCAAGTTGAGATGTTTATTTTATTGTTTCTTAACTGATGTGACTAAAAATTATCTACTACAACTTTGACTCTCTTAATCTACGTAACACGTCGCTCCCATTTGAAGGAATAGTTTAAATACAGCCCTGTCTCAGTCTCAATCTACACTCGCTAGCCTTCCAGCTGACATTATCTTCAAAGTTACTCCCTGTTTTTATGTACAATGGCTAAGTTTAACGTTGAGTAATATATAAAATTTTATTCCTCGGAAGAAGCCGAGAATCTCTACTTGGAATTGAAGAAGTATTCAGTTCGACCCTTTAGAGCTTACTGTGAACTAAGAATTTCACCCGAAAAGAGAGTATGTGCCTATGGAGATGCCGGATTGCAGTTTTGCTTTTTCCGGTACTGCAGTAACAGCTCGCCTTGGACATTTATTAGTAAAAATTGAAGGAGGACGTCGAATCGAGAGATTGCAATGCAGTTATAATTATGTGCTACTATATTTTTATTGCGAACAGCGAAAAATCGGCGCTCCATCGGGATAATGAAGCAGACCTGGATCCCAGCATTCCGATCGCTGCACTCAGCTTCGGCGCATCTCGCAATATAATCTTCAAACGATCAAACTGCGAGAGTGTGTCTTATGAACTTACCCATGGCTCTTTGATAGTGATGTCATCGCCTACAAATAAATATTATACCCATGAAATACCAGCCCAGCCCGAGGTAAAGGAGTCCCGCATAAGTCTCACCTTCAGAAGTTTAAGATGTTACCCCTCATCAAATTCTGCCTGCTATATACCCGAGGGCGACTGGTTGGATGTAGCCCTTCGGTCTGATGTGAATTTTAGTGCACCGCCATCGAAAAGACTTTGTGCTGATGTGGATGATATTGGAACATGTTTGGAACGAGATAATGCTACATTTCACATTTTCCCTTTCAAAAATTTCCATCTAAGTGAGAATGTTATCTGTAAAGTAAATGTTTCTCAAAATGCACCTCGCGCAGATATCCGCAGGTATAAATATATCAACCACAGGTGGATACCAACTAAAACAGGTATAGTTATTTCTCCTGTTACATGGTACTATTTTATAGATAAGATGTATAAATTTAATTTTGTATATAAAGACTCCTCATTCATTGTTAATAATGAACTGTTAGGTATTAATTTAAATGGTTTATGCTTACAAAATTTGACTTGTTCTCAAACTAATAGTATATGTTTAAATCCTACAAATTTAATCTTAAATGCAGAAGAAGTATCTAAATTATTAGAAATGGAAGAAGATATAACTATTTTATAGAATTAATTTGGTTATGCATTCTACCCCATAAAATTTCTATGCTTCGACAAACTAATATAAATACCCCATCAACATCTAGCGATGATAATGTATTATCGGAATTATTCGCATGTTTAGAAAATAACATTAATAGAAGTATTAAAAGTGTATATCATTGTGAAGGTTGCATTATTGATAGTTTTTCTCAGTTCAACCATGACTGCATATGTTTAAGCATCGGCGAAAGATTTAAATCTTTAGCATGGCGTGCATGGCATGGCTATTATTAAACATTTCTGATATTGGAAATGATTTATCCATTTTAAAATAATATAAATCTTGATAAAGTGAAAGAACTTACAATGCAAGATTATAAAACTCTTTTATTTGTGTAAAAAGAATGATTTTGTAAATGTAAATGTAAATAAACTATGTTATTTTTTTATTTTAAATTGTCTCTTTATATTTCTCAGTGTGAATTTTCTTGGGGATATCATTCTTTAAAATATTGATTGAGTAGTATATATATATATATATATATATATATATATATATATATATATATATATATATATATATATATATATATATATATATATTTTCTTAGCGAGTTCCATGTATGAGACTTGAAATAACGCTCAATGCAGATGGTATAAGTACGCTAAGAAACCCACCAACTTTCTGTACAATTAATTTACTATTCACAACTGAGATTATTGTTTATGAAGTTTAGAATTCATGTTTTCCTCTAAATATGCTGTATATGTAAGAAATCTTAATTTATTTTACTAACATATTCTAATTCTCACAAGTTTAGTCTAGTTTATACTGTCGTCTTAAACCTAAAGTTAAAATTATCTGTTGAATTCTTTCAATTTACTGTCTAAATTCAATTTCATAAAAGAATAAATTTATGGTAATATCATTATCTTATTCAAAACTTTAAAAAACTATGAAAATTAATACACCCTTAAAATTAATATGCATATGTCTCTTAAATAAATTCGTGAAAATAAAGTTTTAATTCTTTAACTTTTTTATATTGCATTTTATATTTAACTATTTATGTGTACAAGAATGAAAATATATTTTCTTCATTTAGCAACTGTGTAATATAAATATCATTTCATATTTTAAACTGTAAGAATATCCACTATTAAAATATTTAAAGATTTTTTTTTTTCTATAAATCATTTAGAAATTTTTAACGGAGATAAATTTTTATATCTTATTTATATCGGAAATAGTGTGTACGTTTCACAGCTAACAAAACATATTTGCAACAATAACATCTCAGAAGCTATTACAACCTTATAAACTTCCTCTTTTACATGAATTTAACATAGTATGTTCCATATTTCTCAGTGGAATTTTCGTTATTCTTACAGATTTTACAACATTAGTATAATTTATTTCACCTAACAATGAGAGAATGGTGGGGGGGCTGCTTTTCAGTACCGGAGTTTGCGATTTTGAATATCACTTTTGACATAGAAATTCTGGATCGTTTGAAATTGACTTGTGCACATAGAGGGTAAAATTATTCCTTTCTCATTCACTATTTATAAATGAGTAAAATAAAATTTGACAATTTTGAGAAACATTTTTTAAAAATAAAAATAATTTTAAACATCCTCTCATTTATATTTTTATAAGATTTACATGCATGGATTTCTGTTGCATAGTGCGAAAGAATGTGTAAAACTAGTATGTTAGGATATTTTCTATATTTTTTAGGGAAAAAAAAAACTGAGGAAAAAAGAATTCTTTAATAAGAGGCTTAAAAAGTATTAAAAATAATTCAGGTTATTTGAAATACCATTTTATTGCAATACCAATGGAAAAAAAAAATGATGTGTTCAAAGACAAGATTCAATATTAAAATATATCTTCCTATATAATTATATATATTCATGTGTGAAGTTAATTTTTTATACCTATGCGCTATCTGAACATATGAAAATATATATTCCTTTGTATTAGCTAAGGCATATAGTCGAAAATATAATTTTTAGTAATTTGTACTATAACATTATAATTGTTTTCTCCTGAATTAATAAGTTCGATGGTTGTTTTACGACATTTTTGAGGTTTCTTGAAAATTATTTGTCACAGAATATAACTATAATTGTTACTTATATTAGTAAAATTTACTTTCAACTTGAGTGTTGAGTGGCATTCTACAAGTTAATATACTTGTGAATTTTTTTTTTTTTTTATCTCGCGATTATTCTCTCGATTTTACTTATATTTCCAAATTCGCATACAATGGAAGGTATATATTACTTTATAGTATACTTCAATTGAATGTGCTAGCTGATTGAATTTCTTCTATTCATATCATGTATAAAATTTTAACCTATAACATGATCAAAATGTTACGCAGTTTTTTGGATACTGGAATAGTTTACTAAAAGAGCCCTTAGATATAAGACGTTCGTTATTCAGGTGTTATCACATCGGTGCATTTAGATTTTTGTTTTCATAAATAAAAGTTCTTGGATCAGAAATGTCTTAATTTAGGACATAGTGTAAATACATGTAAGATTAATAATGAAAATATTTTAAGTCTTTTGAAAATTAGAATGCTAATACTTCATAATCTATATAACAATTAACATTTCCTTCCAATATTAAAAAATAAATAAAGTGAAAAATATATTGTCTATACTTAAATTATAGATGTATTTTCGTGAAGTAGGTAAATTGGATCATATTCCAGCTAATAGTTCTATGTGAATATCATTTATTTAAATGTAGCATATATACTATGTATGTATAAAAAAACACAGAAAATCTTTTCAAATCGCTGCAAAAGTATTCTAAGTTTACAATATGATCTATTTCGACAGTAATATATTACTTAAAACATTGACTTTACAAAGTCTGAAAATATAATGAAATGTACTTAGAATGTGAAAATTTATTTTCTAATATTAGCAGAAAGTTAATAAATAAGTATTTGAGTTTTAAAGAAATTCGCAACTTAAAAAAAAAAAGTTTTGAAAAGTAAAAATATCAATTTCTGTAACAAAATAAAATATATAACAATTCTAAATTTAAGAAAAAAAATTAAAAACTTTTCGCACAAAAATTTGTAACAGAGGATTTTGAAAGTTCTGTAATAAATAAAATTTTCTAAGCTAAAAACTGTGTTAAAATTCTATCGACTTTACAAAGTCTGAAAATACAATGAAATGTGCTTCGACAGGGAAAATTTATTTTCTAATATTAGCAGAAAATTAGTAAATAAGTATTTGAGTTTTAAAGAAATTCGCAACTTAAAAAAAAAAAAAAAGCTTTGAAAAGTAAAAATATCAATTTCTGTAACAAAATAAAATATATAACAATTCTAAATTTAAGAAAAAAAAAAATTTAAAAACTTTTCGCACAAAAATTTGTAACAGAGGATTTTGAAAGTTCTGTAATAAATAAAATTTTCTAAGCTAAAAACTGTGTTAAAATTCTATCGACTTTACAAAGTCTGAAAATACAATAAAATGTACTTAGAATGTGAAAATTTATTTTCTAATATTAGCAGAAAGTCAATAAATAAGTATTTGAGTTTTAAAGAAATTTGCAACTTAAGAAAAGTTTTGAAAAGTAAAAATATCAATTTCTGTAACAAAATAAAATATATAACAATTCTAAATTTAAGAAAAAAAAAATTTAAAAACTTTTCGCATAAAAATTTGTAATAGAGGATTTTGAAAGTTCTGTAATAAATAAAATTTTCTAAACTAAAAACTTAATTAAAAGTTCTAAGTTTAAACTATTCTTTTCAACATCCACAAATGTTATAGTCTCGAAAATTCGTCATTTACATATTTTATTGATATGAGTACATCCTGGTATGTCGGTGAAATATTTTGTTAGACAATAAATATAAATTTACTACAAAAGGTAGCATTATCGTGTCTGTAAAAGAAATTGAATTAAATATTTTATTTAAAAGTGAAAGAAAGCGGTATTCGTGTTTCGAAAATTCATGGCTTGCATTTTAGCCTTCCCTGTGTCAAATCTTTGTGGCTCAGTGGATAAGTCGCTGGCTTCCCACCGCGGAGTTCCACGTTCGATTCCCGGTACCCCTATATTTTACAGAAATCGTACATCCCTCAACAGATGGCAGCACTACAAAATTCCAAAATAACTCATTTCAACAACAGATGGCAGCACTAAAATTCCAAGTCATTGCCATACCGTTCCAAGAAACTTTCGAAAAAAATGAACCGTTGCCATTCCATCCTACAGAAAACTTCTAGTTTCGGTTTCACCTCGTAAAAGGTTACGACAGGAACACTACTACTCCACAATACCACTCGACATAGATTAGCGTATTATCGGTATGATAAGAATAACGTTATCACCTACGTCACCCGTAGACGTAGGGCTCCCAGCTACCCCAAGTGGGGCAGAATCCCCATTTTTCTATCTACTTACGATGGGGTAAAAAATGGTTCTGTCTATAAGGTTCGTCTATACCATTATAGGGATATTGCTTCCGGAAAAAATTGGTCTTCATTTTTGGATGGGCAAATATGTGGCACCTTGCCCAGACCTATTGGTGTAGCCCTGTTTCCGCCTTTAGACCGGACATGATTATCTTACCTGCCCAATCTGTACAAATTGGTCTTCCTGATTCACCGAACTGTGTTTCTTTGTGCTTCAGCCCCAGTGTTTGGAGATCAACTTTTTTCTTGTCCTGCCCTATAGGATGTTATTTCTTCATTGCACCAACCCATGACTTGTGCCCCTCTAAGAAATGTTACGCGTTCCATCCGTGAACATGTTCATAAGGCTCGACTATGCCATTATAGGAATAATGCTTCCGGTAAAAAACGGTCTTCTTTTTTGGATAGGCAAATATGTGGCACCTTGCCCAGAGGCTATTGGTGTGAACTGTTTCCGCCTTGAGACTGGACATGATTTTCTTCAGGCCCATCTGTACAAAGTTGGTCTTGCTGATTCACCAAACTGTGTTCTTTGTGCTTCAGCCCAGTGTTTGGAGATCAACTTTTTTCTTGTCCTGCACTATGGGATGTTATTTCTTCATTTGCACCAAAACATAACTTGTACCCCTCTAAGAAATGTTAAGCGGGCCATCCGTGAACATGTTCGTATGGTTCGTCTATACTATTATAGAGATATTGCTTCCGGAAAAAAAAGGTCTTCATTTTTGGATAGGCAAATATGTGGCACCTTGCCTAGAGCTATTGTGTAACCTGTTTCCGCCTTGAGACCGGACATGATTATCTTACCTGCCCATCTGTACAAAGTTGGTCTTGCTGATTCACCAAACTGTGTTCTTTGTGCTTCAGCCCCAGTGTATGGTGATCCCTTTTTTCTTGTCCTGCCCTATAGGATGTTATTTCTTCGGGTTCCTTTTCGACTCTCCCATCCAGTGTTGCCAACCATACGATAATTATCGTATATGTACGATAACTTAGGACGCTGTACGATGAAAAATAATCTCAAAATTATGTGACATAATTGTGAAAAACTGTACGATAATTTCCTGATTTGTACGATAAAACAACATTAGACTAATTTAGAATTAAAAAAACGGGTAAATTAACTGTAACTCTATAAAGATCAAAAACAAAAAATAGAGAACGTATAATTCATTTTTTTATCACTTTTTCCCTTCAAATAATTATTGTTGTAGATTTTAGAGCAGCTTAAGGAGCATGTTTTGAGGGACTTCTTCATTAAATGAAAGTAAATAATCCTGACACTGAGGGTTGAGAAAGCTCATATGTACTGTGTAATAAAAGAAAGGAAAAGTGTCAATTATAAAAAAAATGTTATATTTGTGAAATTGAATATCACATAGATACTAATGTTTGATATTTTTTTGAAACGAATATAAAATAAAGAATTTTAAAAATTGTTATTTCCAGTGTTTTTATCTGTTAGTTATTTCAAATTATTTAAATCAGTCTAAAACATAAAATTGCTAAATGCAAAATTACTGAATATTCACAATTATACTGGAGATATTTCTTTAATGATTACATAATCAGGGATAATTAGAAGTAATCTTGCATTTTACTTGTTCTATTGCAGATTTCACTAAAATATGGCATTTTTAGTAATTAAACCAATTATTAAATAATAATCGGTTTTATTACTGAATATTTCATATTTAAAAAAAACCACAGTAAATAATGAATTATAACATTATTAAAAAGTATATATATATATATATATATATATATATATATATATATATATATATATATATATATATATATATACAAATTTATGCTTAGATCAGTAAAGAAAAATCACATGTCTGGTGTTTCATTTAAAGTAAAATACGAGATGATAGAAAAATATTTAATGAATCCTATTAAAATATTTACATATTTTTTGCCACCCCCCCAAAAAAAAAGTGTGGGGGGGAGAGAAATGTATAACGAGAAAAATATATCGTACAAGCGCCATCTATTAACACTATTTTTAACTATAACTATAATGTACGATAATTACATACCAATGCCATAATTTTTGGACCTAGAATCCATAATTTTGCCTTTGAAGGTTGGCAACACGGCTCCCATCTATTGGGGCAATTTCTTGTATGTATTCGACTCCAAGGCGTCTTATGCTCGAAAGAGTTCAGACAGGCGTAATATAAAAAAATAATATGACTTCATAATTCACATATTAATACATAACATAAGTCTAGGCATTCGCAAGCGAAAATTTTTTCTTTCTTACAGTAGAGTGCGAGACTTTCTACTTTACTTTTTATGAATTTCTGTCTGTAATATGAGGAACACAAAAATATTTTGCACGATCTTTTCCGTATAGGTTGAACCAGGGGTAGGCAACGCGGCGCCCCCGATCGATTTTTAATGTGCCCTCGCTGGACTAATGTAAATGTATGATAACCAGAGCGATTTACTTACTTTTGTCAAACGGCGATATACAGCAAGTAGTCAGTTGAGTTTAGGATTGTGCATAGATTAGCAGTTTGCTAACCTTGAGCGTATCTAATAACAAGCACGTATTTTTTGTTAGTGTGTGATCGTATTTGGAATAGACCACGCGTAGACCATACATTTAAAACTATCAAGTAATCCGAAATAATTCTTTTCTTTCAAAACCCTTCATGGATAAATGTAAAAGAAAAGAACATATTATTTTAACGATGAATGGGAACATCTATATTGTTTCGTTGATTACAAAGGGAAGTGTATTTGTTTGTTGTGTAATAATAGTGCTGCGATTCCCAAGAAAAGTAATATTGAACGACATTTTAAGACCGTTCATACCAATTTTGACAGTGATTATGCAAAGAACTCTGAAATTAGAAGGGAAAAAAATTATTTCTTTAAAATCTTCAATAACCAGTAAAGTTTTTTTACTAAACCCCTGCAACACCATAAAGCAGCAACGATCGCGTCATATAAAAATATCGCATTTGCTAGCTAAGAATAAAACACCATTTACAGATGGAGAAATAGTGAAAGAAGCCATGTTAGAAGCTGCTGATTCACTTTTTGAAGAATTTAAAATTAAAAAAGAAATAGTTTCAGCTATAAACGCGTTGCAATCCCCAATTAAAAGAAATTAGCTGAAAATATGGACACCCAAGTTTGAAACTGAATTATATGCATCATTATGTATGCCACCTACAAAATAAAGTTATAAATAATTTGTTTTTTTATGCTCATTTATACCTGTTGATTATCTGTAAAATATGCGCCCTCGGTGATTTTCAAATTTAGTGTTGTGCCCTTAAGGACAAACAGGTTGCCGACCCCTGGGTTGAACTAATGCTAGAGAAAGTTTGCTGGTTGAGAATATGACATGAATTTACACTATAAAAAATAAATGCATACTCAGTAATATTACTAAATAATATAATACATACACAATATCCGTATACATTACACAATATCCTGTGCTGTGTATATATATATATATATATATATATATATATATATATATATATATATATATATATATATATATATATATATATATATATATATATATATATATATATATATATATATATATATATATATATATATATATATATATATATATATATTATAAATATACAGCACAGTTCCAGTATGTTTTCTTGCAAAACTGCCCAGCTAACGAAATCATAACCATATCACAAAGAACAATATGACATAATTTAACATCGGAAAATTGAAAATGTGCTGAATTTGAAACTCCATATTAACCAATTTTTTATTAACCAATTTTTAATTTAATTTTTGGTTCAAATAAATTATAATTAAAATCATTAAAAACCAAAATTTGATCAATTAATTCCATATTCTTCGATATTATTT
>CM063505.1:182033987-182040633 GCA_032207245.1 Pardosa pseudoannulata | reverse complement strand
TTATGATCTCACGAATCCATATTCATCTATTCACTCTCATGTTTAGTTGTTTTCTCGCTTGTTGTTATTCTTTATAATCTAGTTTATTCTGTTATGATCTCACGAATCCATATTCATTTATTCAATCTCCCTTTTAGCTGTTTATTTTCTCGCTCGTTGTCATTCTTTACTTACTGTTAAAATTCTGAAAATTAGCAGAAATGGCTTTTGACCGATTTCCTGAATACATAAAATTAAGATTTTAACTTAGATTCCACATATCAGTATCGTTAAAAACTAAATTCAGAAATATTAGGCGATCCCTACACCGTTTAATTTCACGTAAAAACAAATGAATATACGTAATAAAATGCTCGTTTGTACTCCCTTCTTCCTCCTATTATTAAGTACGCAGCATAAGTATGGTGATACGCAGCGGAATTAAATATAAAAAATAACTGTTGCACAAAATACCAATATTCGGTAAACGCCAAACAAAAAAGTTGCAAATAATCTGTAAGTTTAACGAAATTAAAACATTATTTATTACACTCAATTTTTATTTATATTTTCGTGAGAAAATGAACGTTTAATCCTGTTGAAATAGGCGTCTATTAAAAAAGTCAATTCTTTTTTTCTACGATGTTAGCTAAATAAGGGCACAGGTTATAAACAAATTCATAAAATTAAAATTATTTGACAAAAATAACAGTAATGTTACACTACAATTTGAAAGGAATATATTAAATACGGTCTGTTAAACGAAATAATTTTTATCTGCGCATGCGCAAGATACAGTCTTATCCTCCTTCCTTTTCATAGTTAATTTTATAGGGAAACTTTTGTTAATAGTTTACTTTTATATCTTTAAAATTAACATAACTATCGTCATTTTAATGAGCTGCTTCTTAGTAAGTTCATTGAATATGAAAACTGATAAGCGACTTTTCACAGCTTGAATTTTTGTTTTGTAGAACATTCATTTGCTACAAGTTAACTGTACAGTAACTGGCCAAATGGTGGCCGAATGATAAATCGCTGCTCTTCGAATTCTAATTCTGTCAAAATTAAAAAAACCGTTCGGAATCGACTTAAAGCCTGACCCCGATCTTATTATTTTTTAGCCCTCGTGTTGCAATGATGTAGACCAGGGGTGCCCAACCAAATCGGTTGGTGGGCCAAAAAACGATTTATTGAACTGAGGTGGGCCGCACATATAAATATAAAACAACAAATTAAAAAATTTTTATTATCGTGAAGTATTCAAAATATGCATTTTTACAGTGCCAGCTGCGACTGTGCATAAAATTTGTGTTATACATATATGATAACTACAAGGAAAATAAACATTAACTATACTGCATTTATAATCACCCAAAAACCTTACCTTCCTCCCTAATCATGAAAGTTAAAATATTATTATTATATTTATACTATAAATATATATTGTAGTTTATTCACAAGCACTACCACATGTATTATTTTAAAATTAATTGTGAGATTTGTTTTTGTATTTTATTAGAGATTTTGTTAATATCAGCGGATAATGTACTCGATGCGCATCGTAGCTGATTGGTCATATTAAATAAATATGATAATTACACGATTAAAAAACAGTAAATATGATAAACGCAAGCTAAGGATGCGACAAGCGGACATAATCTCCAAAAGTTTAACCTTTGATTTAAGGAAATATAATGCGCTTCCCTGTGTTTTCTTGACAAATGGGAACTGATACTTTTGTAAGCAACAAAAACGTAAAATTTGAGTTGCTACACTACTATACTGTTTTATACATAAATTAAACATTTTGGAGGTTAGAATTTCAAACGCATCGTTAGCTTGCGCTTTCTGAATAAACAATACCTTAATTATTCCTTTAGAATTATTAACTTCACAATACCCATAAATACAATTTATAACTTTCTTTCCATACAACTTCCAGGCCGAACGATGGCCGAATGGTTAGGTTGCTGGCCTTCGGAACCAGAGTTCGTGGATTCGAATCCCACTTTGGCATGGATGTTCGTAGCCGTTCGGAATCGGCTTTAAGCAGTAGGTCCCGGTCTCATTAGCCCTCGTGTTTCAAAAAGTTGACCGTAGCATTCCAAACCAAACCATCCACACAACTTCCAATTAGTGGTTGGTCAGAGCACGTGCACGTAACTCGAGTCAGCTGGTTGTATAAGTAATGGCCGATTGACAGAATATTCTAGAACACTCAAATTTCAATATAACCTGCCCAACCCTACTCAAAGACCAGGTTTATGTTGATTACTATCAAGTCTTAACGTACATAATATGCGATATTTATTATTGCAAACGTTAACAACTAAAATTCTATGTTTCAACTGTATATAGTCAAAATGACTAAAACTACACTCATGTCCATAAATTAAGGATAATGAAGTTCAGGCAATGAAAGAGACAAAAGTAAAACAAATTTGACTTATTTGTAAAGTCTATTTATTAAACAAAAGGTAAAGAGCAAAAAAGGTGCTATATTTTTGACATAATTAATAAAAATTGCGATTTTTACTCCCTGGAGCAAATTTCAAAAAAGAACCTATTTACAGAAAGCAGTATAACATGGTTAGTATGATGGTTAATACGGAGTATGTCAACGGAGTATGGAATATACAAGCGTTACAACGCCTACGCATGCTGAGTATCAGATTATCAATCTGATCTTGGGGAAAATTACACCACTCATCAAGCAATGCCCTCCGAAGTTCCGATAGACAGTTGGGAGGGGGTTGACGGTCTGCAATTCGTCGGCCAAGCATGTCCCACACAAGCTCTATTGGATTCAAGTCCGGTGAGTATGCTGGCCAATCCATACGGGTGATATCCTCCGATTGAAGGCATTCGTTTACAATGTTTGCACGGTGAGGTCGGGCGTTGTCATCCCTATACAGAAATTCAGGACCCATGGCGCCCCGAAACAAACGTACATGTTGTTCCAGAATGACATCCCGATAGATGTGGCCTGTCATCGTTACACTCTGAACATGCAGGTCAGTTCTGGAACCAAGAATAATTCCTCCCCAAACGAGCCATCCTGCACCACCGTAACGGTGTCGTTCAATGGTGTTCTCTTGGTGGTAACGGGTACCTGGCGCTCTCCATATGAAAGTCCGGCGAGAATCAGAATGTAAACTGAACCTGGACTCGTCGGAAAACATCACACAAGACCACTGTTGCGGTGTCCACAATGCATGCTCTCTAGCCCAGCATAATCGCAGGCGACAGTGAGTTGCGGTAAGGGGAACACATCTGACAGGCTTACGAGCATATAGACCAATGTTCCCTAAGCGTCTGTACACGGTCTGCGTTGAAACTGTCGTACCGGTAGCTGAAGAGAGCTGACGAGACAAGTCTGATGCTGTGCTCCGTCTGTTTCTTTTGGCAGTAACTGCCAAATACCGGTCATTATTCGGCGTAGTAACTCGGGGACGACCTGTGCTGTAACATCTACTCACATTACCATCATGTTTGAATCGTTGCCAAAGCCTGGAGATGACACTCTGGGCGATTCCAAGTTCCTCGGATACTTCCAGCTGGGTACGTCCACATTCCAGTCGTCCGATATTTCTACCACGAAAAAAAATCATCCAAATGCTTCCTTTGTGCCATAACTATGCGGTTATCGCACTGAAAGGCTTTTAAAGCGCCTGTGAACAATTTTACTTCTTTGCTACCATTCCTTATATACCCCTTTCATACACTCTCGTCATTGTGACGTACTATCCGCACCATCTGGTGGTTTCCTGCAATTTGCATATTCTTCTTCAAGATGTGTGTGATAATTCTACAGGTGAAATTTTTATTTTAGAACTCAATTTCTGTGTGATTCTGAATTATCCTTAATTTATGGACATGAGTGTATATAGACGGTTGAAAACTTCAATTGGGCCGCAAAAAGTTTTTAAATGGGCCGCGGGCTGGTCTTGCCTTATGTAGATAGTAGTGCTTCACACCAAACCAAAACTCTGTAACAGCTAATAACCTTTACCGTAACATTTGAGTTTTTTAATTAGCATATATTTTAATATATTCATCAGTCATTTGATGTTGCTAGTCGACATAAAACAAGAATGATTATGGATGATTACTAAATTTATACACTGAGAAGTTTATAAATAAGGAAAATGTTTAATCCTTATATTACAATGTATGGGAAAGCCATGCTGTATTTTTATGCCTCTTTTGATCGTTTTTTAAAAATTGGTTTTATGCACGGTATTTAAATAAGGCTAAACATTCATTCCATCGTACACTTCTTTTGTTAGTCGCTGGATTTCTCCCTCCATTAATTTCGAAATTCAGCTTTTATTATCTTGTAGTATTGATTACTAATTGCGTGGGCAAAACACCTTTGAATTCGCAACCTATTGCAATAAAATCTAAATGTGAATAAGATCAAATACAATATATAAATATATAGAATAGCCACGTATAGCAAATCTAGCAAACATTTTTTGTATCAGCATATTGAAACAATGCCATACATAATATCGTGTATGTGTGTAATAAGGGGAATATAAATAAACATAAAAGAATTTTTAAAATCTTTTTATATAGCTGATGTAGCTGATTAAATAGACAATCGATACGTGACATAGAAATAAAAAGGAATTTTGTTTTTGTCTCTGAAAAATGTACTGATTTGAAAGTTTTAAATATTCTCAAACATTTCATGCATGTTTTACATCATGTCCTCAAATAAAGCTGTATAGGGAGAAAATGCTGCATAAATTTATAGAAATTCATCGATTGCTTAAGGATTTCATTTCAACCCACTCGGCAAAAGTGTAGAACTCGTAGTAGGAAGGTTGTGAGTTCGAGGCTCAAGCCCGTCAAAGACCACCGTGTTCACGAATGGAAATTGGAGCCCCTTAAAATTGGTTCGAAGTCACCATATCCTCCAAGTTAAAACTTTAACTCTGAACATATTAGGCGCCTGGAGAGCTTTTTGGGTCTTCTGTTTGTGCCCTTCTTCCATATAATGAGCATTCACTTGAACGGTGGTAATGTTACTGGCGTTTTGTAGCATTAAAACATGTTCCTTGGGTGGTTCCAAATGAATAACAACTTTGCAGCGGAGAATGAATACTTGTGTATTTGATCTCTGAATAACGTTAGTATAATTGTCTATTCTGCCACCTGCATGCATTAAGCAAAAATGTTTTCATTTCGGCTTGCCAGTCCATATTAATAAATTGATTACATGGGTTCATTTTTTTTATTTCAAATGAAAAAGAAACAGCAATATTCATATGCATTGAAAAAAATCTGTTAGACTAATAAACCTAAATTTGAGTTGACGAGCTACGTTTAATTTTTCACTCATGATGGGTAATGACATCTGAACTTGCTGTTTAAAGTCGATTTCGAGAAGCTACGAAGACTAATGACTTCGGTAGGATTCGAACTCACGGACTAGGGCAAATAAACACAGAGTTCAGACCGAGGCACTAGGAAAGTAAACAATTTTCAACGGAAGCAAAAGGTTGCTAATGTATTTAATACTTTTCACGTCATTTTAAGTAATGTTATATTCTTTGACGCTCTACACTGACTAGAGTTTTGATGGGGAACTCACAATCATGCAAGCATGAGGTAAAAAAAAAATGAAATGAACATTTACTTTCAATCATTCGTTTTAAAGCAAAATAGGATTACCTTTTTCTCAGAAATAGAATCTTTTATTTTCTGGTCAAATACTCCTTTTGTATAATCATCAAAATACTACCCAAAATATGTGAAATAAGAATATCAAAATAATTATACCTTCAAAGGTTTTAAATACAGCTAAACAGAGTGTACCTTGAATATATACAAATTAATTTCTCTTACTTTTTGCTGTTCTTGTTATATAAATCAGTATTTATGTATACATATGTGCATATACATATATATATGTATATATATGTATACACATATAAACATTATACATACTATGTACACACACACACACACACACACACACACACACACATATATATATATATATATATATATATATGTCTGTGTGTGTGTGTGTCAGGTCTAACAAGGGGGGGGGTGGAAAATTAAGTGAGTTGTGAACAATTTAAAAGGGAACTCTTTCTTAATAACAAAATAAATGAAAAAACCCACTCTCGCGTAAGCTTTTAGGATAATTTGGTCAAGAAGAAGCATGTTGGAAGAATTTGATGAGTATGAAAACCGATAAGGGACTGGCGCGTAGACATAGAACTGTCATGATACTCCATGCTTAGCTCCGCCACGAATAAATGAAAATGGCGCAAGTGACTAATTGAAAAGGAAACTATACTTTAAAATAAAGAGATGATTTACCAAGAAAGACTGAGTCTACCACTGGATACACACATACACACACACATATATGTATATATATATATATATATATATATATATATATATTATATATATATATATATATATATATATTTATCTCCAAATTTTGATCTTTTCTTTCATGGCCTCCCTACTTAATCGTATTCAGCATGGATATCATCCTAACTTTTATTACGTCACAAACACTAATTACACACACACACACACACTTATATGTAATACATAAAAACTATTTCATTTTAATATCTTTTCTTAAAAACCTCCTCTCTCCCACTCTAATTCCTTAAAATCTATTTTCCCAGCG
>CM063505.1:182016487-182028987 GCA_032207245.1 Pardosa pseudoannulata | reverse complement strand
AAAACTGTCTTTAAAGCTCAATGAGGAATAAATGACATTACTTTGTGTGAATGTGATTTGCAATGTTACAAAGGGTGGAGTTAAAACTTGTCTATCGTTTAAGCATACTTCTAAAATAGTTTCGAATTCCTTCTCTATATTTTGAATTTATGATATATTCTTTCTATTTTTGATGCTGTTGTACGAAATGAATATTTTTGCTTTCCAGTAACGAAGCAAATAGTTTCTACTGTTAGCCTTCATTTAGTTTATTAACCTTTTGAGGACGGGCGCGTCATATATGCAACATTTATTAAATTGAACTTAATGATTCTTATAGTATTCAGATATCTCTAGTAGACAAGTACACCTATAACAGACATAGGGCTACTTCTAGTGTCAATAAGAAATACTAATTAAATGTTTTACATAAAATATCCTTAATGATGTACTTGATCTGAATTAATTTAAAAGACGTTGCATATCTGATGCATCCGTCCTCAAAGGGTTAATAGAAAATACATTTTTTGGATCATCTGGTTAATCCTGAAACGTCGGTTTTCAATTAGTCCGAAGTGCTACAGGATATTGTTTTGCTACACGAGGGCTAATGAGTTCAGAACTTACTGCTTAAGCCGATTCCGACCGGTGCTACGAACATCTATGCCAATAAGGGAATCGAACCCACGAACTGTGGTGCCGAGCAGCGCCTACCCATTCGACTATCGCTCGGTGTAATGGTGAAAAATATATATAATATATCTTATACTTCTCTGAACTGCAAATTGTTTTTATCTTTTCTTTATTTAAAGACCAAAAGACTGGACTGATTTTGACGAAATTTTGTGTATGTAATTAAGTTTATTTGAGAAACTTTGATTTGCAATTTGATCCGATAGACAAAGTTTATTTTTATTAAGAATCCAGAATTGCGTGCTTATTGAGATTATTATAATGCAGCTTGAAATCCATCGCTTCAACCGTACCAGTGACTAATTGGTCAGCGCAACGGGCTTCAGTACGAGAAGTCTCAGGATCGAATACCCGTACAGGATGTGGGAATTTTAATTTAATCTAATTATCCTTGTGATGACTGTAAGCATAGCGGCGTCAAATATTTAAAAAATATTTTTTTCCTTACTTTTCTATCAAAACGGTACGATTTATAATTTATTTAAAAACATTCTACAACTTTTGGATTGACAGAGTTAAAATAGGGCTATGTCTGTCTGGTCGTCTAGTATATATATATATATATATATATATATATATATATATATATATATATATATATATATATATATATATATATATATATATATAATCTGAATATTACTTCAATGAAAATAGTGTATATAATAGCCATTTATATGTAACGAACCTTTGTGTAAGAAAACATCATATGGTATGGAATAGAATCTACAGAGATGATGGAATATGAAATTAGAAAGTAAACACATTTAGGTTTGATGTAAACAAGTAACGTTACTACAATGTTCCATTGCTGTCAGCCATGCGGAGTGTGTTTCTCCAATCAGTCAGGTATGTGATTTGTTTTCCCCAAAAATATTCAATTTTACCCGCTTAAGTTGCGCTAAAATTTATCCACTTCAAAAAGTGAAAATACTTCCGAGAATATTCCGGAATAAAAGGGTAGAAAATAATCTGTCATTTCGAAAGGTATTTTAGACGAAATAATGGAAAAAACACTAGAGCAGTGATGAAGAAGATGCTGTAACGTCGCAACATACTGTGTTTGTGGAGGCTTAGTAAAGACAATCGCTTAAAGTCCTAGATTTTATTATCTCGACTATATACAAAATATACACGATATAAGAGAATTCTTACGCTGACTCAGACTAGTGTGTCCATACAGCAGCAGACGAACTAACAACAAGTCACCACGACAGCAACCACAACAGCTATAGAGCTGCAGCTGACCTACGAGAGGTCCGTCAGGGTTCGAAGCTTAATGTAGTCGACCCCAGTAAGGAACAAGCTCTACAGAGGCCAAATTCGGGACTACCAGGGAAGACGTAGACGGAAAGATCACTCAGGCACCCCGGGTTCGTGAAGCCCGTACACTCCTAAAGGAGAAGTGTCCCTGGGGACAGATACATGATATAAAACAACATCATTTGGGAGAGAGAAACAACCTTCTCTATCCTTCAGCCCCCAACAACCAACTGCCTTCTTCTTGAAAGACCCCTCGCAAAAAGAGGGGGGGGGGAGAAAAAGGGATGAGAGCAAGGGAGTGGTCAGCGGACCAGACTCCTCAATAATAGCCGGCATTCCACACTGATGTATGCAGGGACATAAAAATCCCAAACCCCTCTGCGTCTGGAACTCCTGCTTTTTTCAGGGGAATAAATTCCCACGGGTCCTGAGAATGACCGACCCTCTCTGGTTCTCCTGTGGCCAGCTGCCACAATGCATTGGTATCGTTATTGTATTACGTATCTGGCGCAGTCTAATGTATTTTTTTAAGTATCAATTTAGGAATAGTGTTTTATGTTCCTATATTCTATATTCTATAACTTTCTTTATTCTATAACGCTTCTATATTCTATAAAAAATTTTGGTTGACATTTAGAAGGAAAATAAGTATTTTACAAGAATTATATATAATATTTTAAAAGTAACAATACTTTTAAAATTTTGTTTTCACTCTGCATCAATAGCACTTCTAACAAGAAATATTTTGAGAAGTTCTCATGCTAATGAATACCAAAATGGAATTTTGTTTCTTATTTTCGGATAATCTAAAATGTGGTTTTGTAAAGTAATTTTTTTTTATTCTAGAAAACGCATACGAATTTAGAAATGTATGGGTGGAACTGGGCCCTGAAGTATGTATTTTTTTTTGTATAATATAAATAGAAATATAAATAAAATTGCTTTTATTTGTTGCTAGATGAAAAATAAACGATAGTAATGATATAGAAATCAATATCAACTTATCAATCTATTTCTAAAGGGCTATAACTTTAAATTTGAGATCTGTGACATGAAAGTCATACATTTAAATTTATGACAAACATGAATTTCAAATTTATAAAACGGATAAAACCTAAAACTTGATATTTATGAAACAGATAAAACCCAAACGTGAAATTTATATTATGTAAACTGAATTTTTCAGAGCAATATTAAACAGTAAAATGGTAATATCTCTAAACTTTGAAATTTCAGTTGTTGTTCTTTAGCACTAGGCTGCCGAAAGAGTTTTGTTCTGAATGAGATAAATTTGCAAAATTTTAAAAATTTATTTGAAAAGAATGTTTTAAAAATGAATAAGAGTGACGTAATAGCCATAAAAATTTCGTACAGATAAGAATGAAATTAAAAAAAAAATTAAAATGTTCTTAAGCGGAAATAGATTGAAAATACATAACATATTTAATAAATACTGACGATCAGAAATAATGGCGATTTAGAAAAACATGCATAATTAAAGTATAAGAAATAGAAAAATATTAGAAATGGATAATATATTTAAGTAATAATGGCGATTTAGAATAACATGCATATTTAAAGGATGAAAAATATATGAAAAATGGGTAATATATTTTAGAAATATTGTCAGTTTAGAATATTATGCATAATAAAAGTATAAAAAATAGAAATATATTAAAAATGGATAATATATTTTAGAAATAATAGCGATTGAGAATAACATGCATATTTAAAGGATAAAAAATAAAAATATATTAAAAACGGATAATATATTTCAGAAATAATGGGATTTAGAATAATATGCATAATAAAAGTATATAAAAAATAGAAAAATAATAAAAATGAATAATATATTTTAGAAATAATGATGATTGAGAATAATATGCATATTTCAAGGACAAAAAATAGAAATATATTAAAAATGGATAATATATTTTAGAAATAATGAGATTTAGAATAATATGCATAATAAAAGTATAAAAAATAGATAATATATTTTAGAAATAATAGCGATTGAGAATAACATTCATATTTAAAGGAAAAAAATAAAAAATATATTAAAAACGGATAATATATTTCAGAAATAATGGCGATTTAGAATAATATGCATAATAAAAGTATATAAAAATAGAAATATAATAAAAATGAATAATATATTTTAGAAATAATGATGAATTAGAATAATATGTATATTTCAAGGACAAAAAATAGAAATATATTAAAAATGGATAATATATTTTAGAAATAATGAGATTTAGAATAATATGCATATTTAAAGGATAGAAAATAGAAATATTTTAAAAATGGATAGTATATTTTAGAAATAATGGGGATTGAAAATGGTATGCGTAGTTAAAGTAAAAAATATATATATAATAAAAATGGATAATTTGACATAGGTAATACATTATAAACATAATGAGATAAAAATTAATAAAACTTTAGAGAAAGCAGTATATTGTTATGACAGTGTTAAATTTTAGACATTAATGGAAAAATAAATAAGAATTAATTTATAGTAAATATTTTTAAGTATGCATGTGGAATTTTATTGAAAAATTTGGACTTTTCTAAACTTCAATTATACCGAACGAGTCAGAACTTTAAATAATTGATCTGATTTATTTTTAAGTATACTAGGAGTATTTGATAAAAAGTCACAAGAAGCATTTGAAGACATGGAAATGTAAAAAAAAAAAAAAAAAGAAAAAAAACTCACTTTGAGACATAACATTTTTAATATTTCTTAAACTTTTTATAATGTTTACTCTTTTAATACCTCACGTAACTTTTCAGTTATCCAAAATATATAAAGTTGGCTTCCTGCGTACGGCTCAGTATAATAGTTTTTGTATGAATAACTTACTCAAAAAAACGTTTAACATTTTGATTCATTTTCGGTAATGTTAAAGTTTATATTCTTTTTAACAGCACGCATGTCCCACCAAATATCTATTTGACATCCAAGATGTCATTTAGAATAATTCTGACATTGTAGGGAACAGATTCATGTCTACTTTATTTACATAATAATTTTTTTAAATAAAAACACAAAGCATACCTTAAATATTTTGAATTTTATATTACTGTTCGAGGCCCTAAAAATGTTTTTTACAATTTTATAAATATTTCTATATCATAGAAGTTTTTAATTTTATCGACAATCTGCTAGGTTCTGATTTTTAAGTAGACGTGTTGCTTTTTTAAAGAATGTTTCTAAGTATAACAATAAACATTGTAATTGATTTGTATCGTAAAATTCAATTGAAAGAATATAAGGAAAGTAAAATCTAAACTAGCACTTCATTAAATAAAAATTTAAATTTCTAAAGGGATTTATTATTTTCAAAAATCTTATATGGCTTCTTCGAATATTAACATTTCTACCAAAATATTTTTTTAAATCTAAGAATAAAGCCCTCTTTATAAGACCTTGAATTGATGTTGAGATTTTGAGATAACTCTAGAATCATATTTAAAATATTACTGACATTTACTGTGAATAATGGAAAAATTACGTAGTTTCTTCTATAAGGTAAAGTAGGGTAAATGCTTTAAACCTCCTTATTTTTCCTGTTGTGTTGTTACATCGACTGCTATATATGGAAAACTGCATGCCTGCTGACTTTTATTTTCTAAAGAAGAGATAGGCTGATTTTTGAACGGAAAATCTTAAGAAAAATATTTGGTGAAGTTCAAGAGAATAATTTTTGGAAATCTTTATTCAATTTTGAAATTTATAAAAAATATAAGCAACCTCATGTTGTTAAAGTCATAAAACATAATAAACTGCGATGGCTTGGACACCTATTCCGACACGATGACATAAACCCAGTAAAACAGCTCACTTTCACTATAATCCCATGGGACAGAGGAAACGAGGAAGACCACCAATTAGGTGGCTTGACTCAGTAGACAGGGACTTAACTACTGTCAAAAAGAGAAATTGGAGGAGTCTTGCAGCAGATAGGAACGGCTGGAAAAAACTGCTTGGGACAGCCTTGGCCTGTAACAGGCTGTAGTGCTTTAAAAGAAGAAGAAGAGATAGGCAAATTGCGGCCGGTGGGCTACACTTGGTCCTCTAAGTCAGACAGAAAAATCGTCCTTAAACCGAGATTATCTGCCGGTGCGAGACCGAAGATTTGTCACTTTTATTTCTTCACGACAATAAGCATGTTCGGTGATTTCCCGGTCGATATGGTTAAATTCAATTGAACCTAAATTCAGTTTTCTTTATTAGCTCCTCACTGCTGATTAAATATCACTTTTTGAGCTGCATTTTAAATTTATTGACATGTAGTTATATCACACCGCGAAAGAGAATTGTTTAATGCTATGACATTAGATGATATATAGAATTAGCAAATCTATTTTATGTAGAATTAGCAAATCTATGTCTGTTGAAAAGTTTCCATGTATGGAGAAGTTTGCTGGGAAAATATTTCAGTAAAGTTTTTCTTGCATGAAAACTATGAGAGTAAACATGGTGCTCTTTGACGGACCTTAACTTTCAGACTGTAATGAGAATCTCAACAAGCAATCTTACTCCATATTTAAAGGAAACTGTAGAAAAGTGTGAAAGGTTAGATTGGTCTCATTAAACGGATTCTAAAATGGGATTGCAGCTACAGAGGATTTGAAATCAGTACAATAACTAAATTGAATAAAATGCTACTATTCTGGTTAATCTATATTTATTAATTTTATGGTACACTTTACAATTTTTGAGAACAAAGTTAACTAATACTTAATTCCTCAGAGCTCCAGCCCACGTGGGACCATGGCCTACTGTGCCACATCTGTTTTCACGACCAAAACATGCTCACGAGGGGGTGCGAAGCATATGCCCCGGTTAGGTGGTCAACCTTACGTGGAACCCCCAGAGTTTAATTCCCAAGCATTATTGGTCCTCAATTTGTTTACCCAGTGAAGGGATGAAAGGCTGAGTCATTTGAGCCGCGGTGGCTCAGTCGGCAAAGGAAACGCTCTCGTAACTGGATGGTTGCGGGTTCGGAGCCCGAGACGGACTAAGATCCGCCATGAACGTTAAAGGTGACTGGGGAACATAAAATATGTTAATATTTACAATGTCCTCCAAGTTCTCAATCAATACCTCTGGGGGTGGCAGGCCAGGCTTATGGGTCTTCTGCTTGGGCCCTACTTCTAAATTACGAGGACCCACTTGAGCAGAAGTCGTACTTTCACCCTAGCGGTGATTGTTAAAACGAAAGGTGCATCCCTTTGCCTTAATACGAGTATCGTATGGCTCAATCGGGCTTGATTTGATCAAGTGATATCAGAAAACAACAACAAGGCTGAGCGCGAAGCGTTACCCCAACGCCACTGGGCTTCAAAGTTAACCAAGGCCGTAGGCAAGGGGAGGGATTTAGGGGACCGGTCTCCCTCCGAAATTCTAAAAAACTGTTTTGTTTAAAGAAAATGGACCATGTGTGTGGGTGTGTCATCTGCCTAGATGTGCATAGACAACAGTGGACTCAAAAGTTATGTTGAATTAAGGAGTAGGTGCAAATTGCATTCGACATGTAAGAACAGAGTGACCAGCACTTTCAGCAACTAATCCCAATAGTGTTGTGCAATTGGAAGAAATTGGGAAAAATTTTTTGCGAAAATTTCAAAAAGAGCATATGTATATACATACAGGTAAAAATTTGAAAATTTTCATTTTCTTTCAAAATTATTCTTTTTCTCTAGTTATACTTCTGTTTTAAAAATTAGAGTTTAATACCATGAGTAGTTTATATATTTTCAGTGTTAATTTTGCTATTTAATTCATTGTGTAGTTACTACATAACTAATTCAAGGCTATAAATTTGTTCATTATATCATTTTTTAATTATTTTGATGTTTTAATATCACATTGTATTATGATACTCATTAGGAGCATGCATACATAAGAAACCTTGTAGTTTTATTGAAGTATCCTTCACAAAAAATAATGTCCCCTTCCGAATATAATTCATGGCTACGGCCCTTAAGTTAACTAATAATAATTTTAAAAAGTTTAAAACTGTTTGAAAGATTGAACATCTTTTACGACTTACACTAAAAAATTCAGGTTAGAAACTTCTCTTTATGTAGTATAAACTTTACTTTTAAGAAAAAAAAAGTTTACATTGTATGCAAGTTATAAGATGTGTATATTAGTTTTCAATTTAAAATGTGGTCAAATATGAGTGAGAAAGTCCTTCTTATTCAATAGTGCAAAGAAAAAGCGTTTGAATGGTTTCACACCATCCAAAATGTTGATCCTGTAGATGAACCTGTTTTTTGGGACACCTATCCTGATATTGAGTGCAACAAAACTGAGAACGTACAGGTAAGCAATTAAAAAATAAAATTCAACAACAGAAGTCTGAGGATTCCTAAGGAATCCAAATTGAAATTATTTCCTCAAATCATAGAATACATAATTTCTAACATGTAAGAAGTCATAAAAAGAGCTTAAACACAAAAGAAATTATTCGGAAAAATGTTTATTTTCTATAAACATAAATATGTATTTTATATTAATTTCGTTAATTACTTTGCCCAAAAATTATTTCTCCAGATAAAGAATTTGAAACTGATTTTGCTAGAAATATATTTCTCGTGTCTTTATTACTCTTCATTTTCTCGTATACTTAGTGTAGACAAAGTGTTGTAATCGTCCTAAAATTCGACCTCAAGATTTTGATGGATTACCCTTTTTGGACCTCCTTGTGTTCGAAAGTACTATTTTAGGAAGTGTCTCGCTCTGTGTCTGTATATGAACACGATAAAGTGAGTATGTTTAGAATGAGTACAGTAAGACCCCGCTTAACGCTTTTTCGTTTAGCGCTGTTTCGGTTTAGCGCTCTTTTATTTCAACCCGGCGATTCCCCGAAATTCCTCGCAGAGCTATATATCCGAAGCAGTGTAGTTGTGTTTCTTGTTTGGTGCGGTGCTGTACTGACGCATTTTTATCATTTGAAACATTTGTTGACATTATTGTAAGTATAAATTTATATAATACTATAACGATTAATACAGCGACAAATATTATGATCTTTAGTTTTTATCACGGTGATAGTAAAAAAAACAAGAAAAGATGAAGTAAATGTGGAAGACGTCGAAGAAATAGTTCAAGAAACACCAGCTAGTCTTTCTAATGATGAGCTCAAGAAATTAACTGAGCAAGAAGAAAACAAAAATATTGATAGTAGTGATTTCGAAGAAGATCAAAAAGAACTTTCGATGGCGTTTGTAAAAAGGAATTTGACCACTATAACTGAAATTATGGACCAATTTGTTGAAAAGGATCCAAATTTTGAGAGGAGTTCAAAATCTAGACGGGCTGTTATAGATGCTTTATGCACTTATTAACAACTTCTAAGAGAATGCAAAAGGAAAACACAAACTATATTAGATGCCTTCTTGACAAAAAGGCAGAAAATTGGAAACACAGACTGAATGGTCTGACTGACTTCTAATTTTATTTGTTCTTGTAAGTATATTCGTTTATATTGTTTTTATTTTTGTAAGAAAAAAATATTTGATTTTATTTTTATTAAAAAAACATTATTAAATTTTAAATCTAACCAATTTTCTATCCATTTTTCCTGACCCCATTATTTACATGTTAAAATAGCATCGTTTAGCGCTGTTTCGTATTACGCTCTACTTTGATGGAACGTATCCCCCGCGTTAAACGGGGTCTTACTTTATATACATTACTACGCATTTAACCAACTTTTAGGTAACTTCTGGCAATTGGAAGTAGGACTTTACCTGCAACTTCCAGTTACGGAACGTCTACTTAAGTTTAAAATAGTTACTGAGTACCAAATCCACTTACACGATAATGTAAGACGCAATATTTCTCGCCAATCACTAGAATTGGCGCAGAAGTTTAAGTGAGGATTGTTAAGCTCCAATGAGCGTTATTTGGGAAGTTGTTTTATTTATATCCAAAGAAATCAGTCCCCTTTACTGAAAAAAAAAGAAAAAAAAAAGATTACGATGACATTCTTTTGTTATTATTTATTTGTCCATTTTTTTTTTCAATGTAAACTACAGCAACACTACATTCAGAACTAATTATTTTACACGGAACATTTTTCCAGACGACATCATTATTCTCCCTAACAAATTTGGTGCTGTAACGTCACAGCTCTAAAATAGGTAATTTTGGTAGCGTTATGGTCGAGCAGGGTTCTTCATAGGCCTCACGAGGATGACATATCGAACACAAGTGAGGTGCAGATGAAAGAAGGATTTATTCTGGTTTATACAAATATTTACATCGTTTACATTATCGGCACGGCTCATTCATCCTCGACCGCCGGACAACAACTCTCAGCTTCTTCTCCCACACCAAACGACGCTTGGCCCTCGTGACGTCACTCAAAATACCCCCACACCCCTCTCTGGACCTCTCTGGAAGGATTTGCAACAGTACTTCCTGGGCCTAGGCCTCTAGTACTGGTTTTGCTAGTATTGGCAGTGCATAGACCTATGAGTAATTAGTTGGCAATAATATTAAAAGGGAAAACTAAGTTTGGGGAGGAAACGCGTGAGAAAATGCTTGAGTTTAGACTAAGATTTAAAAGAAAAAGTACATACAAATAGGTGACAAGGAATAAACGAAGCATCATGGTTCTCAAAAATGAGACCTGTATTAGTAATATTTAACACATTTATATTTTATATATATATATATATATATATATATATATATATATATATATATTTATTTATTTATTTTTTATTTTTTATTTTTTATTTTTTATTTTTTTTTCCACCGAGAAATTACAGCACAAGCAAAAAGGATTGCAAACTAGAAAACGGCAGTAACGAAAAGTTAAGGATCCAAAATTGGTTTTATTAACCAATAGAATTTGTTGGGAAGAACGTCCACTGGCAGTCTTAGGATTTACACCCTCCAAAGTAGGAGCCCTGAGTAACGCTGCTGCAGCCTGAGCTTGCAGAGTGAAGATTGGGAGGGGGAGAAAAATTCTATCAAGGGGGGAGGATTGAGACCTAGGGTCTAGGAGCCAATCCAAAGTAAGGACAAGACTTATCATAGCAAATAGAATTTAAGGGAATTCTTTACCTAAGATGGCCATGGGACGTTTCCTATTAGCAGTGTCTGCATAGTCATACTGAGCTAGTTCGATTAAATGATCAACGCTAAGATTTTTATTAAATTTAATGGCAAGATTTTGGAAATAATTTTGAAGAGAGGGAAGATTAATCTCCCCACGAATTTCTACATTACGAAAGTACCAAGGAGAATTAGTAATTTGCCTAATAGTTATATTCTGAGCAGCAGCAAGAGAATTAATAAGATAGTCAGCCGCATATGACCATGCACAACATGCGTACGAAATTTGAGGGCGAAGATAAGATTTATAAATGAGCAACTTATTATCTACGCTTAAACAGCTATTTCGAGCAATTAGGGGGAAGAGAAGTCTTTTAGCACACCCCTATCTCTGTCTTTTCTAGAGGAGAGGTTAGGGAGGAGAGAATGGAGGCAAGGGGACCCCCCCCCCAGATAGCACGAAAGCGTTCGACTGACGTCAGAGCAAGCCGTAATACACAAACAAATACAAATAAAAATAGTTTTCCAGTAGCGTGATGCTACAGTGCATTTCAAAAAATGGATCGAACTACAGACACTTCTAAAATACTAACAAAAACGAAATTAATTATACTGAAGACGATGGGACTTTTAATTAAACTGTATTATTCTATGTTTATGTTACCTAACCTATAATAATCAATATTTTTATATTTTCATTTTAGAGGGAGGAAGTCAAGGAATTTGCACTAGTTGGGGCACAATATTATGAAGTATGTATTTCAGTTTATTTCGAGGTATTAGATAAAACCAGTCTTACATTATTTTTTAAAATTTCGTTCACATAGCAGTGAGTGTTTCCTATAGTATAAAAGCAAAATGTCCCAAAATGATATTCATAGTTCATACTTTATTTTCTGTTTTGATATTGGAAATGCTAACGGGTGATACTTAACTAATTTTTAATTTAAGAACCAATGCATATTGTGCAGTAAAGTAATATTGAGTTAACGAAAAAGAAAAAAAATACTAATTTTTCAAGCACAGTAATTCATTGATTTTTCTTTATAAGATGAATAGATAAAATCAAGTAGGCATGCTACCATACTTTGGAGATTTAATTTACTTGTGTTCACTACAACATTTTACCGAAGTCGATTCCAAAATTTTTAAGTTTCATCACAACAGTCTAACATTGGTTGGAAGTCCTACAATCTATAATATATTGTAGAGTTGGCTTTAAGTAAAAGATTAGCTTGAATATTGTAAAAAATTAGCTTGAAACCAAGCCGAATCAAATAAGTGATGTACCCCAAAAAATGGGGTACCATTCATTTCATACGTGATAGCCCCATCAATATATCTGCCTCATATATTGTATACATACATATATATATATATATATATATATATATATATATATATATATATATATATATATATATATATATATATATATATATATATATATATATATATATATATGAAATAACCTAATATAAAG